>CM037795.1:39038974-39063974 GCA_021229015.1 Solen grandis | reverse complement strand
GGCTTTCGTCGTCCGTCGTCAACATTGTTCCTTAGGTCACTCTCTACCAAGATTGTTAATCCCCCGCCGCGAAGCGGGAGGGGGGTTATTAGGAATGCCCTTCGTCTGTCCGTCCGTCCGTCCGTCAGTCTGTCCGTCAGTGTGTCCGAAACATTTTCGTGTCCGCTCCATATCTCATGAACGCTTGGACACATTTTCTTCAAACTCGGCTAAAGTGTTAACCTCATTGAGCTGATGTGCAGAAGGCATGAGGCGGTCATGCTGGCTCAAGGTCAAGGTCATACTTGAAGGTCAAATGTTATTTTCGTGTCCGCTCCATATCTCATGAACGCTTGGACACATTTTCTTCAAGCTCGGCTAAAATGTTAACCTCATTGAGCTGATGTGCAGAAGGCATGAGGCAGCTGGCTCAAGGTCAAGGTCATACTTGAAGGTCAAATGTTATTTTCGTGTCCGCTCCATATGTCATGAACGCTTGGACACATTTTCTTCAAACTCGGCTAAAATGTTAACCTCATTGAGCTGATGTGCAGAAGGCATGAGGGCAAGCTGGCTCAAGGTCAAGGTCATACTTGAAGGTCAAATGTTATTTTCGTGTCCGCTCCATATCTCATGAACGCTTAGAAACATTTTCTTCAAACTCGGCTAAAATGTTAACCTCATTGAGCTGATGTGCAGATGGCATGAGGCAGTCACGCTGGCTCAAGGTCAAGGTCTTACTTGCAGGTCAAATGTTATTTTCGTTATTATTATTATTTTTTTAATTGAGTTACACATGTATTTTGTGGTTACCTAACACATCCTATACTTCATTGATGTTCACTTTTTGTACTGTTTCCCATGTAAAACTTGTCAGTAAACTTTTAATATATGTGCCTCCGAATTCTGAGATTCATACATAACTCCGGAAAGTTAAATTGTCTTAAACTGATCTTCTATGTCTGCTACAACCATGCCAGGTTAAGGTGAACATAATCCTATGACCAAACAAATTCTAATATTTGGCCAGCGGCGGGGGATATAGCTGTTCTTTGGACTGCCTTGTTCAGATTATTTTGATCCATTGAAAAACATGGCTGCCAGGGGCTAAGCCCATTTTCCATATATGTATATAGTACAAATTTGAAAAATCTTCTCCTCCAAAAGTACTGGTTGGATTTCAAAGTTATTTGGCACAGATGTTCTTTAGGTTACTCTCTACCAAGATTGTTCAAATTATTTTGATCCGTTGAAAAACTTGGCCGCCATTGTGCGGAGCCCGTTTTCCTTATATGAATATTGTTCATATTTGAAAAATCTTCTTGTCCTAAAGTACTCACTCAATTTATGGCTGGCAGAGGTCAGAGCCCATTTTCCACAATATCATAGATATTTGCTGTTTCTTTTCCTCCCTTTAATATCTGTTTCTCAGGTGAGCGTCCCAGGGTCATCATGACCCTCTTGTTTATTGTTGTTGTTGATTTTTGTTCAATGAATAAATTCAATGAAGAGAATTGTTATTAAGATTAAAATGCCATTGTCTCATTTTTATTTTACATGGAATAAAGAAACAGGGGAATGGGACAGTTAAGAAAAGTATACCTGGGGTATTTGTATATCCAGATATGTTAATATGAAGACTACAGCGCTGTCCACCTTTCTCATTTTTTTGTGTATAATTCTTACACAGCAGTATAACTGGCATATTATCACACATATGAATAAAAGAGTTATGGCCCTTTAATATATTTTATCCAGATTCTTGTTCTCACAAAGTATGTTCATCCCCCTCAGTGATTCCAGGTTTGGAAAATTCCTTTCACCAATCTCCATGCAGTGATACCCCCTTCATTCTTGGATATCATTTTGCTTAGTGAGCATGCAAGGGAGATTACTGCATGTAGTTTGTCCTTTTCCTTGGGAAGGTCTTGGAATATCTTTCCGGCTCCTACAAAAACGAGTTCAAACCTTTAAATCTATTACCACGTTTGCTACCAATTGACTATGTCATTCTTTTAGGATGATAAACAAAATGACATCTTTTTTTTTCAGACACAAAGCCCCATTCCTGCGAGATTTGCCATCGAAATTTCAAAATGTCCCATGAGGTCCTACGTCATATGTCAACTGTCCATTCTAAAGAAAGACCTTACCAGTGTAACCTTTGTCAAAAGGCATTTAAAACTAAAAGTAACCTTGTAAAACATCAGAAAACACACACACACAAAAAAAAACAGTAATTAATTCATGTGAATAAGGTGAATATAAGAGAAGAAATTGCAATATATGTATACAGTCGACTCTCGTTGTCTCGAAATCGTCGGGACTGTCGAAATTAAGTCGACGTATCAGTATGTCGAGTTATCAGTAGCTGGGATACTTTGGGTACTTTTTTGTATTTTGTTATTTACCTCAACATTCAGCAATAGGGTTGTTACTTGTTTCTTTTCTTCTCATCGTTGATTTAAAAACAACTGACATTGAACTTAGTATTTATATATTTTCAACTGTTTGTTCCATGTGAGTTGTATTAGTTTTCTGGCAGTAAATACTTCATTTTTCATATTTCATGTCGTTTTGGGGCTTTTAGGCACACTTAATTCAAAGGGGAGTTGCTCTGCTTATTGGAGCACCGGAAAATTTTCACTTCGTGAGAATTGCAAATTTTTGCAAACAACTGAGATTGTTGAAGACAGTTGTTTATGTTTTTATTTCAATATGAATATGAAACGAAAAACAAGCAAAACAGTACAACATTACATACATCAGAACTCTATTTATACACCTTGTAGAATTGCTCAAATTTTGACACGAGACAAATAACATTTTAATTACATAAACATCTTTTGTTTGTTAAGCTTGGGTATGGACACAAACAACGTTGAGTAAGTAACGACACTCGCTTACGGCATCAGTTTGCGACACCAGTTAATAGAGAGTGACTATCAGCGCGCGGTGTTCTTCACACCTCTCGCGGTTACCACAGATAATTTCTCGAGTCGACATAAAGTGTGAAATTAAATAGCAATCTAGAAGTTTGGGACTTAGATTCTCTAGTCGACGTAACGAAATGGTCGAGGTAAAAAGATAAAAAAAAAATATGGGACTTTACAAATCTTGTCGAGGTAACTGAAAATCGACTCAACCGTAATCGGGACAACGAGAGTCGACTGTACTTGTTTTACTGAAAATGTTAAGATAAAATTTAAGTCATTGATTTATACCATCACAAAAATAACACAATATACATGTATTGTTTGTTAAAAGAATGGTGAAAAAAAAGTAAAATGATGTAATGAAGTGGTATTGATCAATACATAAAGGATAATAGAAATTTATTTGAGACTTAACTTTGTCCTTACTTCCTCATCAGGTAAATTGCTTATACTGGGTAAATTATTCACAGGCTTTTTTTTGTTGTGTTTTTTTCTTAGAAATACTGTAAACCAGGAAAATATTTCACACATTTTAAGTTAGCAAGTTCCGCGGTCGGGTTATAAAGTAAACCGCCGCGAATCACTCTTCTGTCATAAAAACACAAAAATTAGTTGCTACAAGAAGTTTGACTAAGTTTGACAATACATGTTCTATTTATTCACACCAGTTTACCAATTAGAGAGAGGGAGAGGGAAGAGAGACGCATCTAACATGTAATTACTAATGCGGTTGTGTTTGTATAACATTTAAAACCCTTTATCATTGTGTTTGTATAACATTTAAAACCCTTTATCATTGTGTTTGTCTGACAATACGACCTTATTTGTTCTCTTTACCCATATTCATTAATGTTGACAATCAAAGAGAGAGGGAGAGAGAGATGTAACATTATATTTAACAACTAATAGCATTATGTTTGACAATATAAGCTCTCTTTAATTGTTAACACTCATCAGCATACAAATTAGACAGAGAGAGCACATTTAAAGGCTTTTATTTTCAATGTGTGTGTGGTGTGTGTGTGTGTGTGTGTGTGTGTGTGTGAAAGATGATAAACGCACAATACCCTATGAGGAAAATATAAATTTCAGGATAATCTCATCAGACGTTTTCCATTGTATTCATTTGTACCGTATATATATGTTTCTTTTTTTTGTACTGCTAATGTTTCTTACTGTTGTAGGACTTATGCATATGAAATAAAAGATTGAAATTGAGTTTAACTTACATGTTTGTGTAAACATGTGTTATTTCCGTTGTTTGTGAACGGGTGTAAATTTCATCAGCTGAATGTAAATTGAAATGTTACAAATTGCAGACGACAAGTTTTTGTGTGCATTGTGATATAAAATACTTGAGAATAGGTGTACACATTCTAGTACATAGGCTATAAACGTATGATATATGTTTAATGTTGAATAAAGCTTATGATATGTATGTATGTACTGATTTTTAGCTCACCTGATGTGCTCATGGTGAGCTATTAGGATCACCCTACGTCTGTCGTCGTCCGTCGTGCATCATCAGCAGTTTGCTTTAAACGACATCTTCTCTGAAACTGCTAGACAGAATTTGATTAAACTTCGCAGGGATGACCCTTGGATAAACCTTCACAAAAGTTGCTAAATAAATTTGAAACATGCAGAACTCTGGTTACCTTAGCAACGGAAAGAAAAAAAAACTTTAAAAATCATTTCCTTCAAAACTACTGGCCAGATTTCAAAATGTACAGATATTCCATGGGTAACCCTCTACCAAGATTGCTAAAATTATTCTGATCCGTAAAAAAACATAGCCACATGGGGCTAATTTGCCTTATATTTATATAGTGAAAACTACTAACGAAATCTCCTCTGAAACGGCTGGACAGGATTTGATTATATTTAGCAGGGATCATCCTTGGATGAACCTTCACAAAAGGTGCTAAAATAAACTTGATCCATGCAGAACTCTGGTTACCATGTTAACGGAAAGGACAAGATTGCTTTATATCAGTTCACCTGCGTTTGTTGTGTTTTAATTGTTTATGTTTAAAATGAACTATATCTTAACGCCAAATAAATTTTCAAGTAGCATGGACACATCTTCTAAAACATACACAAGCATGTGAAAATAAGCAGCAATCGCATTTTAGAAGCGTTTCACGTGAATCCGTTCTTTTGCCACAAATGTCTTGTTTCGGTATCAAGTATAATTTCCAGTTAGAGTCGGTAAGAAATGCGTTTATGCAATAATAAAAACTTGAAAAAGAACATACCGGTATATGAATAGAAGAAGGACTAACTGCAGAGACACGCGAAAATAGTTTCCATTTCCCTTTCTATCTAACGCCTATCTTTCAAAAGAAAATAGCAGACATGTGTTAATATTGCATTATCGAGAACTCTAAACTCCTGAATTACGATAGGCCTGTTGACTGAACCGGAAGTAACGTTGTCTATGCGTTTCATAGAAAATGAATAAGCCAGTGTTTGTATTCAAATGCCAGTGTGATAGATTCTGTTCATATGCAGGATGTTTATGGAATGCTAGACTTACCTTCCATTGTCTTCGTCCCTAAAATAGTGTGTCTTTTTTCCCCTTTTTTAAAATTTATTTAATACGCATCAAACCATGTTTAATGTCAGTAGACTGGTTGTAGTATATATAAGCATTGTCGAAATCGCACATAGTTGTACAGTTAACACTGTACATATACTAAAATTGGAACGATACAGAGAAGATTAGCATGGCCCCTGCGCAAGGATGACACGCAAATTCGTGAAGCGTTCCATATTTTTTTAATTAAAGATGGCTTTTATGTTTTCTTTTTTCTTTTGATATATTTTTTTTTCTGTTTCGAATCCAATTAAAATAATTATTTGCAAAATGTTCGCTTTACATCAGGCGAGAATGGATTTGGACCAACACTCTCCTCTTATCCCGATATACGATGTGCGATATTTTCTGTTTCTAGATTAGGTTTAATGGGGAACAGAAATGAAACTAAGTTTGGGACTCTGTGTCTTGGTCGAATTGCTTTATATCAGTTCACCTGTATTTGTTGTGTTTTAATTGTTTATGTTTAAACTGAACTATATCTTAACGCCAAATAAATCTTCAAGTGGCATGGACACATCTTCTGAAACATACACAATTATGTGAAAATAAGCAGCAAGAACATTTTAGAAGCGTTTCTCGCGAATCCGTTCTTTTGCCATAAATGTCTTGTTTCGGTATCAAGTAAAGTTTTCAGTATGCGTCGGAAAAAAATGCGTTTATGCAATAATTAAAACTTGAAAAAGAACATACCGGAATAAGAATAGAAGAAGGACTAACTGCAGAGACACGCGAAAAAAGTTTTCATTTCCCTTTCTATCTTACGCGCATCTTTAAAAAGAAAATAGGGGACATGTGTTAATATTGATTTTTACTACAGTTAAACTTTATCGAGGACTCTTAACTACTGAATCGTGATAGGCCTACTGACTGTACCGGAAGTAACGTTGCCTATGCGTTTCATAAAAAAATGTATCAGCCAGTGTTTTGTATTCATATACCAGTGTGATAGATTCTGTTGACATGCAGGATGTTTATGGAATGCTATCTACTTACCTTCCAATTTTTCCCCCAAAAATAGCGTGTTTGTCTTTTTTTTTTTTTTAAAAGTTTATTTAATACGCATCCAAACCATGTTTAATGTCAGTGGACTGGTTGTAGTATATATAAGCATTGTCGAAATCGCACATAGTTGTACAGTTAACACTGTACATATACTAAAATTGGAACGATACAGAGAAGATTAGCATTGCCCCTGCGCAAGGATGACACGCAAATTCGTGAAGCGTTCCATATTTTTTTTAATTAAAGATCGCTTTTATGTTTTCTTCTGATATTTTTTTTTCTCTTTGAATCCAATTAAAATAATTATTTGCAAAATGTTCGCTTTACATCAGGCGAGAATGGATTTGGACCAACACTCTCCTCTTATCCCGATATACGATGTGCGATATTTTCTGTTTCTAGATTAGGTTTAATGGGGAACAGAAATGAAACTAAGTTTGGGACTCTGTGTCTTGGTCGAATTGCTTTATATCAGTTCACCTGTATTTGTTGTGTTTTAATTGTTTATGTTTAAACTGAACTATATCTTAACGCCAAATAAATCTTCAAGTGGCATGGACACATCTTCTGAAACATACACAATTATGTGAAAATAAGCAGCAAGAACATTTTAGAAGCGTTTCTCGCGAATCCGTTCTTTTGCCATAAATGTCTTGTTTCGGTATCAAGTAAAGTTTTCAGTATGCGTCGGAAAAAAATGCGTTTATGCAATAATTAAAACTTGAAAAAGAACATACCGGAATATGAATAGAAGAAGGACTAACTGCAGAGACACGCGAAAAAAGTTTTCATTTCCCTTTCTATCTTACGCGCATCTTTAAAAAGAAAATAGGGGACATGTGTTAATATTGATTTTTACTACAGTTAAACTTTATCGAGGACTCTTAACTACTGAATCGTGATAGGCCTACTGACTGTACCGGAAGTAACGTTGCCTATGCGTTTCATAAAAAAATGTATCAGCCAGTGTTTGTATTCATATACCAGTGTGATAGATTCTGTTGACATGCAGGATGTTTATGGAATGCTATCTACTTACCTTCCAATTTTTCCCCCAAAAATAGCGTGTTTGTCTTTTTTTCTTTTTTTAAAAGTTTATTTAATACGCATCCAAACCATGTTTAATGTCAGTGGACTGGTTGTAGTATATATAAGCATTGTCGAAATCGCACATAGTTGTACAGTTAACACTGTACATATACTAAAATTGGAACGATACAGAGAAGATTAGCATTGCCCCTGCGCAAGGATGACACGCAAATTCGTGAAGCGTTCCATATTTTTTTTAATTAAAGATCGCTTTTATGTTTTCTTCTGATATTTTTTTTTCTCTTTGAATCCAATTAAAATAATTATTTGCAAAATGTTCGCTTTACATCAGGCGAGAATGGATTTGGACCAACACTCTCCTCTTATCCCGATATACGATGTGCGATATTTTCTGTTTCTAGATTAGGTTTAATGGGGAATAGAAATGAAACTAAGTTTGGGACTCTGTGTCTTGTCGAATTGCTTTATATCAGTTCACCTGTATTTGTTGTGTGTTTTAATTGTTTATGTTTAAACTGAACTATATCTTAACGCCAAATAAATCTTCAAGTGGCATGGACACATCTTCTGAAACATACACAATTATGTGAAAATAAGCAGCAAGAACATTTTAGAAGCGTTTCTCGCGAATCCGTTCTTTTGCCATAAATGTCTTGTTTCGGTATCAAGTAAAGTTTTCAGTATGCGTCGGAAAAAAATGCGTTTATGCAATAATTAAAACTTGAAAAAGAACATACCGGAATATGAATAGAAGAAGGACTAACTGCAGAGACACGCGAAAAAAGTTTTCATTTCCCTTTCTATCTTACGCGCATCTTTAAAAAGAAAATAGGGGACATGTGTTAATATTGATTTTTACTACAGTTAAACTTTATCGAGGACTCTTAACTACTGAATCGTGATAGGCCTACTGACTGTACCGGAAGTAACGTTGCCTATGCGTTTCATAAAAAAATGTATCAGCCAGTGTTTGTATTCATATACCAGTGTGATAGATTCTGTTGACATGCAGGATGTTTATGGAATGCTATCTACTTACCTTCCAATTTTTCCCCCAAAAATAGCGTGTTTGTCTTTTTTTCTTTTTTTTAAAAGTTTATTTAATACGCATCCAAACCATGTTTAATGTCAGTGGACTGGTTGTAGTATATATATAAGCATTGTCGAAATCGCACATAGTTGTACAGTTAACACTGTACATATACTAAAATTGGAACGATACAGAGAAGATTAGCTTGGCCCCTGCGCAATGATGACACGCAAATTCGTGAAGCGTTCCATATTTTTTTTAATTAAAGATCGCTTTTATGTTTTCTTCTGATATTTTTTTTTCTGTTTGAATCCAATTAAAATAATTATTTGCAAAATGTTCGCTTTACATCAGGCGAGAATGGATTTGGACCAACACTCTCCTCTTATCCCGATATACGATGTGCGATATTTTCTGTTTCTAGATTAGGTTTAATGGGGAATAGAAATGAAACTAAGTTTGGGACTCTGTGTCTTGGTCGAATTGCTTTATATCAGTTCACCTGTATTTGTTGTGTTTTAATTGTTTATGTTTAAACTGAGCTATATCTTAACGCCAAATAAATCTTCAAGTGGCATGGACACATCTTCTGAAACATACACAATTATGTGAAAATAAGCAGCAAGAACATTTTAGAAGCGTTTCTCGCGAATCCGTTCTTTTGCCATAAATGTCTTGTTTCGGTATCAAGTAAAGTTTTCAGTATGCGTCGGAAAAAAATGCGTTTATGCAATAATTAAAACTTGAAAAAGAACATACCGGAATATGAATAGAAGAAGGACTAACTGCAGAGACACGCGAAAAAAGTTTTCATTTCCCTTTCTATCTTACGCGCATCTTTAAAAAGAAAATAGGGGACATGTGTTAATATTGATTTTTACTACAGTTAAACTTTATCGAGGACTCTTAACTACTGAATCGTGATAGGCCTACTGACTGTACCGGAAGTAACGTTGCCTATGCGTTTCATAAAAAAATGTATCAGCCAGTGTTTGTATTCATATACCAGTGTGATAGATTCTGTTGACATGCAGGATGTTTATGGAATGCTATCTACTTACCTTCCAATTTTTCCCCCAAAAATAGCGTGTTTGTCTTTTTTTCTTTTTTTAAAAGTTTATTTAATACGCATCCAAACTATGTTTAATGTCAGTGGACTGGTTGTAGTATATATAAGCATTGTCGAAATCGCACATAGTTGTACAGTTAACACTGTACATATACTAAAATTGGAACGATACAGAGAAGATTAGCATGGCCCCTGCGCAAGGATGACACGCAAATTCGTGAAGCGTTCCATATTTTTTTTAATTAAAGATCAATTGCACCATAGGACAGAGCTTGACTTGATTTGCCAATACTGCGGGAAGGCTTTTAACAACGGGCCAAATCTACGCCAACACATAAAGACCCATACTCGATCACGTGACTTGCAATGCCATCTGTGTCCAAAACAGTTCAGTAGTGCCTATGTTCTTAGGGACCATGTTGCTAGACATTCAGGTATTGTTTGTTTGAATGTTTAAGTAAGAGAGGATGGCATGATACCAAAGTTAATTTAAAATCATTCTGATACATTCCAGTATCACTCTGTATACATGTATACATGGCATCATGCTGATACAATATTGTAGCAGCCTGTTTAACTATGAGATGACACATGTATCTACCTAAACTTACTGTCCCGATACATTCCAGTATCATTAAGTTTCCTTGTGGCATTATATCAGAACTCCGTCTGAAACTTCCTACAATCTGATGGCATGATACCGTTACAGTTACCTTTACTTATTAGGATTATTTTGGACATTATGCAAAATCGATTTTTATTGTATTCTATGTTTGATAAATGAGCAAGTCGAATGTTTCAGCATGATACTTATTCCCTGTAATAAACTTGGCTTTTCTTTATTTCTTGTCAAACATTCAAAGTCTTTGTATTAGTTGAAAACAAAATTCATTGAAAACAACCAAATTATGTCAATTGTAATATAACTTATCAATATTTAATTCAGTAGAGCACTAAGGATTTGAAACTCAAAAATGGATGATTGGTTTTGGCTTCATTAGTTTGTGTTATTTATAGATTTCACTAACCAGTGGGGTTTTTATACACCGCCGGAGGCGGTGTTTATTGTCGTCATCTTCTCGGTCTGTCCGTCTGTACGTCCGTCCGTACGTCCATATCTTGTGAACGCAACTCCTCCTTTGTTTCAAAATGAATTTTTTCAAGACTTGGTCAATGTCTTGACTATAATGGGTAGATGTGCATGAAGTGGCGATTTTCCGGTTCATTGATTTTTACAAGATTTGTGTCCCTTGAAACTTAGTCTCTGTAGCTGATTGATATTGCAGCCTTGTGAACGCAAGTCCTCCTAAATTTCTGAATGAATCTTTTCAAAACTTGGTCAGTGTCATTACTATAATGGGTAGATGTGCATGAAGTGGTGATTTTCTGGTTCATTGATTTTTACAAGATTTGTGTCCCTTTTAAACTTAGTCTCTGTAGCTGATTGATATTGCAGCCTTGTGAATGCAACTCCTCCTACGTTTCTGAATGAATCTTTTCAAAACTTGGTCAATGTCATTACTATAATGGGTAGATGTGCATGAAGTGGCAATTTTTTGGTTTATTGATTTTTACAAGCTTTATGTCCCTTGAAACTTAGTCTCTGTAGCTGATTGATATTTCAGCCTTGTGAACGCAACTCCTCCTGCGTTTCTGAATGAATCTTTTCAAAATTGGTCATGCATTACTATAATGGTAGATGTGCATGAAGTGGCATTTTCCGGTTCATTGATTTTTACAAGATTTGTGTCCCTTGAAACTTAGTCTCTGTAGCGGATTGATATTGCAGCCTTGTGAACGCAACTACTCCTAAATTTCTGAATGAATCTTTTCAAAACTTGGTCAGTGTCATTACTATAATGGGTAGATGTGCATGAAGTGGCGATTTTCCGGTTCATTGATTTTTACAAGATTTGTGTCCCTTGAAACTTAGTCTCTGTAGCGGATTGATATTGCAGCCTTGTGAACGCAACTACTCCTAAATTTCTGAATGAATCTTTTCAAAACTTGGTCAATGTCATTACTATAATGGGTAGATGTGCATGAAGTGGCAATTTTTTGGTTTATTGATTTTTACAAGCTTTATGTCCCTTGAAACTTAGTCTCTGTAGCTGATTGATATTTCAGCCTTGTGAACGCAACTCCTCCTGCGTTTCTGAATGAATCTTTTCAAAACTTGGTCAGTGTCATTACTATAATAGGTAGATGTGCATGAAGTGGCGATTTTCCGGTTCATTGATTTTTACAAGATTTGTGTCCCTTGAAACTTAGTCTCTGTAGCTGATTGATATTGCAGCCTTGTGAACGCAAGTCGTCCTACATTTCTGAATGAATCTTTTCAAAACTTGGTCAATGTCATTACTCTAATGGGTAGATGTGCATGAAGTGGCGATTTTCGGTTCATTGATTTTTACAAGATTTGTGTCCCTTGAAACTTAGTCGCTGTAGCTGATGGATATTTCAGCCTTGTGAATGCAACTCCTCCTACGTTGCTAAATGAATCTTTTCAAAACTTGGTCAATGTCATTACTATAATGGGTAGATGTGCATGATGTGGCGATTTTCCGGTTCATTAATTTTTAGCTCACCTGAGCACATGTGCTCAGGATGAGCTTTTAGGATCGATGAATGTCCGTCGTCCGTCCGTCCGTCCGTCGTCCGTCGTCCACAATTTGTTTGTTTGCACTCTAGCATCTTCATTTTATGAGCAATTATCTTCAAACTTTAAAACAATGTTTATAACCATTAAATCTCGGCCAAGTTCGATTATGGCTGATATCGGAACATTAGGTCAGGAGTTATGCCCCTTTTAAAATTCAAAAAAGCCAGATTTCACATTGTTTGCACTCTGGCATCTTCATTTCATGAGCAATTATCTTCAAACTTTATATCAATGTATATAACCATAAAATCACGGCCAAGTTCGATTATGGCTGATATCGTACCATTACGTCAGGAGTTATGCCCTTTTAATTTTCAAAAAATGCCATATTTCACTTTGTTTACACTCTAGCAGCTTCATCTTTTGAGCAATCATCTTCAAACTTTATGGCAATGCTTATGACCATAATATCTCGATTGAGTTTGATTATGACTGAGATCAGTTGCTTAGGTCAGGAGTTAAGCCCCTTTTAATATAAAAAAATGCCAGATTTCACGTTGTTTACACTCTAGCATCTTCATCTTTTGAGCAATCATCTTCAAACTTTATTACAATGTTTATGACCATAAGGTCTCGAATGAGTTCGATTAATGCTGAGATCCGTCAGTTAGTTCAGAAGTAATGCCCTTTTAATATTCAAAAAATGCCAGAAATCACTTTGTTTACACTCTAGCATCTTCATCTTTTGAGCAATCATCTTCAAACTTTATGACAATGCTTATGACCATAAGGTCTCGATTGAGTTCGATTATGACTTAGATCGGTCAATTAGGTCAGGAGTTATGCCCCTTTTAATATAAAAAAAGACATATTTCACGTTGTTTGCACTCTACCAACTTCATTTTTTTAACAATCATTTTTAAACTTTAAGACAATGTTTATGCCCATAATCTCACAATCGGGTTCAATTATAACTGATATTGACTTGTAAATTTAGGAGTTATGCCCATTTCACCATAAAAAAAAGCCAGATTTCACTTTTACACTCAAGCATCTTTATTTCTTAAGCAATCATCTTTCTCAGGTGAGCGACCAAGGGCCATCTTGGCCCTCTTGTTGCAAAATTTTTGTCCCTTGAAACTTAGTTTCTGTAGCTGATTGATATTTCAGCCTTGTGAATGCAATTCCTTGTATGTTTCTGACCTGATCTTTTCAAAACTTGGGCAATGTCATTACTATACTGGGTAGATATGCACAAAGCATGGATATTGATGTTCATCAATATTTGCAGTAATTTTGCCTTTCTAAACATGTTCTCTTGAAAACACAACTCAAGTTTCTAAACAGGTAAAAGTGCATAAAGCAGGGATTTTCTGGTACAGTGATTTTTGCAAGAGTTATGTGGAGAAAGAAAAAAGGATTCATATCGATACTGCTATTTGACCTACTTTCATATTGGAAGCATTTTTAGGGTTCTATCTCTGTTCAGCTAAATTAATTGGTCTTACAGAAATGTTAAAAGCAATAATTAAAAGGGCCCCTCTTGGTCTTTAAATTTTGTGGCGGCGTATATTGTGGCATCGCTGGCACTCTTGTTATAAACTGTACACATAACTCATTGTTTTTATACATTTTAATGATCAAACTGTTTTGCTTTAAAACTAAAAAACATTACACATAAACATGTAACATTTCCATTTGAAATTATCATTACAAAATGAATATTGAAATAGAATCTAAATATAATACAACTAAAAATGAGAGAAAAATATCTACTTTTTAAACTATTACATAGGCCAGTTTTTTTTTAGCTCACCTATGCACAACATGCTCAAGGTGAGCTATTGTGACCGATGAATGTCCGGCGTCTGGCTTTCGTCGTCTGTCGTCAACATTGTTCCTTAGGTCACTCTCTACCAAGATTGTTCAGATTATTTTGATCCATTGAAAAACATGGCTGCCAGGGGCTAAGCCCATTTTCCATATATGTATATAGTACAAATTTGAAAAATCTTCTCCTCCAAAAGTACTGGTTGGATTTCAAAGTTATTTGGCACAGATGTTCTTTAGGTTACTCTCTACCAAGATTGTTCAAATTATTTTGATCCGTTGAAAAACATGGCCGCCATTGTGCGGAGCCCGTTTTCCTTATATGAATATTGTTCATATTTGAAAAATCTTCTTGTCCTAAAGTACTCACTCAATTTATGGCTGGCAGAGGTCAGAGCCCATTTTCCACAATATCATAGATATTTGCTGTTTCTTTTCCTCCCTCTAATATCTGTTTCTCAGGTGAGCGACCCAGGGTCATCATGACCCTCTTGTTTAATTTTTGTTCAATGAATAAATTCAATGAAGAGAATTGTTATTAAGATTAAAATGCCATTGTCTCATTTTTCTTTTACATGGAATAAAGAAACAGGGGAATGGGACAGTTAAGAAAAGTATACCTGGGGTATTTGTATATCCAGATATGTTAATATGAAGACTACAGCGCTGTCCACCTTTCTCAATTTTTTGTGTATAATTCTTACACAGCAGTATAACTGGCATATTATCACACATATGAATAAAAGAGTTATGGCCCTTTAATATATTTTATCCAGATTCTTGTTCTCACAAAGTATGTTCATCCCCCTCAGTGATTCCAGGTTTGGAAAATTCCTTTCACCAATCTCCATGCAGTGATACCCCCTTCATTCTTGGATATCATTTTGCTTAGTGAGCATGCAAGGGAGATTACTGCATGTAGTTTGTCCTTTTCCTTGGGAAGGTCTTGGAATATCTTTCCGGCTCCTACAAAAACGAGTTCAAACCTTTAAATCTATTACCACGTTTGCTACCAATTGACTATGTCATTCTTTTAGGATGATAAACAAAATGACATCTTTTTTTTTCAGACACAAAGCCCCATTCCTGCGAGATTTGCCATCGAAATTTCAAAATGTCCCATGAGGTCCTACGTCATATGTCAACTGTCCATTCTAAAGAAAGACCTTACCAGTGTAACCTTTGTCAAAAGGCATTTAAAACTAAAAGTAACCTTGTAAAACATCAGAAAACACACACACACAAAAAATTCATGTGAATAAGGTGAATATAAGAGAAGAAATTGCAATATATGTATACAGTCGACTCTCTTTGTCTCGAAATCGTCGGGACTGTCGAAATTAAGTCGACGTATCAGTATGTCGAGTTATCAGTAGCTGGGATACTTTGGGTACTTTTTTGTATTTTGTTATTTACCTCAACATTCAGCAATAGGGTTGTTACTTGTTTCTTTTCTTCTCATCGTTGATTTAAAAACAACTGACATTGAACTTAGTATTTATATATTTTCAACTGTTTGTTCCATGTGAGTTGTATTAGTTTTCTGGCAGTAAATACTTCATTTTTCATATTTCATGTCGTTTTGGGGCTTTTAGGCACACTTAATTCAAAGGGGAGTTGCTCTGCTTATTGGAGCACCGGAAAATTTTCACTTCGTGAGAATTGCAAATTTTTGCAAACAACTGAGATTGTTGAAGACAGTTGTTTATGTTTTTATTTCAATATGAATATGAAACGAAAAACAAGCAAAACAGTACAACATTACATACATCAGAACTCTATTTATACACCTTGTAGAATTGCTCAAATTTTGACACGAGACAAATAACATTTTAATTACATAAACATCTTTTGTTTGTTAAGCTTGGGTATGGACACAAACAACGTTGAGTAAGTAACGACACTCGCTTACGGCATCAGTTTGCGACACCAGTTAATAGAGAGTGACTATCAGCGCGCGGTGTTATTCACACCTCTCGCGGTTACCACAGATAATTTCTCGAGTCGACATAAAGTGTGAAATTAAATAGCAATCTAGAAGTTTGGGACTTAGATTCTCTAGTCGACGTAACGAAATGGTCGAGGTAAAAAGATCGACATAAACATTTATTTTTATTATAGATAAAAAAGGAACAAATATGGGACTTTACAAATCTTGTCGAGGTAACTGAAAATCGACTCAACCGTAATCGGGACAACGAGAGTCGACTGTACTTGTTTTACTGAAAATGTTAAGATAAAATTTAAGTCATTGATTTATACCATCACAAAAATAACACAATATACATGTATTGTTTGTTAAAAGAATGGTGAAAAAAAAGTAAAATGATGTAATGAAGTGGTATTGATCAATAAATAAAGGATAATAGAAATTTATTTGAGACTTAACTTTGTCCTTACTTCCTCATCAGGTAAATTGCTTATACTGGGTAAATTATTCACAGGCTTTTTTTTTGTTGTGTTTTTTTCTTAGAAATACTGTAAACCAGGAAAATCTTTCACACATTTTAAGTTAGCAAGTTCCGCGGTCGGGTTATAAAGTAAACCGCCGCGAATCACTCTTCTGTCATAAAAACACAAAAATTAGTTGCTACAAGAAGTTTGACTAAGTTTGACAATACATGTTCTATTTATTCACACCAGTTTACCAATTAGAGAGAGGGAGAGGGAAGAGAGACGCATCTAACATGTAATTACTAATGCGGTTGTGTTTGTATAACATTTAAAACCCTTTATCATTGTGTTTGTATAACATTTAAAACCCTTTATCATTGTGTTTGTCTGAGAATACGACCTTACTTGTTCTCTTTACCCATATTCATTAATGTTGACAATCAAAGAGAGAGGGAGAGAGAGATGTAACATTATATTTAACAACTAATAGCATTATGTTTGACAATATAAGCTCTCTTTAATTGTTAACACTCATCAGCATACAAATTAGACAGAGAGAGCACATTTAAAGGCTTTTATTTTCAATGTGTGTGTGTGTGTGTGTGTGTGTGTGTGTGTGTGTGAAAGATGATAAACGCACAATACCCTATGAAGAAAATATAAATTTCAGGATAATCTCATCAGACGTTTTCCATTGTATTCATTTGTACTGTATATATATGTTTCTTTTTTTGTACTGCTAATGTTTCTTACTGTTGTAGGACTTATGCATATGAAATAAAAGATTGAAATTGAGTTTAACTTACATGTTTGTGTACACGTGTGTTATTTCCGTTGTTTGTGAACGGGTGTAATTTCACAGTGATGTAAATGAAATGTTCAAATGCAGACGACGTTTTTGTGTGCATTGTGATATTAAATTCTTGAGAATAGGTGTACACATTCTAGTACATAGGCTATAAACGTATGATATATGTTTAATATTGAATAAAGAATGATATGTATGTATGTACTGATTTTTAGCTCACCTGATGTGCTCATGGTGAGCTATTAGGATCACTCTACGTCTGTCGTCGTCCGTCGTGCGTCATCAGCAGTTTGCTTTAAACGACATCTTCTCTGAAACTGCTAGACAGAATTTGATTAAACTTCGCAGGGATGACCCTTCGATAAACCTTCAAAAAAGTTGCTAAATAAACTTGATACATGCAGAACTCTGGTTACCTTAGCAACGGAAAGAAAAAAAACTTTAAAAATTATTACCTTCAAAACTACTGGCCAGATTTCAAAATGTACAGATATTCCATGGGTAACCCTCTACCAAGATTGCTAAATTTATTCTGATCCGTAAAAAAACATAGCCACATGTGGCTAATTTGCCTTATATTTATATAGTGAAAACTACTAACGAAATCTCCTCTGAAACGGCTGGACATGATTTAATTATATTTAGCAGGGATCATCCTTGGATGAACCTTCACAAAAGGTGCTAAAATAAACTTGATCCATGCAGAACACTGGTTACCATGGTAACGGAAAGGACAAGATTGCTTTATATCAGTTCACCTGCGTTTGTTGTGTTTAAATTGTTTATGTTTAAAATGAACTATATCATAACGCTAAATAAATCTTCAAGTAGCATGGACGCATCTTCTAAAACATACACAATTATGTGAAAATAAGCAGCAATCGCATTTTAGAAGCGTTTCACGTGAATCCGTTCTTTTGCCACAAATGTCTTGTTTCGGTATCAAGTATAATTTCCAGTTAGAGTCGGTAAGAAATGCGTTTATGCAATAATAAAAACTTAAAAAAGAACATACCGGTATATGAATACAAGAAGGACTAACTGCAGAGACACGCGAAAAAAGTTTCCATTTCCCTTTCTATCTGACGCCTATCTTTCAAAGGAAAATAGCGGACATGTGTTAATATTGCAATGTTATCGATATGTTATCGAGAACTCTCCTGAATTACGAAAGGCCTGTTCACTGAACCGGAAGTAACGTTGTCTATGCGTTTCATAGAAAATGAATAAGCCAGTGTTTGTATTCAAATGCCAGTGTGATAGATTCTGTTCATATGCAGGATGTTTATGGAATGCTAGACTTACCTTCCATTTTCTTCGTCCCTAAAATAGTGTGTCTTTTTTCCCCTTTTTTTAAAATTTATTTAATACGCATCAAACCATGTTTAATGTCAGTAGACTGGTTGTAGTATATATAAGCATTGTCGAAATCGCACATAGTTGTACAGTTAACACTGTACATATACTAAAATTGGAACGATACAGAGAAGATTAGCATGGCCCCTGCGCAAGGATGACACGCAAATTCGTGAAGCGTTCCATATTTTTTTAAATAAAGATCGCTTTTATGTTTTCTTTTTTCTTTTGATATATTGTTTTTCTGTTTCGAATCCAATTAAAATAATTATTTGCAAAATGTTCGCTTTACATCAGTCGAGAATGGATTTGGACCAACACTCTCCTCTTATCCCGATATACGATGTGCGATATTTTCTGTTTCTAGATTAGGTTTAATGGGGAAGAGAAATGAAACTAAGTTTGGGATCCTGTGTCTTGGTCGAATTGCTTTATATCAGTTCACCTGTATTTGTTGTGTTTTAATTGTTTATGTTTAAACTGAACTATATCTTAACGCCAAATAAATCTTCAAGTGGCATGGACACATCTTCTGAAACATACACAATTATGTGAAAATAAGCAGCAAGAACATTTTAGAAGCGTTTCTCGCGAATCCATTCTTTTGCCATAAATGTCTTGTTTCGGTATCAAGTAAAATTTTCAGTATGCGTCGGAAAAATGCGTTTATGCAATAATTAAAACATGAAAAAGAACATACCGGAATATGAATAGAAGAAGGACTAACTGCAGAGACACGCGAAAAAGTTTTCATTTCCCTTTCTATCTTACGCGCATCTTTAAAAAGAAAATAGGGGACATGTGTTAATATTGATTTTTACTACAGTTAAACTTTATCGAGGACTCTTAACTACTGAATCGTGATAGGCCTACTGACTGTACCGGAAGTAACGTTGCCTATGCGTTTCATAAAAAATGTATCAGCCAGTGTTTGTATTCATATACTAGTGTGATAGATTCTGTTGACATGCAGGATGTTTATGGAATGCTATCTACTTACCTTCCAATTTTTTCCCCTAAAAATAGCGTGTTTGTCTTTTTTTTCTTTTTAAAATTTATTTAATACGCATCCAAACCATGTTTAATGTCAGTGGACTGGTTGTAGTATATATAAGCATTGTCGAAATCGCACATAGTTGTACAGTTAACACTGTACATATACTAAAATTGGAACGATACAGAGAAGATTAGCATGGCCCCTGCGCAAGGATGACACGCAAATTCGTGAAGCGTTCCATATTTTTTTAAATAAAGATCGCTTTTATGTTTTCTTTTGATGTATTTTGTTTCTGTTTGAATCCAATTAAAATAATTATTTGCAAAATGTCCCCTTTACATCAGGCCAGAATGGATTTGGACCAACACTCTCCTCTTAATCCGAAATACGATGTACGATATTTTCTGTTTCTAGATTAGGTTTAATGGGGAACAGAAATGAAACTAAGTTTGGGATCCTGTGTCTTGGTCGAATTGCTTTATATCAGTTCACCTGTGTTTGTTGTGTTTTAATTGTTTATGTTTAAACTGAACTATATCTTAACGCCAAATAAATCTTCAAGTGGCATGGACACATCTTCTGAAACATACACAATTATGTGAAAATAAGCAGCAAGAACATTTTAGAAGCGTTTCTCGTGAATCCGTTCTTTTGCCATAAATGTCTTGTTTCGGTATCAAGTAAAATTTCAGTATGCCTCGGAAAAAAATGCGTTTATGCAATAATTAAAACTTGAAAAAGGACATACCGGAATATGAATAGAAGAAGGACTAACTGCAGAGACACGCGAAAAAAGTTTTCATTTCCCTTTCTATCTTACGCGCATCTTTAAAAAGAAAATAGGGGACATGTGTTAATATTGATTTTTACTACAGTTAAACTTTATCGAGGACTCTGAACTACTGAACCGTGATAGGCCTACTGACTGTACCGGAAGTAACGTTGCCTATGCGTTTCATAAAAAATGTATCAGCCATTGTTTCTATTCATATACCAGTGTGATAGATTCTGTTGACATGCAGGATGTTTATGGAATGCTATCTACTTACCTTCCAATTTTTTCCCCTAAAAATAGCGTGTTTGTCTTTTTTTTCTTTTTTAAAATTTATTTAATACGCATCCAAACCATGTTTAATGTCAGTGGACTGGTTGTAGTATATATAAGCATTGTCGAAATCGCACATAGTTGTACAGTTAACACTGTACATATACTAAAATTGGAACGATACAGAGAAGATTAGCATGGCCCCTGCGCAAGGATGACACGCAAATTCGTGAAGCGTTCCATATTTTTTTTAATTAAAGATCGCTTTTATGTTTCCTTTTGATAGTTTGTTTCTGTTTGAATCCAATTAAAATAATTATTTGCAAAATGTTCGCTTTACATCTGGCGAGAATGGATTTGGACCAACACTCTCCTCTCATCCCGATATACGATGTGCGATATTTTCTGTTTCTAGATTAGGTTTAATGGGGAACAGAAATGAAACTAAGTTTGGGACCCTGTGTCTTGGTCGAATTGCTTTATATCAGTTCACCTGTATTTGTTGTGTTTTAATTGTTTATGTAAAAACTGAACTACATCTTAACGCCAAATAAATCTTTAAGTGGCATGGACACATCTTCTGAAACATACACAATTATGTGAAAATAAGCAGCAAGAACATTTTAGAAGCGTTTCTCGTGAATCCGTTCTTTTGCCATAAATGTCTTGTTTCGGTATCAAGTAAAATATTCAGTATGCGTCGGAAAAAAATGCGTTTATGCAATAATTAAAACATGAAAAAGAACATACCGGAATATGAATAGAAGAAGGACTAACTGCAGAGACACGCGAAAAAGTTTTCATTTCCCTTTCTATCTTACGCGCATCTTTAAAAAGAAAATAGGGGACATGTGTTAATATTGATTTTTACTACAGTTAAACTTTATCGAGGACTCTTAACTACTGAATCGTGATAGGCCTACTGACTGTACCGGAAGTAACGTTGCCTATGCGTTTCATAAAAAATGTATCAGCCAGTGTTTGTCTTCATATACCAGTGCGATAGATTCTGTTGACATGCAGGATGTTTATGGAATGCTATCTACTTACCTACCAATTTTTTCCCCAAAAATAACATGTTTGTCTTTTTTTCTTTTTTAAAATTTATTTAATACGCATCCAAACCATGTTTAATGTCAGTGGACTGGTTGTAGTATATATAAACATTGTCGAAATCGCACATAGTTGTACAGTTAACACTGTACATATACTAAAATTGGAACGATACAGAGAAGATTAGCATGGCCCCTGCGCAAGGATGACACGCAAATTCGTGAAGCGTTCCATATTTTTTTAAATAAAGATCGCTTTTATGTTTTCTTTTGATATATTTTTTTCTGTTTGAATCCAATTAAAATAATTATTTGCAAAATGGTCGCTTTACATCAGGCGAGAATGGATTTGGACCAACACTCTCCTCTTATCCCGATATACGATGTGCGATATTTTCTGTTTCTAGATTAGGTTTAATGGGGAAGTGAAATGAAACTAAGTTTGGGATCCTGTGTCTTTGTCGAATTGCTTTATATCAGTTCACCTGTATTTGTTGTGTTTTAATTGTTTATGTTTAAACTGAACTATATCTTAACGCCAAAGAAATCTATAAGTGGCATGGACACATCTTCTGAAACATACACAATTATGTGAAAATAAGCAGCAAGAACATTTTAGAAGCGTTTCTCGTGAATCCGTTCTTTTGCCATAAATGTCTTGTTTCGGTATCAAGTAAAATTTTCAGTATGCCTCGGAAAAAAATGCGTTTATGCAATAATCAAAACTTGAAAAAGAACATGCCGGAATATGAATAGAAGAAGGACTAACTGCAGAGACACGCGAAAAAAGTTTTCATTTCCCTTTCTATCTTACAGTTAAACTTTATCGAGGACTCTTAACTACTGAATCGTGATAGGCCTACTGACTGTACCGGAAGTAACGTTGCCTATGCGTTTCATAAAAAAATGTATCAACCAGTGTTTCTATTCATATACCAGTGTGATAGATTCTGTTGACATGCAGGATATTTATGGAATGCTATCTACATACCTTCCAATTTTTCCCCCCATAAATAGCGTGTTTGTCTTTTTTTCTTTTTTTAAAATTTATTTAATACGCATCCAAACCATGTTTAATGTCAGTGGACTGGTTGTAGTATATATAAACATTGTCGAAATCGCACATAGATGTACAGTTAACACTGTACATATACTAAAATTGGAACGATACAGAGAAGATTAGCATGGCCCCTGCGCAAGGATGACACGCAAATTCGTGAAGCGTTCCATATTTTTTTAAATAAAGATCGCTTTTATGTTTTCTTTTGATATATTTTTTTCTGTTTGAATCCAATTAAAATAATTATTTGCAAAATGTTCGCTTTACATCAGTCGAGAATGGATTTGGACCAACACTCTCCTCTAATCCCGAAATATGATGTGCGATATTTTCTTTTCTAGATTAGGTTTAATGGGGTAGTGAAATGAAACTAAGTTTGGGATCCTGTGTCTTGGTCGAATTGCTTTATATCAGTTCACCTGTGTTTGTTGTGTTTTAATTGTTTATGTTTAAACTGAACTATATCTTAACGCCAAATAAATCTTCAAGTGGCATGGACACATCTTCTGAAACATACACAATTATGTGAAAATAAGCAGCAAGAACATTTTAGAAGCGTTTCTCGTGAATCCGTTCTTTTGCCATAAATGTCTTGTTTCGGTATCAAGTAAAATTTTCAGTATGCCTCGGAAAAAAATGCGTTTATGCAATAATCAAAACTTGAAAAAGAACATGCCGGAATATGAATAGAAGAAGGACTAACTGCAGAGACACGCGAAAAAAGTTTTCATTTCCCTTTCTATCTTACAGTTAAACTTTATCGAGGACTCTTAACTACTGAATCGTGATAGGCCTACTGACTGTACCGGAAGTAACGTTGCCTATGCGTTTCATAAAAAAATGTATCAACCAGTGTTTCTATTCATATACCAGTGTGATAGATTCTGTTGACATGCAGGATGTTTATGGAATGCTATCTACATACCTTCCAATTTTTTCCCCCATAAATAGCGTGTTTGTCTTTTTTTCTTTTTTTAAAATTTATTTAATACGCATCCAAACCATGTTTAATGTCAGTGGACTGGTTGTAGTATATATAAACATTGTCGAAATCGCACATAGATGTACAGTTAACACTGTACATATACTAAAATTGGAACGATACAGAGAAGATTAGCATGGCCCCTGCGCAAGGATGACACGCAAATTCGTGAAGCGTTCCATATTTTTTTAAATAAAGATCGCTTTTATGTTTTCTTTTGATATATTTTTTTTCTGTTTGAATCCAATTAAAATAATTATTTGCAAAATGTTCGCTTTACATCAGTCGAGAATGGATTTGGACCAACACTCTCCTCTAATCCCGAAATACGATGTGCGATATTTTCTTTTTCTAGATTAGGTTTAATGGGGTAGTGAAATGAAACTAAGTTTGGGATCCTGTGTCTTGGTCGAATTGCTTTATATCAGTTCACCTGTGTTTGTTGTGTTTTAATTGTTTATGTTTAAACTGAACTATATCTTAACGCCAAATAAATCTTCAAGTGGCATGGACACATCTTCTGAAACATACACAATTATGTGAAAATAAGCAGCAAGAACATTTTAGAAGCGTTTCTCGTGAATCCGTTCTTTTGCCATAAATGTCTTGTTTCGGTATCAAGTAAAATTTTCAGTATGCCTCGGAAAAAAATGCGTTTATGCAATAATCAAAACTTGAAAAAGAACATACCGGAATATGAATAGAAGAAGGACTAACTGCAGAGACACGCGAAAAAAGTTTTCATTTCCCTTTCTATCTTACGCGCATCTTTAAAAAGAAAATAGGGGACATGTGTTAATATTGATTTTTACTACAGTTAAACTTTATCGAGGACTCTTAACTACTGAACCGTGATAGGCCTACTGACTGTACCGGAAGTAACGTTGCCTATGCGTTTCATAAAAAATGTATCAGCCAGTGTTTGTATTCATATACTAGTGTGATAGATTCTGTTGACATGCAGGATGTTTATGGAATGCTATCTACTTACCTTACAATTTTTCCCCCTAAAGATAGTGTGTTTGTCTTTTTTTTTCTTTTTAAAATTTATTTAATACGCATCCAAACCATGTTTAATGTCAGTGAACTGGTTGTAGTATATATAAGCATTGTCGAAATCGCACATAGTTGTACAGTTAACACTGTACATATACTAAAATTGGAACGATACAGAGAAGATTAGCATGGCCCCTGCGCAAGGATGAC
>CM037795.1:39013974-39033974 GCA_021229015.1 Solen grandis | reverse complement strand
TATTTATTTTAACTACAGTTAAACATTATCGAGGACTCTATACTACTGAATATAACATTGTCGAAATCGCACAAAGTTGTACAGTTAACACTGTACATATACTAAAATTGGAACGATACAGAGAAGATTAGCATGGCCCCTGCGCAAGGATGACACGCAAATTCGTGAAGCGTTCCATTTTTTTTTTCCTATATTTTTTTAATACAAGATCGCGTTTATGTTTTCTTCTTCTTTTCTATTTGAATCCAATTAAAATAATTATTTGCAAAATAATAAAACGGTTTTTTGGTCGGTTGATCGAATCGAATGTTGTTACGCAGGAAAGAGTACCAGCGTTGAATAGGGAATTGCGATGCGTATTTGAGATTTTAGGGTGAAATCGGGTAGGCTATGCCGAAAGAAATGACGCAATTCACTCTCTAAAGGCATGTTCGCTTTATATCAGGCGAGAATGGATTTGGACCAACACTCTCCTCTTATCCCGATATATGATATATGATGTGCAATTTACTTATTTAAGTGTAAAACTATCCTCAAATTGTTGTTTTTATAAGTCACAAAAACGGTTATCAGAACTTGCTCGTAAAGCCGTTTTTTCCTTATATTCGCTGTTTGAAAATATTTATCTGACAGTTAATGAAAAAATAAAATTGTTTGATGCAATGGTAGCACCTATTTTATGTTATGATTCAGAAATTTGGGGATTTCATAAAGCACCTGATATCGAACACATTTGATATTTATGCTGCTAACGCTACTGTGTATGGTGAATTGGGTAGATTTCCCATGACAGTTTATAGGAATATTAGACTTATAAAATATCTACTTAAATTGCCACAGTCACCTCAAGCTCTTGCTTTTAAATTAGTTTCGTTAACTGATGAGAATGGAAATTTTGTCTTAAAATGGACTAAAGATATTAAAAGTCTTATAGATGACCTAGGTTTTTCATTTATATTCGATGACTTAAAAAGTCTAAATGGACAGCTTAAAAATATTGTTATTCGTATATATGACCAGTATGTTCAGAGTTGGATCTATTCGATTGAGACTTTCAGCAAATTGGAAAGTTATAAATTGTATAAAAATGCTTTGAACCTGAGCCTTATTTAATGCAAATTGATAATAATTCTCATATGATAGCATTAATTCGAATAAGAGTTTCTTCTCATAGATTAGCTATAGAAGAAGGGCGTATAAGAAATATTGAAAGAGAAAATAGAACTTGTCCTTTTTGTAATATAAACGTTGTTAAAAATGAGTACCATTTTGTTTTAGTTTGTCCATTTTATAGGGAATTACGCAATCAGATTTTACCACGTTACTATTGTTCTTGGCCAACATTACATAAATTGTTACATTAATGCAGAATAAACAGTCAGGTATCAATAAAAAAAATTAGCTAAATTTGTATGTCTTGCAAATTGTAAAAGAGAATCAGCAAAAAATACAATGTCCTCTAGATTATGGTATTATATAAGATCATGTGATATGTTTCCACATTTCAAATGATAAATTTACATGTTTTTCTCATGTTTGATATGTAATGTATGAATGCATGCCATTATGTACTATGTATTGTATTTTTATGGCGATAAACATGTGTTTATGCTAATAAAATGATTGAAAAAAATTAAATTGATATTTTCTGTTTGTAGATTAGGTTTAATGGGGAAAATAAATGAAACTAACTTTGGGACCCTGTGTCTTTATTGAATTGCTATTGAATGGTTACGAACGTGTGAACATTCAGATAAATTGATTAAGGAACGTGTTTAAGGCAACTTGCCATTATGAATGAATGGTTACGAACGTGTGAACATAAGAAACGTGTTTTAGGCAAGACGATGTTTATTTTAAGTGTGAAAAATCAAATGTGGGAGTTTGTACTTGTGTCTGTACAATATAGCATCATAGTAATAATACAATTATTTTTTTCTTAAGAATTTCTTATAATTATTTTTAATAATATTTATAGATTTAATAACTTCATAAGCCATTTATTTTACATAATATAAGTTGGCCAATTAACCCTTCATATCTCTCTCTCATTTTTAAGGATGAATTATAATGAAGATGTGTGTGTGTTCCAAATTCAACCATCACAATCTTTCTCTTTTTCTCTCCTTTTCTTTTTCTCTTTCTCATTTGAATTGGAAATTATAATGCATGTTATATCAAGATAAGGGAATAAAATCACAAGGAACAAATATATTTCTGTTTATTCTATTTATTCACCTTTGCATTTATTTACTTTTTAATTTTTATTCCATTTGTATCATTTCCATATATATATATATATATACACAATGTACAATGGTCAACACAAATCACAGGAACAAGGAACAAATATATTTCTGTGTATCCTTTTTTCACTTTTTCATTTTACTTTTTCATTTCTTTTTTCCATTTGAAAACAGCTGTTTCTATTGATCTCTCCTAATTAATTACATCATAAAGATAGATTTAGTACATTCCCTTTATTTATTCACACTTTTATATCTTCAAGTATCTTTAATTAGTGTTTTCAACGCAAACACCGACAAGCAAACATTATTCCGTAGTAGATGTTTGTAGCAATAATCTAATCATCGCATTAAAACTGACATCTCAATTACTATTATATTTCAACAGTTTCCTTTATTTATAAATTTATGAATTCTTCAAAGGATTAAAATTATGATCCTTTATTTATCATGAAACATACCGCAGTAGATGTTTGGATCAGTTATTTAAGGTCATTAAAACAATTTCATTCATTTACAGACTTATATTAACTTCAAAGAACTTAACTAATTATCCTTTAAATATTATACTATATATTTTACAGGGGTCCTTTTTAACGAAACTGGTACCATTTTGACTATTTTCCGTTTTGACTATTTTTGGGACCGTTTTGATCAATTTGGCACCGTTTCAACTTGGGTCAGTTTTTACTTGGGTTCGTTTTGACTGGTAACCCCTAAGGATCATTCCTGTAAAATTTCATCAAAATCTCCCCAGCAGTGAGATCTTTTAAAGCAAAATTTGACGACGGACGCCGGACAAAGACGGATCACAGCTAAAAAAGATTATGAACACTTTAAAAATCATCTCCTTCAAAACTACTGGCCAGATTTCAAATATTTTAGTACAAGTGTTCCTTGGGTAATACTCTACCAAGATTGCTAAAATTATTCTGATTCGTACAAGAAAATGGCTGCCAGGGGCGGGGCTAATTTGCCTTATATGTATAAAGTGGAATATTTTAACAACATCTCCTCTGAAACCACTGAACAAAATTTGATTAAACTTTGCAGGGATGATCCTTGGGTGAACCTTCACAAAGTTGCAGAACTCTGGTTACCGTGGCAACGAAAAAAAAATTATGAAAACTTTAAAAAGCATCTCTTTCAAAACTACTGGCCAGATTTCAAAAAGTTTTAGTACAGATGTTTCTTGGGTAACCCTATACTCAGATGAGCAATCCAGGGCCTCTATGGCCCTCTTGTTGCTTTTTTATGACATAGAAAAACTACGTACTTCTTGCCCTTAAATTTACATTTTTTAAGTGATAAAATAAAAGTAGAACATAAAGCATGCCCTGAATGAATTAATCCTTACAATGCTGTGGGCACTTGTGATTGTGCCCAGTGCAGACCAAGATCAACATGCACATCCATGCCGTTTAGTCATTGTCTGCACTGTTCACTATTCAGTCATTAAATTTTCAGCAAGCATCCCCCATAAATTGTACAGTCAAAATGAAGAAAGGACAAGTCCAATCAAGAAATATAGCTTGGTAAGGGTTGAGTGTCATGGTGGCTTAAGAAACTATACAATGAAGAATATAAACATAAAATGATGAAAATGAGTATGCACTGTATGTATTGTATACAAAAAGTAATTTTAATCAAGATTTTTATGGAACTACCATACATGTGAAAATTGGCATAAATGGGTTTGATATAACAGGCTCCTTGAACACTTTTGCTCCGGATCTCTGTCCAAATGTCCAGCAGTTACTGCCCTTTTATTTACTTGTTTATTTATAATGAATACATTTTTTTCCTATGGATTGCATCACTCTTTGTCATTTTTGCTCTATGTTGATGTTACAGACTTTCAAATTACTTGTGTCCTTTCACTCTCGTGCACACACACACACACACACACACGCCTGGTAATTTTATGAATTACAAATTCATGTGTTGTTCAGGTTCCGGGTATTTGGGATCCGTACATTTACAATGAGGAAAATTACAACATGACTGCAGAGGTGGCATCCAATATATTTGTGTAATGGCAGACTGACTTGCAACTGGTTCAAAAGTAGCTTTATGATCTTTTACAGCCTTCTCAATCTTTGCCGCAATCTTGAGATACTTTGGATCCGAGTCAATCCTAATTGGATGATTTTCACCAGGATCTGTATTCATATCAAATAAAACTGGGGGGTCTAATACGAGAGACTGTGAACAAAAGCATGCAAAGAAACATCTGGTTGCATTAGGAAGGTAAGCTGGGACTCGATATGCTAGTTTCCAGGTCTTGTTTCCTGAAAAAAAAAATGATTTAAATATTTATGTTACATTTCAAGTTGAGTATAAAACTTTAGAATTAGACAAATTCAATGTCTATGTCTGCAGACAAACATACTTTCCACATGTATACCTGTATCTAAGATACTTGTGTTAACATTATGTAAGTGTTGTCCCATGGCAGTGTATATTTATTACAGATCCAAAGGTTATTAAACACAGTATTGAGTAACCATAGAAATCAGTATAACACTCTGCCTCACGTATACTTATGTACATATATATATATATATATATATATATATATATATATATTAACTGAACTGTAAATAGCATATTCATGTTTTTGAAACAGTGGTTTCTCTTTGACAGCAGACTGTGGAAAATTGTATAGGAAAGGAAGGTGCTGTCTGATCTGGATTTGCTCTGTTTGCCCAAGCATCAAAATGTGTCTGTTCGTGGATTCTTAACCCAAAAAAACAAACAAAATGTATCTATTCGTGGGATTCTTAACCCAACAAACAAACAAAATATGTCTGTTGGTGGGATTCTTAATCAATTTATAAATAAGTTTAAATTAAATTAATATGTGTCTGTTCGTGGTATTTTTTAACCCAACAAACAAACAAAATGTGTCTGTTCGTGGGATTCCTTAACCCAAAAAACAAACAAAATATGTCTGTTCGTGGGATTCCTAACCCAAAAAATAAACAAAATATGTCTGTTCGTGGGATTCCTAACCCAAAAAACAAACAAAATGTGTCTGTATGAGGTAAAGGGAAAACATCAATTTATGTGAAAAAAAAATGTTTAAATCGTTAAAACAACTTGACATACATGTATGTAATTCATTATTACTTGAATAAGACACAGGCATCCAGTGGTTCAAATATTCTTACATATTTCCTATTGAAAATTCTTTCAACTATTCTTTCCTTGGTTAATTTGCTTTCAATTCACGAGTTCCACCAATACATTGTTAACATTTTTTCCCTTTAGCCATATTAGGGGCAACCTCAATGGTTTTGAATAATATGCCATATTTGAGCAGAATGGGGGTGGGATGGGTTCTTCCAAGAAGATTTTGAAATATCAGATGAATGATGCCCTTTTAGTTTTATTTTGGTTAAGATACAAACACGCACCAGTAGTCCCTTTTCTTAACTAAAAGTATGCATTGGCCTGCGTGAATGCCATGATATGTTCCTACACATAAACATTATAGGGTTTAACCTTTTACCTCATGAATATTCATGTACAAATTTAAGACTTGATGAATATTAATTTACTGAATATAAAATGGTATATGAAATAATGGATTTTTATTTGCCATACAGACTGTGTAGAATCTGAGCTACAATATTGTATGAGCGAACATAGGAAACACTGATCAGACAAGAGAGCTGTCTGACCTGGGTCTGATCTGTTTGCCGATGTGTCAAAATGACTATATCTGTTAATAGATATCTCTGAGGGAAACAGGAATTCAAACTGGTGAATTGTCACCTCTAGTACCCCTAGTATCAAATTTTAGCTTTTTACATCTGAATATGCTACCTCTTGAGTTGAAAAACATATGTATGTTAAATTTTATGTTTGAACATATACCTTTCCGTGGCCTGTATCTCACAGCGTGAATAGAACTAGCACAGTAGTGGAACAGGAACTCGTGGGGAGAAGTTTTCTCTTTTCCCTGCAATGAAATGTTTTTCTCAGCTTCTTAGTATGTATTACTGTTTCATGTTTCGTAAAAATATGTCTGTTTTAAACTGGTTTAATCTGTAACAGGAGTTAGCAACATTAATTCAATATGCATCCAAGACAAGATGTATCTTCTCCTAGTGGAGCCCAAGATCATGAGGGATACGGGAAATTAAGGCCAGTCCCATGGTAAAATATGTCTAAACAGAATACTATCTGGACGACTTAAAACAAGCTATTTACATGCATTTCCAACCACCCATATCGAGATCATGCTTGGAGATTTTAATAGTGTTCCAGAAACAAAATTACAACAGTCTCAATTATAAGTCAAATATACTGAGTTGCAAAAGAAAGTTTGCACTAGGGTTTTCACTAATTCATATAAATCTCTATAAATATTTTTTTCCAGAAAAATATTGTGTTTCGGCTATTCAAACAATAAAAAGAAAAGAAATGTACATCATATCAGCCATATATAAATAACAAGCACTACGTTTAAATGAAGGCCATGCCCCCACAGTGAACCTTTGACCTTGGGGGTCAAGATCATTTGAAGGTCAAGGTCACCTGGCCGGAAGAGATCATCAAGGTGCATACACCTGTGAAGTTTGGAGGTTATTGATGGAAGCAAGTCATAATGTGGCAAGGGTTAATATTTGCTGTTTTGGGTCCGACCTTGACCTTTGGCCCTGTAAGCTGTAAGTGAGTCTGTTGGATAGAGCTTATCAAGGTGTTTACACATGTGAAGTTAGAAAGCTTTGACTGGAAGCTCTTTCATTTTATGGTCAAGGTTAATATTTTCTATATGGTGACTTTGACTTTTGACACTGGGACCTATAACTGGGTCTGGCAAACAAAGAGGATCAAGATGCCTACACATGCAAAGTGTTGAGGTTATGGATAGAAGCATTTTCATAATGTGACTTAGGTTAATATTTGCTATTTTGGGTCACGATGACATTAACCTTTGACCCCGTGACCACTAAGTGGGTCTGGTAGGTAGAGATCATCAAGGCGCATGTACCTGTGAAGTTTTGAGGTTATGGATAGAAGCACGTTCATAATGTTGCCAAGGTTAATATTTACTATTTTGGACCATGGTGACCTTGACCTTTGACCTCGTGACCTCTAAGTGGGTGTGGCGGATAGGACAGAGTCTTATTAAGATATTTCTACAGACAATAGATGAGCTTCTATTATGCTTTTATTATCTGGAGAAATGTCTTTATAGTTTCTTTAACTCAGACTTTGAAGTCATCCTAAAGTGAAACACTTGATTTATATATTGAGTAGATCATGGTAAAATAGAAGTTTTGCTATTGAAATAAATCGCTGATGAATTTGATTTTTCAGGGCTTCTGACTGTCTGCAAATTAAGGGTGGCAATACTAATGCAAGTGAGTATAGGTACCTGTATTAAAGGCATAATGTTCTGACCATCAATGATGCGGTCATTTGGCATTTGTGAACCAATTGCCTTTGAAATAGTCGGGAAAATGTCCATCAGTGAAGTGGGTTCATCCACAACCATCCCGGGACTGATTTTCCCCGGCCACTTGAGTATTCCGGGCACCCGTATACCGCCATCGTAAGTGCCATGTGTTTTTCCACCTGTAACAATATCAAAACATGTATTCGTAAACTCTTGGGTAAAGCCGTCATTTTGTCACCGAGACGGGTAACTTTCTAAATTTTCTGATGCACTATAGATCTACCAGTAATTAACTTGGGAGAAAAGGTTTTTTTCCCATTTCACGTTTCTGAAATCATGGACCAACAGAACTTGCTAGAATCATCGTCCTATACATGTAGTTGTTACTGCCAGTCGAGGGTATACAATTTAACCAAAATGAAATGTTTGGATCGATATCGCATTGTATGGGCATACTAGATACTTTAAATTTCTGAGATAATTTGATACATGTGTATAAGATTGAAACCATACCTTTATATATCCCGTTGAAGCCACCATCAACTTCTCCGTGTTGGCCCCATTCTTCCAAATGAGCGCCATGATCTGAGGTAAAATACACCAGTGTGTTTTCGGCGAATCCAAAGCGTTCCAAAGCTTCCAGAACTTTTCCTGTCCCCCAATCCAGCTCTTCAACGCAATCACCATAGCGACCATGTTTAGTTTTCCCCTTGAATTTGAAGGAAGGATCCAGAAAAGTGTGTGTATGTGTCCATGACATGTGCAAGAAAAATGGTATTTTATCGTCTGCTCTTGCCGCCAAAAACTCATTTGCCTCGTTTACAAACCTTCCCGTCAGTCCTTTCAACCGGATTGGCTGTTCAACAACGTCATAGTCACGTGATAAATAACTATTAAGAAATTTAAAGTGTGATCCAATATACATATATAGAAATATAATTAATCCAATTATCAGTAGTATCGTGCATGCACCTTTACCGAGAATTTGGCGTCTGTGCAATAAGAAAAGTGTCAATAACACAATAGCAGCTGCTGCACACAATGAGATGGTGTAATTCGGTCTACTGGAAAGGATGACCGAGTCTCCTTCTTCTCCGAAGTCTTTTACAAAGGTTGAAACGATGCCATAGAAAGAGTCATAGCCCTGAGCCAAAGGATGATGCCTGAAGTCACGTGACAGATATGAGGAATGTTCACCGAGATGCCATTTACCTTGAAAACAAATAAGTAATATATGTATAAGTGGCATCCAAAAGAATGCTTATTCGAACAGGCTCGGAATTAAACACACACACACAAAAAAACAAGATCTGTCGTAAGCTGTGAGTAAAGGTAATTCGAAAATGTGGAATATTCTTTTAAATTTTACTTGAGTGCGAGCGTATGTGTATATAAAGGATATCACTTTGCTGTGTTAAAAGAGTGACAGCATTTGTCGATTCTATTGAAGAACATAATTAATGTTGGAATTTACCTATAAGAGTTGTTTTATAGCCGGCCTGTTTCGCTAATTCAGCCATGGTCACTTCTGATTGAGGAAGTCCAGCGGTAGATGCGGACCACAACAAAACACGTGCAAGGTCTCTCTGTGCCATGCCTTTAAAGAATATATATACGACTCAGTATTAACCTTTTTCACATTTAAAGCAGCTCGTTCAACGATTGTCATTGACTAAGATTGTTAACTATCTGTGTGTATTACGTTTATCAATACCCATGTAAATATAATCATTGTGTGTTATAGAAAAAAAACATCACAGTTTGACAAACCCCATTTGCTTACTTTGCCATTTGCTTTACCATGAACAATTTAAAAATAGAATTGCGTGTTATCGCTTATTTGTGTTTCTAATACTACACGACATTTTTACATATCACATCATCATATGGTTCAAACAAAAATTCAGACTTGTTTTTCATAAACTTTCCACTGGAGAAGTACTGGTATTTCTCTAGGCGCTGATATTGGGCAGAGTGTCTGTTAAACTTACCATTTTTGCTGATATGAGGAAAAAATACTGAGATTGTACGCACTTCAAACGCACACACCAGTCGAGTTTTATTCCAAAAAAACGTAAGATGCATATAAAAATATCAGTCATAAAATCAACGGAAAATGATATCTTTGGAAAATACTTCCATGGATTTTTTTCCTTTTTCAAATAAAGTGTTCGGGTACCTGCTCTACTATGGTACCTCCCCGTCAGAAACGCCGCTCTGCTAGGGGTACACAAGCTCTCCGTGGCCAGGTGCTGTGTTAGTTTCACCCCCTCCGTTGCCAACTTGTCAATATTAGGCGTCTTTAGTGTCGTGTTTCCATAGCAACCGACGTCTCCAATGCCAAGGTCATCGGCCATGAGGATGACTATGTTTGGGCGCGTCCCTTGAGCAGATGACGGTGCCAAATGAAGAATCAAACACGACCATAATATGGTGGCCTTCAGAGAAAGATCCAGCATCATACTGATTTGCTGGGGTCTGAAATGAAAATCTTAAGGTAATCCATTCATCATTAAATTGTCTGAAATGAAGGTAATCCATCCATCATTAAATTGTCTGAAATGAAAATCTTATGGTAATCCATCCATCATTAAATTGTTTGAAATAAAAATCTTAAGGCAATCCATCCATCATTAAATTGTGATCATGGTTCATCAATTGATCGTGAAATTTTATAGTAAATGTAATCCTTTATAGACTTTGAGCAAAAGAACTCCAAATTAATTGATGATTGCATATGAGATTAAGTTTTTTAAGCATTTGAAGGACCATTATTATAATTTATTGACTGATGGATTACCTTAAAGGTTTCGAATATTTCATATAGATACATATTCTGTGACATATTGACCGATATTCATGCCGACGCTTTTTATGTATTTGATTTAAATTTTGACAGATTGCCTTTTTTTCATAAATATTGCTTAATCAACTCTGTTCGAAGATAACAGCGCCCAATGTATTGATAGCCTGAGACTGGCATCCTTGGTGAAGACATACGTGTATTATGCTTTTCTCAATAACATGAAATACATTATTCATATCTGTAAGTTATCAAAAACAAATTATGTTTAAACAGATTTTGATAATTTGCCTTGTCACAACGTGATCTATTTTATTTAATTTCCAGTCAGATATCACGCTTGCGTGCTCTATCATTTCAGTTTCCAGGCAGATATCACCCTTGCGTGCTCTATCATTTCAGTTTCCAGGCAGATATCACGCTTGCGTGCTCTATCATTTCAGTTTCCAGGCAGATATCACGCTTGCGTGCTCTATCATTTCAGTTTCCAGGCAGATATCACGCTTGCGTGCTCTATCATTTCAGTTTCCAGGCAGATATCACGCTTGCGTGCTCTATCATTTCAGTTTCCAGGCAGATATCACGCTTGCGTGCTCTATCATTTCAGTTTCCAGTCAGATATCACGCTCTATCATTTCAGTTTCCAGGCAGATATCACGCTTGCGTGCTCTATCATTTCAGTTTCCAGGCAGATATCACGCTTGCGTGCTCTATCTATCATTTCAGTTTCCAGGCAGATATCACGCTTGCGTGCTCTATCATTTCAGTTTCCAGGCAGATATCACGCTTGCGTGCTCTATCATTTCAGTTTCCAGGCAGATATCACGCTTGCGTGCTCTATCATTTCAGTTTCCAGGCAGATATCACGCTTGCGTGCTCTATCATTTCAGTTTCCATCATTTCAGTTTCCAGGCAGATATCACGCTTGCGTGCTCTATCATTTCAGTTTCCAGGCAGACATCACGCTTGTTCTACATACAGTTTCAGGCAGATACACTGCTGCACTATCGTTTCAGTTTCAGGCAGATATCAGCTGGCTATCATTCAGTTTTACAACATCACGCTTTGACAACTTTCACTCTTCAGCATATAATGCATCTTATCTTTTTAGCAAATATCACGCTTGCATGCAACATCATTGCAGTTTTCATGCACATATTATTTCAGTATTAACGTTATGCTTCGCCGATCAACGGAGAAGGTCCCCCAGAGTTTTCCCGAACATCAGTATTCAAGGCCGAAACATCAGTGGACGTGCAACGGACCAATCCCGAAGCCTAATCGGTGCCATTTCTCATGAGACTGTTGCGTGTTTCATGCTCAAGCATCGGGAGAAATTTGTGTATTTCCACATCGCCGATTATTTTTCCCCAGTGGGACATAGGCATTAGATCCATGGCCTTCAAGTTTTAAAAAGTAGATGTAGGATTTAACAAAAAAAAACAAAAAAAAACACTTTAACCTTCAACCCCAGATACCCTTCAGAATGCATCTCCATCATACTAAAACATTTTCTAGGGGAGCATGCCCCCTGGATCCCACTAGCACTCACATTACATTCAGATTTTGCCCATAGCAGAAAAATTCTGGATCCGGGCTTGTATACATTACATGTCCGATATGTCGCTCTAGTCAGATAATTTGATATCATCAAGGAGTATTTCAAAATCAGCTAGAAATCCGGAATACAATTTGACTGGTTTATAAAAACCCAAATCGATTGACTAATAATGTGCTATTCTACCAGTTCCGATACAATGTACCTGTAAAATCAAAGCAAAACAAGGAAAACACAAACCTTTAAATATTGTTTGTTTTTTATATCCTTTAGGGGTTTCCTTTTATCAGTAAATTAGTTTGAATCAATCATTTCATTTATTCCTTTTATGCAACACAGCATGGACTAATTCATTTATTTGATATGCAGTTTATATAGTGCAGATATGAAGAGATACCCAATACCGAACGACAGAATACTAAACTTTGTGCGTCCTATGTTTTGACATGGTCGTTTACGAGGGGTGTTTAAGAAAGTCGCGGTCGTTTGTTATGACTTGTATAAGTCAGCAAATTACATTAGTTGAATATCGCGTTTAGTTACATGTGTCAGTGAAATACATTGAACAATGGAAAAATTACAAATGTAAAGTTGCAACTAACAGCCCAATGTACAATCGCGACAGTTTAAGCGGCATGAATGACTTCCAATATCGACATTCCTCCACGTTATCCCCAGTTGACCTTCCATATAAGTTGTATATTGGTGTTTAGCGTTATAATACTGAAACCTGCTGTCAAATCTAATGCAGTCTAGCTGTGACATAACCTCAGTCCATATGTTATACTAATTAAACTCAGGATACCTACTATGCCATAGTTTTCCTTATGTTCAAATTATTGTATTGTATAGTTTGTAGTGGTGATGTGAGCCAATATGCTAGAAAAACTTAATCATAGACCGTAACTAAACTTAATGACGGTTTTTGCATACTGGTAATGCTTCAGTATCGAATTACGTGACAGTTTTAACTTTACCGGAAACAATACTGCGGGTCGTAACCGTATTTTGATAGTAAAAAGAAAAACAAGAATAATCCACCGGGAAGAAAAGTTTCGCTGGAAACACTTTCCAGAGAAATCTACGTACTTCTGGAACACCCCTCGGACAATTAATCGGTTATTTAGTGGGACGGTAGATATCTGCAGGGGACACGCACTCTATTTACCCAACTATACGGATAGGAAATAAATGCATTCATATCTTACCAAATTATTTTTCAAATGATGATACGATTTGTATATGAAACTGTGGTGCTGACAGTTACCGGAGGAGTGTATGATAAGTAAGCACTGCGATGACATATCAGGAAATAATAATGTCCGCTATGGGGACACTTGCTCCAATTATGAGACACGAGTTATACTTTTGACTATTGTTTCTACAATTGCACTGTGTCTTATATTCCCAGTGTTCTGCCTTCTGCATTTTATATATTTGTTTAAAGATATTTTAATAGAAGGCTGGCAAAAAAATAGATTTTTTTACCTGCATTACTTTTATTTACTTGGTGTTTTAAACAAGGAAAATATAACTCGTTTATACGGAAAGATAAAATTGACAGTTCCGTAAAGCAAATATTTCTTCTCCTCCTCCTACCACTACCGTTGTTGTTGTCAAGGTTTACAAAGTTTGAATAGTTAAGAATCACTCTTCTCTATGGTAGTAATATGTATTTAAATATTCACGCCCGCACGTTTAGAATAGACACTTGAGCTATACTAAATATCTACTGTGTACTTAAGAACATACGATGTGTCCCACATTTTACCCTAGTAATCTCATTCACGTCCTATACTGATCAACCGCTGATCATTACGTTTCTACAGTACTATGTATGCTACTAACATTATGTTATGTTATGTTATGTTATGTTATGTTATGTTATGTTACTAGTATTTATCTGTCTGCATTTCGCGAGGTGCGAACGTGTTTGATTCATATGCAATTGAACGTGTGATTTTTGTTTGTGATACTGTGGATAGTTAGCCCTTCTCTTTATATTGCTATAACTGTTATGAATACTAATAGATACATAATCTAACTGGTTATTTGTCATTTCAATAACATCTTTGTTCTACTCATATTGGTTACATGTTGTACCATTACATATATCTTAAGTTTGTATTAGATTTGCTATTTTGTAACCATAACTTTGTAAATGACATTTTATTATAAAAACATTTTAGTATAAAACATGTCATAATGTATGCAATGCTTTAAATTTGTCATATATTATGTATGCATGACCTGTAAAAGGAGAGAACTCACATAGGCTATTAGCCTGTTGTTCAATCCTATTCATTCTTGAATAAAATATGTATTAAACTGTTATGAAGATTTTCTTATGTAAACTTATGTATTTCAGTGATATTAATTATTGGATATAACAGTAAGCCTGTTAATGCTACAATGTTAGCTTCCTGTTAATTATTTATACTGCATGGAGTTTAAAAAACATCACTGTTGATTTTGTTAATATATCAATACATAATTTAAATGTACATGTTATTATGTTTAAACAATGAGACAATTAAGAGCATTAAATGCTTAATTTGACATTGATAAAGCAACTTATTATTTTGAAATATTGACTGATATACAAAAATGTTAAAAAAACAATTGTGATAATAACTGTTACCTTAAATGCTCCTAGTTAAACAGAACTTACAGGGTCACGTTTATAGCACAAGGTCGTTGCGGCTCAGTGACCGTTAGAAATTTTATCACGTGATTAACATTGCTATACCTGCCTGATACTAAGCTGATGTAATGATATATGCAGATTGTTACATGTCTATAACAATATTTTCAGCCACGCTTTTCTCTTTTTATGCATACAGAGTCGAGGTGTTTTTACTTAATGTTTGTACCGTCATATATATATATATATATATATATATATATATATATATATATATATATGTCTATAATTGCAAAACAATGCATTTTGTTATGCAAATAAAGTATTGAATTGAACTGAATTGTTAACATGTGTAGAGACATCGTCGGAACCCGCATTCGCTAAGCATGCTTTGCCAAGTTATTTGAGACTCATGCAGTATATTAATGAAACAGCACGGATCATTTGACCATTATATAGGTGTTCGGAATTTGATTTTGAAAGTTCAATGAAGAATCATCGAAATACTATGTGTGTTTCCACGATATTTATGGTAGTGACAACAGAATATATACTAATACATACTGTGGTTTCGACGATGGGACAGAGCCCGAGAAAAAAAAACAACAACAGAAATAGGGATGGCTAACTGATAGCATCATAAAGCTCATGACCATTAAGTAGCTAACAAATGGAGTCATCTAAGGGACATGGGGCTTATCAGGATGTGAAACCCACTCATTTTTTTTTTAATTTAAGGTAATCCATCCATCATTAAATTATTATCATGGTCCTTCAAATGCTTAAAAAGACTTCTGCAGCTGCAAGCATCCATTAACCTGGAGTTTTAGACTCGTTTGCTCAAAGTCTTTAAAGGCTTGCATTTACGATTAAATTCCCGTGATCACGTGATGGACCATGATTACAATTTAATGATGGATTGATTACCTTTGAAGTATACATTTATTGACAGTTTCATGGAGCATTAATAGTCCTGAGTGTGCTGTGTCTCTGTAATTTAGATGTTTATTACTGTTAACTCGGACGTGGACTGTATCTGATTCCTCGATTACCAAATAAAATTCGAACAGTTTCTACTTTATCCGCCCGTAATAACTTTCACTGGATTACAGGATCTCAGAAATCGGAAATATTCTATAATGAAAATAAAATAAAACATTAAGTACACTTAACGGAACTTCTAATGCCACCTTTAGTCTTTATTCGTTATTTTAAAATGCGTACGTACCTTTTATCTATCTCTTTTTAAATAAATTGACTGCACGTGAATTTCCATTGACTGAATCCTTACTTAATTCTAATGTGATGCCTCAGTTTCAAACCTGTTTACACAATTCTGCTGTATGTGTTCGTATTTCGGAAGACCTTCTGATTTATCGGAACACGTTCTTTTATCCAGTAATGTAAGTGACATTGAATAAATGTCGTTTTATAGGCGGAGCATACAAAGGAAAATCACAAATCTCCTTATTCAATGAACAGACGATTAGGTAGGACAATGCTTACAATAACTATACCCGCACACGATGTCCGCTGAGCCTAAATGACCCGCCGACACCTTATTTATAAGGGGTGCAAGTAAGTGTAAGCAAAGACATTCAATTCTATCAAGTTTGTATACTTACTACAAAACGCAAATTGCCTTTGGTTGTTGTTGTTGTTGTTGTTGTTGTTGTTGTTATTGCTTTTTCGCCAGTCTCCTGATTTATCCCAAAATTAGCCAAATAATATAAATAAGCGACATTCTCATCTATGAAAGAATAGGAACATTCTCTTCTTAAAGAAACAAAGGGGCCATGATGGCCCTGAATCGCTCACCTGATTATAAATGAGCAACATTTGTTGCATTTTTCATATTGTTAAAAATGCCACGATGCAATTCGATCAAGTAATGGGTAATAGCAGAAGAAAGGCATCAATAAATAACCTAATTTTTAACCCAACGTGATACAATTTCTAAAACATTCTGGCCAAGTTTCATGAAGATTTGGCCACAAATGGGGCCTCTAGAGTGTTTACAAGTTTTTTTTAAGATTTGACCTCGTTATCTACTTTTTGACCCCACAAAAAATTAACCAAAAGACCTCTAGGTTTTAATTTCCCCTTTTTCCCCACATGACTTAATGTCAAATTTGTCCAAGACTTTATGGAGACAACATTCTGACCAAGTTTCATGGAGATTCGGCCAACGACGTGGCCTCTAGAACGTTAACAAAGTTTTTCTTTGATTTGACCTCGTGACCTACTTTTTGACCCCACAAGACCAAACTTCGAACTTATCCAACATTTTATGAAAACAAACATTCCGAAAAGATTTTATGCCTTAACCCCAAATTTCCAAATTTTATAACAAACATTCTGAATTTCCTGAAGATTGGGCTAAAAATATGGCCTCTAAAGTGTGTTGACAACGGACGAAGGGCGATCACAAAGGAGCTAAAAATATATACGAATCGAATATTCTTATCCACTTGAAAATGGAAAAAGTTGATTGAAATTGATACTTAATCAGGCTATAGTAATAGGTATCTGTTAAAATAAAACAACATGACCAACAGACCATGTCTTCTTCAACAATCTCAAACGCAGGAAACCAAGCATAGATTTCAGCCACATCGAGTTGAAAAATAGCTGAGTTTCAGCTAAATCACATGTAATCAATAACGTGACTTTTGGTAAACACTATGGTCACGTGGTAACTAATTATGACAGCTATGCGGAGCCAATCCACTGCGCTGGAGTTTGAAACCTCACCTGGGCGTAGTTCATCTAACAACCATTCCGACTGGTCCATATTTTAGATTCGGAATAAAGGTAGGCACGTGTAAAAACTATCTTGAACGGAAGACATTTTAAATGAACATATAATTCAATAACATCTGTCACGGGAAATTTTGTGCCAAAATGTTGAATTTTATCTTTTTAAATTGGATTTCGAAAAACTAAAGGACCTGATATAATGTAATATGATAATATCATATTGCATAGTAAAATTTTGTACAGTGTACATCATAGTTTATTGTATTGCACAATTATTCCGCCCTACATGAATAGATGGCAACTTGTTTTATTTCTTTGTCTTGCTCTTTATGGGAGCAGTGGTTCAATGATAGGACAGGCGCTTCGAGATTGAGAGGTCCCGGGTTAGAATCCTGACTTGGATACTACAAATATCCTCTGGAGCCAGAACTATACCCCGCAATGTTTCACTTCACCCAGGTCTTCTGTGAGTTCGTGTTTAATTCCTTTATAGGCGATGACCCTAATGGGTATCTATTCCGTGGCGACTTAATGTGTGCTGCCATAAGCGGGGTGAAAGACAAGCCATGGAGTTCAATAGATCGATACTTGTAGCCGATGACCAGGGGTAAAAGCTGTTAAATCAGTGAACGTGCCCACGGCATGAAACTTAGACTATATAAAATGATTTTACTTTAATGAACTTGATTGAACTATCATACAATACTACAGGCAAATGTGTATATGCAATTAGTGGCGGTTTTAAACCGTCTCCTCTCATGAGGTTTGTTCTTTTTTATTATTTTCAAGTAGAAACTAAACTTATTTTATTCTCTTTCTTTGAACAAGAAAAAAAAGTTGGTTGTAGTGTGTGGTATTCTGTCTAAAGAATTTTAAATGGAAAGATGAGTAAAAACTGTGTTAACCTCAATAACATCCTGATATGATGTTTCTTTACATAGAATCTTCGCTGGTTTTTTAAATTTGGACCATCGCTGAAATTGTGTTTACACACCATTCCGAAAAAAAAAAAAAGAGAAAGAAAATAAACAGACTAAATAAATAGATAAACAAAAAAGGGGGTATCAAGGGAATTAACTCCTGTGGAGAGTTTGTTGGTTGACAGTTATAAGTTAACATTGTTATCTTTCTTCACAACTTTCTGATTGCCATGGCATAGTCGATGGTTTACCTCTTCTGTTTACACATAAAACCTTGGAACTCAGATTCTACAAAGTCTGCACGGCAAAGATAAGTCCCACACCATGCATGTCTAGTAGATTGTGATTCATCAAGTCATTAATGTTTTGTACAGGAATACTCACAAAGTAAATCGTAAATTCTTCAGAATAAATCAGTCTCCATATTCTAAGGTCCCTCTTCCATCCAACTTACTGTGTCCTTGCTGCAGTCATTTAAAAATGATAGGAACCTAACCCTGTATTCAAACCAAATGTTTGAATTTCAATGGCGTATCTGCTATTTCGTATGAAAATGATCCAGCGGATTATTTTGAACCGATACAATGGACATGGAATATATCGGTACACAATTTTTTCTATCGCGCATGCAGCAATAACCGTCGCGGTCTTGAAAATGCACAAATTACCTCGTGCGAAAGCGATGAGCTAGGCGAACGTGGTATAATATAGTCCTATTAATATTCCGTCGCTTTGTGCTTTTTTTTTTATTTGTCAAAGCGCTTGATAAATTGATTTATTGACTTTGCTTATTGTTATCATTATCATCATATATTCAAATTTATCATCATCATCAACGAACCTCCCTGTTATAAAAAGCGCCTGCTTTTACACATTTCACGGTGTTTCCCGATGATCCGCAACATGTATTGGTTCCTGATTTTCGGTTGAGCGCGGAAACCAGCAAGCTGTTTCTATATTTAGATTTACGAGAATTTCCGTATACATTGGATTGGACAGGTGCAAAATGATAGATATGGCCGAATAGCATAATTGTAAAGATGTCGTTACTACGCTCTTTCCGTCGAAACAGACTTACCTGGAAGTTACTATCACTCCTTGCTGTTCTTTTATGTGTATTATATATTTATTTAAACTTTGGGAATCGACCAAATTTAAATGAAAGTGAATTAATGAGAATCCGGAAGGAAAGGTTCCTGAAATACCAAGCTTCAGAAAGTACAAGAGAAGGACCCGGTGAAAATGGCCTGGGTGTTTTCTTGGAGGGAGAAGAAAAGAAACTCGCGGATAGTTTATTTGAGAAGGAAGCTTTCAACATTATTGCTAGTGATAAAATTTCGTTACAACGTTCTGTGAAGGATGTAAGAGACAAACAGTAAGTCAAGTATATTTTTATTTTAGAATTCATGCAGCAGTGGATACAATGTATACACTAGTAATAGATTTAAACTTTCATTTGAAATTAATATTTTAAATCGATTTCAAAACAAATTATCACAACTTATATTAATCACTCTCGATGGCTCTGTTGGCGGCTTATGTGGTCATTATTAATTGTGGGAGAAAGCCTGAGAGCCAGGAGAAAACCCACATGTCTGGACGAGCGACCACTATACCACCGCACGTACGTTACAAGGAATTAAACCCGGGATGCATTGG
>CM037795.1:38963874-39013874 GCA_021229015.1 Solen grandis | reverse complement strand
AACTATGCAAACTGATTAAATACTTGCTTTGATTACCAATTATTTCTTTAATTATTTCAGTATACATGTGTTTTGCAAAGCAAGTCTTTTGATCTGATCAAGTAACTAATTCATGCTATTATTGTTAAAATCAATTAAGAATATATCTAATCAAGATTAATAAAACGTGTTTCCTCGTGCATATTTTTTTAAATACCAAGACAACATTCACCACCATTTTGTAATATCAATTTTGTTGGTATCGGGTTCATTCGCCCGAAGTACACTTTCGCCCGAGTCAGTTCGCCCGAGTCGGTTCGCCCTACAATGTGGGTTCATTCGCCCACATAGTGGGTTCATTCGCCCTAGTAAAGTTATAAATTAATAAACAAAATGGATATTACGGTTGGTGATGAATAAATATAATTTTATTCATTCAACAAGTATAGGTATAAAATACAAAGTATATAGGTGTAATGATCATAATAAAGGTGACATCTTCCTTCTGAAAACATACACGTGCTGTAGGTGTGAACACATGCCATAGCAGGGTTAGATGTTAATTATGTACAACCTACAGTATTTTCGGCGTTCGTATTGTCTCATTTAACATACTTATTTTTTACACCCGGTCTCTTTCATTTATGATAAGTAGGGATGAACATGAATTAAATAAGGGCTAATAACGAAATAAACAGTGAATTTATTTATTTCTTTAATTATAAATACACCGCCAATATTAGTGTATATTAGATGTAAAAAAAAATTGAAACTGCCATTCCGAAGCAATAATTGTAGGACTGGAACCAAAATATGTAATAGATTTTTTTTTAATGATAATAGACAATATACTCATTCAAACATACATACATAAAACAATACAACCGAATACACAAACATTTATATATTATTTCATTCAAATCCAGCAAAATAACAATAGGGCGAACAGACTCACATTTTAGGGCGAAAGGGTAGAGGGCGAAAGGGAATTAGGGCGAAAGGGTATAGGGCGAAAGGGAAAAGGGGCGAAACGACCCATAATCAATTTTGTTTATTAATTTATAATTTTACAAGGGCGAATGAACCCACATTATAGGGCGAACTGACTCGGGCGAAAGTGTACTTGGGGCGAATGAACCCGATACTTCCCCTTACCAGTACGTCAAAATAAACAAAAGCGAAATAAGGAAGAAACAACTACTTTCTGAACTATTGTCAACTGCAAAATCTTTAACAAATGGTAAAGAGAGATATCGTTGTTAACTCTTGAAGTTTGCAACATTCTGACACTTTATATCACTTGCTCTATTTAGTATTGATCATATTTGTATTATCGAGCTACGCACACTAACAGGTAACATGTTATTTCACCTCCAGTGTAACGTTATTTGACAGGGAAACCACTGACATTTGCAAAAGTGATTGATCCTACCAAAAGTCAATGCAATATATACAGAAAATAAGGTGAAAATATGAAAATTCAATTTTTCTGTTGACGATATGTATTGCATCTGTAGGTCTAACAATTAGCCTGATTGATGACGATAGTTCACCAACATATTAAATGACTGTAGGAAATTAATTTCTCTACCCCTCTTCGAAGATTTCCTGAATATTTCCAGAATCGATCAAGCTCTGCCCGGATGCCTCAGTGCATTCGGGGTCTTGCTCCACCTGTACTTAGCTGGACGTCGCTTTATGACTGAAATACTGTCGAAGCGACGGTAAACTCATATAGTCAAGTCGATCAAGCTCTGTAACATTGTCAGATTGGCCCTGGTAATTCATGCATAATCATAAGCATTTGTAACCAAACAGGTGTCTGGCAAGTGTCCCCAAGTCTTATGCATGCATGGTAACACGGATTCCCTTGTGAAAGTTGAGGTGTGTGTTTATACTACAAGTGTCAGGCACCTGTTGGTCAAACAATCCCACCACCTTAGCCACAAAAAGTTAATAAGTGTATTCTCTAGACTAATTGCATTACATTAGTTTTTCATTGGAGAAATATTTTAATAAAGATGATGACTATACACCCAGATGAAGTGGTGCATGCTTTTCTATTTTTAAATGACTTACATTTGTATAAATATATTAAATTATGCAGTTTCCGGAACTTGTTAGAAACAGCCAAAACGATGGCTGTGTAACAAACATGGCCCAGCCCGGAATCGTACCCTTTCCGTCGGTGTGATAGCCCAATGCTCTAACCACTGAGCCATAGAGTCGACTCACTGACGCAGTTGTCAGAGATTGTATTTATACCCGTGACGACGCATTGTCACATTAATTTCCCCTCCAAGAAGTCTTGACCCGAAACTTGGCCTGGGAAACATATTGGTAAGGCTACTTCACTATGGCAGTTGACATTATCCCACCGCTGCCAGCAAATGTAACGCATCATCACAGCTATGATATTCCATACTTATTGATATGATTTTGATATTGTAGATTATTCCTAGGTAATTTAAGGGATCAGGCAGGTTTTTATGAACATTTTCTTTACCAAAGGTCCGTCATAGATGATAAATGTCCATGATTTGTTACAAACTATTCTGGCCAAATTGACATCTTTAAAGTAGTGCATATTTGATTATCAAAACACCCTCAACAATGCTACATACGAAAGTCATTTAGAGCCATAGCTGTTAATAATCTGTAAAATTCACATTTGTTAACCCTTTCCCTCATAGAGGACACCATGAAAAGACCTATGCGAACAGCATAAAACCAGATCAGCCTGCGAGTAACTCGCAGGCTGATCTGGTTTTATGCTGTTCGCTGCTCCTCAGTGGTCTGGAAATGAGGATTTTGTAATTAAATTTGGTAAGGTTTAACTGTGGTTTTCTGCAGATCAGGCTCTATGTGGTACCTATTGAGTGCGTCAAAATGAGTCTATATGAGGGAAAGGGTTAAATATATTACAACATGTCCACCATACTTGTGATAACCTTATTTTGAATTCACTAATAAGAACTCGGAATGCCTTTTTGGAAATAATATTTTTGACTGTTGTTGGTTTGGTACAGTTATTTTTTAATTTGTTTTCAATTGTCATTGACTGTTTATTGCATTTGAAGGGATATATCTGTATATTTTATATGAAGTAAGTTGAGGGATTATCATGTTTCTTTCTGTAGCAAGAACTGATTATCCTGGTGATAACTCAGTACTCCATGATGTACCTGAAATGTTGCTCTTAGTTTATATAATTCAGAGATCTACTGGACACAGAATACTGCCACCGTATATGCATAAACTAATGGCATATATGCATAAAAATAAATTCTTGCATCCAAGTGGAACCTCAAAGGTTTGCATGATGTCAGTTAAGATCTATAAAACCAAACAATCCATTCAAAGAAAATCATTCAACTGAAACATAGGTCAGAATATTTTTCATTAAATGCTAACTGGAAGCTTGCTGCATTTAATCATTGACCTCAGAAATTTTGATACTATATTTAGCAAAAGATTTATTCTAAAATTAGGGGCCTCTGTGGCCGAGAGGGTAAAGTCGCTGACTTAAACACTCACTCAGCCCCTCACCGCTTGGGTTCGAATCCGGGCAGGGTCATTCAGATTTTCATGTGAGGAAGCCTTCCAGCTGTCTTGCGGTAGGAACGGTGGTTCTACCCGGATGCCTCAGTGCATTCGGGGTCTTCCTCCACCTGTTATTAGCTGGACGTCGCTATATGACTGAAATACTGTCGAAGTGACGGTAAACTCAAATAGTCAAGTCAAGTCATTCTAAAATTAAAGAAGTTAATGGTAGATTGTATTCTACTTGGATGTTGTCATGTGTGCTGCACTTGGAATGTTTACGTATTAGCATATTAATAGCACTGGCACAATAGCTCAGTGGTAGAGTGTCCGCTTTGCTAGCCATTACAATAAAAGAAGGGTAAATTCATGTAAGAACTTGTTTCCCAGCTGATATAAAATAGATAAGTTTAAACCATAGTTTCTGTTGATCATGGTTTTGTTAATTGTTGTTTTTGATCAACTGTGGTTTTCTTGTTGATGAAAGTTTTTAGCTCTTCTGATTTTTGGAAAAAAATTCAGCTAAATAAATATCAATGCCTCTGGCGGCATTGGGTATTGCTTTGAAACTTGGAACACTTTTTCATCATCATTACTTGACTTTAGGCTGCAAGAACCATAACTCTATCTTGCTTTTCACAAGAACTATGCCCTTTTACACTTAGAAAATATCAGATTATTGTTCAGATTTATGTTTAGGTCATCCTCTCCACATCATTTTTAAAGCTTGGAATTTTATTCATTATCATCAGCTTACCCTAGGCTACAAGAACCATAACTCTATCTTGCTTTTTGCAAGAATTATGTCCCTTTTACACATAGAAAATAACAGCCTTTTGCTTAAAATTTATGTTTTAAGGTCAATGTTTTGGTCAAACAGACAGGTCATGATTAAAGTGTCCAGTCAATACATGTATAATCTTCACAAAGAGATGGATGGAACAATGTAATTATTATACAGTGACACAAAAAATATCAGATGAGGGTCACCATCAGTTGGCTGTGTTCTTGGTACATAATGCTCCTATCCTATGTGGTCAGAATTTGATAGCCAACTACTGTACTTAAGTCAGCTATCATCATCAAGTGGAAAATCTACATGAAATTAAATTAAACTTTCAAAGGGGAAGATGCCTATGAACAGCCCCTTACGGAAAAAAAGAAGAAAAAAGACCTGTCAATTGTTATTTTATGATAGTATACATGGAGGCAGGACTCTTTGGTTATATACAGTCATGTGTATAGCCAAATTATCTATAGCTGGTATAACGCAAAGGTTTTTAAAGGTTTCTTTGGTGGCTCTTGCACAGTGCTGGTCCAACCCAGGAACCATCAAAAAGAATTTTTATGAATTGTTATTTATAACTTGTTTTCTGATCAACATAAAAGAACTTGGTTTAAACAATAAAACCTGATCTGCCTTAAAGATACCAGCAAGGTTATGTATATTTATATGAGCTACATCTTTTCTTTTCTAGTTGAAATTCTGAACATCCTAGATCTCCCTTGACCCATGACCAAATATGTTGGGTTTGTCTTTTCAACAAAACCCTGTTAACATAAATATACACTTTTTTTCCTATCTAGAAGATGGAAAGTATCACCTCACTTTCTCCGGTCCAGATGGTGGTGACGGCCGTAACAGTAGTGGGAAGTGTCTGTGTCATCCAGTACTGTTGGACCGTCAACAAGATAAAGAAGAGGATCAAGAGACGACAGACTCAAGCGGAGGAAGCCAAACTGATGTGGAAACAAAACATAGAAAAACATGGGGTAAGTATTCAGGCTATTTATACCCTTTACCTCATGAATATTAATAAATGAATTTAAAACTTGATGAATAGTAATTGACTGAGCTATAAATAGCATATGATACAATGGATATTTCCTTTACCATACAGACTTGTCTGATCTGGGTCTGTTCTGTTTACCAATACAGAGCTGTCTGATCTGGGTCTGTTCTGTTTACAAATGCAGAGCTGTATGATCTGGGTCTGTTCTGTTTACCAATACAGAGCTGTCTGATCTTGGTCTGTTCTGTTTACCAATGCAGAGCTGTCTGATCTGGGTCTGTTCTGTTTACCAATGCAGAGCTGTCTGATCTTGGTCTGTTCTGTTTACCAATGCAGAGCTGTCTGATCTGGGTCTGTTCTGTTTACCAATGCAGAGCTGTCTGATCTGGGTCTGTTCTGTTTACCAATGCAGAGCTGTCTGATCTGGGTCTGTTCTGTTTACCAATGCAGAGCTGTCTGATCTGGGTCTGTTCTGTTTACTAATGAAGAGCTGTCTGATCTGGGTCTGTTCTGTTTACCAATGCAGAGCTGTCTGTTCTTGGTCTGTTCTGTTTACCAATGCAGAGCTGTCTGATCTGGGTCTTTTCTGTTTACTAATGTAGAGCTGTCTGATCTGGGTCTGTTCTGTTTACCAATGCAGAGCTGTTTGATCTGGGTCTGTTCTGTTTACAAGTACAGAGCTGTCTGATCTGGGTCTGTTCTGTTTACCAAGTACAGAGCTGTCTGATCTGGGTCTGTTCTGTTTACAAGTACAGAGCTGTCTGATCTGGGTCTGTTCTGTTTACCAATGCAGAGCTGTCTGATCTTGGTCTGTTCTGTTTACCAATGCAGAGCTGTCTGATCTTGGTCTGTTCTGTTTACCAATGCAGAGCTGTCTGATCTTGGTCTGTTCTGTTTACCAATGCAGAGCTGTCTGATCTTGGTCTGTTCTGTTTACCAATGCAGAGCTGTCTGATCTGGAGTCTGTTCTGTTTACCATTGCAGAGCTGTCTGATCTTGGTCTGTTCTGTTTACCAATGCAGAGCTGTCTGATCTGAGTCTGTTCTGTTTACCAATACAGAGCTGTCTGATCTGGGTCTGTTCTGTTTACCAATGCAGAGCTGTCTGATCTTGGTCTGTTCTGTTTACCAATGCAGAGCTGTCTGATCTGAGTCTGTTCTGTTTACCAATACAGAGCTGTCTGATCTGAGTCTGTTCTGTTTACCAATGCAGAGCTGTATGATCTGGGTCTGTTCTGTTTACCATTGCAGAGCTGTCTGATCTGGGTCTGTTCTGTTTACCAATGCAGAGCTGTCTGATCTTGGTCTGTTCTGTTTACCATTGCAGAGCTGTCTGATCTGAGTCTATTCTGTTTACCAATACAGAGCTGTCTGATCTTGGTCTGTTCTGTTTACAAGTACAGAGCTGTCTGATCTGAGTCTATTCTGTTTACCAATACAGAGCTGTCTGATCTGAGTCTATTCTGTTTACCAATACAGAGCTGTCTGATCTGAGTCTGTTCTGTTTACCAATACAGAGCTGTCTGATCTGGGTTTGTTCTGTTTACAAGTACAGAGCTGTCTGATCTGGGTTTGTTCTGTTTATAAGTACAGAGCTGTCTGATCTTTGTCTATTCTGTTTACCAATGCAGAGCTGTCTGATCTGAGTCTGTTCTGTTTACATATACAGAGCTGTCTGATCTGAGTCTATTCTGTTTACCAATGCAGAGCTGTCTGATCTGGGTTTGTTCTGTTTATAAGTACAGAGCTGTCTGATCTGAGTCTGTTCTGTTAACCAATACAGAGCTGTCTGATCTGAGTCTATTCTGTTTACAAGTACAGAGCTGTCTGATCTGAGTCTGTTCTGTTTACCAATACAGAGCTGTCTGGTCTGGGTCTGTTCTGTTTACATATACAGAGCTGTCTGATCTGAGTCTATTCTGTTTACCATTGCAGAGCTGTCTGATCTGAGTCTGTTCTGTTTACCAATACAGAGCTGTCTGATCTGGGTCTGTTCTGTTTACATATACAGAGCTGTCTGATCTGAGTCTGTTCTGTTTACCAATACAGAGCTGTCTGATCTGAGTCTGTTCTGTTTACAATACAGAGCTGTCTGATCTGAGTCTATTCTGTTTACCATTGCAGAGCTGTCTGATCTGGGTCTGTTCTGTTTACCAATGCAGAGCTGTCTGATCTGAGTCTGTTTGTTTACAAGTACAGAGCTGTCTGATCTGAGTCTGTTCTGTTTACCAAGTACAGAGCTGTCTGATCTGGGTCTGTTCTGTTTACAAGTACAGAGCTGTCTGATCTGGGTCTGTTCTGTTTACAAGTACAGAGCTGTCTGATCTGGGTCTGTTCTGTTTACTGAATAAAGTGTAAAAAAATATTGAATGTTTGAAAAAAATGAGGTTGTACAGTACCACTTGGATCATCCTGTCTGAAAATATCAAGAGAGAAATTTTCTTATTTGGGATAGCGTAAGTAAGGGAGAACCTGTCCATGTCCAGTGAGAGATTTAAGTCATATACTTGACTGGTTTACAATTTTATAAGGGATTTTTATGCCCCTGCATCAATAGGTCTGGAGCATATTGTTTTATGGTCTGCCTGTCTGTCTGTCACTCTGTCTGTTACAAAACTTTAACATTGACCATAACACAGAAGTCCTTCAACCTTCAGCCTCCAAACTTAGGATGTAGCTTTTTCTTTTAGGTAGAAGATTCCATTGAGATTTTAAGCATAGAAAATTTTGCCCCTGAATTTTTCTAGTATGAGGACAAAGTGATTTCACATCATCAGACCTAATGGAGCAAACAAAGTGGCAAATTGTTTGAGAGTGTGTGTTTTCCATTTATTTGTCTAAGAATGTAACCAGTGCCTTTTGTTTTCCGATATTGTGCCCTTTTCCATTTACTGAGTAGGACATTTTCCTACTGCTACTGTCGAAGGCATCTGTTTTAAGATTAAAACGGACTAGATCCTCTTTCACAGTTTGATACCAACATTTTAGCTGTGAAAATTTAATAAATTTCTGTGTAAACTGCTAACAAAAACTGAATTACAAGCCAAACCATGTCTTATTTTGTGTAAACCAAGTAAACTGTTGACTACCTATTTTTCAGGTGCAGCTATTGGATATCATGTATATCAATTTGGATACATCTTTAAACACTGGAATGGTCCATAAGTGTAGCTCTCAATATTTTAGATTGTGCATTCAGATGATACTATAAAATGTCTTGGGTCTTAGAAGACTCTTTCACAGGTCTGTCCAACACATCTTAATGAGAATATTAATATCCCATGCTACTTTCAGTTGATACATAAAAAACACTCGATATCCATATCTACTAATCAAAATCAGGATGAGTGAGCTACTGTGATCATGTAACAAGTTCTGGTAGATAGGCAGTATCAGAATCAACATCATGCTTCAATCTTATCAGCAAGTTTTGTTGAATACGTAAATTATACTTGTACATGTACAACCAGTCACATTATCAGTGATAAAGTTATGAAATGAACTTTGACTTTTAGTTATCTTGCCTTCTGATTATAATGAATGATTATACAATGATCAATCCTATAATCATTACCAAAACTTTAATCAATGTCGTCAAATACTTGAGCATGACCTTGCCTCAAATCAGATACACCATTTGAGAAGATTTACTCTGTATAACCAAGAGTCCAAACTTCATGAATATATTTTATCATGGGCCATTCATAGGCATCTTCCCTTTGAAAATGTCTTTGAATTCATGCATTTTTTCCCAAATTTGCTATTTACCCCGGGTTCTCGAGAAGATGGTGTTTTTACAACTACAGTAGTTTGCTGTCAAAATTATGTGAAAACGTAATGTTCATCAACAACAAAAAAAAACCTGTTGAGAAACAAAAAACAATACTATGCAACATGATCAAAAGTAACCATATGTTTGAACACCAGGGTTTGGAAAAGCTTCTAACAGCATGCAGAAACCCTACCAGACTTGATAATTACATTGATTATATCTTAACAAAGCTTCTTCTCAGATACTGTTACATCAACTTATTTGTTATCAACCTTGATGTTAAAACCTCAACCTGAACCTGCAGGTGATCGATAACCTACCCAGCTTTACTTATCAAGTTCTTCTCAACTAGCTGTAGTTATCAAGCTCTCCATATTGAGCTTTACTAGAACTTAACAAGCTTTAGTAATCAAGCCCTGCTTATCAAGCTCTTCTTTACAAGCTGTAGTTATTAAGTTCTTCTTATCAAGCTCTTCTTTACAAGCTGTAGTTATCAAGTTCTACTTATCAAGCTCTTCTTAGCAAGCTCTTCTTTACAAGCTGTAGTTATCAAGCTCTGCTTATCAAGCTCTTCTTATCAAGCTCTTCTTAACAAGCTGTAGTTATCAAGCTCTGCTTATCAAGCTCTTCTTAGCAAGCTCTTCTTTACAAGCTGTATTTATCAAGTTCTACTTATCAAGCTCTTCTTAACAAGCTCATCTTTACCAGCTGTAGTAATCAAGCTCTACTTTGCAAGCTCTTCTTAGCAAGCTCTTCTTAACAATCTGTAGTTATCAAGCTCTGCTTATCAAGCTGTAATTATCAAGTTCTTCTTAACAAGCTGTTTTTATCAAATTCTACTTATCAAGCTCTTCTTAACAAGCTCATCTTTACCAGCTGTAGTTATCAAGCTCTACTTAGCAAGCTCTTCTTAGCAAGCTCTTCTTAACAAGCTGTAGTTATCAAGCTCTTCTTAACAAGCTGTAGTTATCAAGCTCTTCTTAACAAGCTGTAGTTATCAAGCTCTCCATATTGAGCTCTACTCATCAAGCTCTTCATAATGAGCTCTTCTTATTAACTTTTTTCATTGCATGATTAGTTAAGACTCATCTATCAATATACTACAGGTATTCTAGTTGTCTGCAGCCACCTAGGGCAGTAAACAATCTCCAATAACTGAAATAATGATGTCCTTCACACAAGCTGTTACAATTTAACTTATTTTTTGCAGAACTTTGTTTGCCATGGCCTCTAAAAGAAGAATTATAAGAAAGAAAATTCGAAAATCATCTTCTGAAACTAATTGTCAGATTTTTATTTTGCACAATTGCTCACATTCAATTAGTCATAACAAGCAAAATTGTTCCAATGAAAATGAGGCATCATGGGATTACCTAATTTCCTATTCTATCTATTATTCTTCTCTCCTTAAACCTATGGCTAGAATTTAATTTCATTTTATGCCACTAATCATGTTATAGCCATCTACCATTACAACAAGTTCATTTAGAAATTATGTCTGTGGAGCAGGATTGTTTCAAAGTTCATGTTCTCTGAAACCTTTGGCCATTATTATTTTCATTTACACAAAATATATATTAATGGCCTTCAACCATATGAATATGTATTCTCAGGTAGTGGTGCTTGTTGCATTTACAATTATTTTTCTCTCAAACTGTTGAACAGAATAAAATGAAATTTGGGCAAAGAAATCACCTCATAGCTCATCATAAAGAGTGCTGAAACCAAGATGATCCCTGTGAAAAAAAGTAAGATGGTCATATGTGACTGTTACATCTTGAATCTGGGGATTTACATATCTTATTTAACATACAGTAAAACCAGCAAACAGACTACTCTAGAAAAATTAAAAACTGGCCTTTAATTTGGAGGTGGTTGTTATTCAGAGGTTAGATTTACCATAAAATTCAGTGCTGAGAATCCAGTTTCAGGCCTTTGTTCACAGGTTGACCGTTGTTCAGAGGTGAACACTAATACGGGTTTGGCTATATGATTTTATTCAGTAGATGGAAGTCAGGTGAGCAATGTTGTTTACATCTAAATCATTTGTCAGATATTCTTACCCATTCTCTACTCGGCAAAAATGTAGAATTCCCAAAATTTATCAGTCCATACTTATAGTACCCTGTCTAGAAGTCTTCCCATGAAGAGAAAAAATGTGTTAGAAGAACCTAAAAGCCTAATCATGTGCTTTGCTTTGCAGATAAAAAGTCAAAGACAAAGAGAGAAGATTCTTGAGTTAAAGTTCCTGGAACTGAGAAAGAAGTTACAATCAGGGGATTTAAAGGCCGCTGATGTCCTGAGTGTGTACCAGGCAAAGGTGAGTGGTTAGTTCACATGCAATACTGACACAAAAGCCAATGTAATGCAGTCCAACATTTGACCTCAAAACTATAATTTGTGATTTGTCTAGTTGACTTTACCCTTTACCTCATGAATATGCATGTCCCAATTTATTATATGATGAATATCAATATAAAGAACTTTAAATGATGTATGAAACAATGGATTCTTTGTGTCACCTGCAGTAAGCAGAGGTGACACATAGGGATCACTTTACCATAATCTGTATTTCTGTCACATTTTGTCCGTCACACTTTTTCCGTCACACTTCAGCAGGTGACACATGTGTTCTAAAGAACAATCTTGTCTTTGTTTGCAGACAGTGTTTAATCTGAGCTACACTGTTGTATTAGCAAACAGAGGAGACCCTGATCTGACAGTTCCTTCCAGGAGCTGTTTGATCTGGGTCTGCTCTGTTTGCCAATGAGTCAGAATGAGATTATATGAAGTAAATGTTTGAGGTTCATTTCCACAGAGCAGCTGTAATGCCATCCAATATATATGTACAGTGGAACCTCACTATTAAGGCCATGAATGGGACCGGGCACGAGTGGCCTTAATTTGAAATTTGGCCTTAATAGCAAGGTTTCACAAAGTCAAAAGGGATTATGTCCCTTTGACACATCAACCCTTCACTTGTGTGTTATGTTTGTGTAACGTGAGTTTTGTGTAATCAATTGATAATTCAAATAACTCATTAAGCCATTTTAATATTTTTTTATCTTTATTTAAATACAACAAAAGAAATATAAAATAAATACAATAAAAATAACATGCAACAACACAAAAGCTGCAAAAGAAATCATATCATACATGTACATGTTTACCCATTATCTCAGTAGGAATATTGACTAAATGTAGCTCAGATGTCCCTAATACTTTAATTATAGTATTAATTACCATCAGTTTGATTTCGATGTTGATAATGACGATGCATTGAAAACATAGCGTTATCAAACGCCCTTTGCTAAATTTATTGGACAAAAAGATACAAACATCATACACACCACTTTTGATAAAGGGATTCATTAACGTCCCATTTTTCGAAACAAACTAACACCTGGACCTGTTGTCAGTTTGTTCTTTGTGTACTGCTAACAAAACAAAAGAAAGTGTCAAAATGTCGGGCGCGTGAAACACACAGACTGGTTTGCAAAATACTGAGACTGGTTAACATAACTTACGACGGTATTTCACGTAACCAGTCAGATAAAAAATCGAAAGTGTTATTGCTCTTGGACAGGTGCCCGCTTTAGCTAGGTTCATTTTGCACTGTAAACACCGATCGGGACCGAAAATGGTGCCCGCATTTCGCAATAGCCAGATGCCCGCATTATTGAGTTTTGCGGGCAAATAAACATATAGCAAAGCGATCCGGACCGCGAAATTTGCCCGTAATTAGAAGTTGCCCGTATTATTGAGGTGCCCCCTAAGTGAGTTTCTACTGTACTTTGGTTTCTATACAGACCCCAAAAATAGCGTTATCTCTTTAGTATATAGAAAACAATATGCTACTTGGTTTCAATGTAAAGTTTTCAGTCTAAGTTTGGAGAATGAGATCCACCTCGGGTGCAGGAGGTCGTGGGTTCAATCCCCGGCTGCATCATACCAAAGTCATTAAAAATGGTACTGTTATAGCTCCTTTGCTTGGCTCTCAGCCTATAAGGGTAGTTGCAGGACTGGTTGGCCCGGTGTCAGGATAATGTGACCGGGTGTGGTATCCTGCCACACGTCTACGGCGTGATACTGCAGTGTGGCAGCACTATATCTGTCTTAAGTAGACATTGTCTCCAAATGACTGAAATACAGTCGGTGGGACGTTAAACCCAACAAACAAACCAACATTGGAGAATGAGAAAACTCGCTTTGCAAAGTCATTATACCCCCAGTATATGGAGGACAGTCGGTTCATCCATCTGTAGACGAGATTTGTCCGCCCTATTTCTCCACTACCTTTGCTTGGATTTTGATCAGACTTTACAATAAGTACCAAGACACATCATGATTCGCTTGACCTTAAATGAGTTATGGCCCTTTGTTATATTTCTTAAATATATTTTGCCTGCATATTTCTCAGCTAACTATAGACAGATTTTGATTTAACTTCATTGTATTAGTAAGAAAAGTTGGCAATGTTGGCACTTTTTCATGAGCTGGTTATTTATTGTATTTTATTTTGGTACCAAGGTTTTTTTAATTAATTTAAGTCAAATCTAATTGTATGTATAGTTGGCACATCATGACTGGTTTGATTTTTTTATGAGAAATGGCCCTTTGTTTTATACATTGAATATTTTTTATCTGCTCTATTTCTCAGCTACTATTGGTCAGATTTGGATAACTTCGCAGCATTTATAAGTACCAACAGCAGTTGCATATATCCTTGGCATGTCATGATCATCTTAATTTTTTTTCATCATTATTAAATATTTTTTATTGGCAATACTTGTGTAAATGTATCAGAGTTCTACCTGGTTTAGCTTTGTCTGACATGGTAACAGTAACTATGACAAAGGGATATCTGGGGGTAATCATCATCTTCAATGATAGTTCTGTTATATTTCTTCTAATCAAATTGGATGAAATTTATGTCTGTGCACTTGAAATAATTCACATTTGTTGAACATTTTTTTTAAACCCAAATAGGACTATTACTTGTGAGTTATTCTTTTTTATTAGCTGCCTTTGACCCTTTGTGACCAGTATCTGTTCTCTGTGTCTGGCAGTGGCAATTGCTTGTGAAATTTAGACAGGTTTGTCTACATAAGTCTTTAACTAGATCAAAACTGAATGTTGTGAGTCAGAAGTAGGTAACCAGGGCAAATCTTAGAAAACCTTGTGAACACTTGTGGCCATATATAGTCAAAAGGTTATGGAAGTTATCCAGAAAAATTGTTTGTATGAAATCTAAACTTAGTCATTTATTTTTCCAGGCTCTTGAACAGAATGAGAGGCTTAATTTTATGGTGGAACCAATCATGGAAGCTACAGTAAGTAATCATCTACACTGTAAGTAATCATCTACACAGTAAGTAATCATCTACACTGTAAGTAATCATCTACACTGTAAGTAATCATCTACACTGTAAGTAATCATTACATGTAAGTAATCATCTACAGTGTAAGTAATCATCTACACTGTAGTAATCATCTACACTGTAAGTAATCATCTACAGTGTAAGTAATCTACACAGTAAGTAATCATCTACACTGTAAGTAATCATCTACAGTGTAAGTAATCATCTACACTGTAAGTAATCATCTACTCTACATAGTAAGCATCTACACAGTAAACAATGACAGTTAGTAATCATTTACACAATAATCATCTGCACAGTAAGTAATCACAGTAATTATCTGCACAGTAATTATCTACACAGTATGTAATCACAGTAATCATCTACACAATAATCATCTACACAGTTAGTAATCACAGTTAGTAATCATCTACACAATAATCATCTACACAGTAAGTAATCACAGTTAGTAATCATCTACACATAATCATCTACACAGTTAGTAATCGCATTAGTTATCATCACCACAGTAATTATCTACACAGTATGTAATCACGTTATAATCAACTATACAGTAAGTAATCTTTTACACAGTTAGTAAGTCTTTTTGAAAGTGAATAAGGTATTTGACATAAAATTAAAATAAAAAAAAAACCAAAAAAAACAAAAAGGCATTACAAATGAAGTAAAAGATAATGAAACAGAAACTGAGTTAAAGGTACCACACTGGAAATCTCCATTGTAAGTAAGAAATGATGACTAGGGGAAGCTTTGTGTACATTGGCAGAAAAGGAATTTCACAGTCTTGGAATAGATATACTTTCAGAAAAATGCTATACTTGGTTTTAGTATTTTTAGGATGATCTTAATTGATTGTCAGTATAAGTTACATATTGGAAAATACTACACATATAGGAAGAATTGATATTGTTAAAAATCTTTACATTAAACTGGTGGCTAAGTAATGCAGCCGTTCTCTCCAGAAGCTAATTCAAGATTGAAAGTAGGGGGTGAAGATAATTGCTAAAGTGGACAAGTACAGCTCAAAGAAGATAGGATCCTTATGTATTTTTTCTCTTCTTTTTGTATTACAAGAACCACCAGAGAGAGACAAAGAGAGAGTCCCTCCTAAGAATATAAAAGACAGAAAAGAAAAAAAAAAACTCATTTTGAAAACTTTGAATAGATCTTACTTCTGTTTGAAGGCCTGAATATAATTTAAATTCCAATTTGATACTTTTGCCTCATTGTTATTATGGATATGACTAAATAATCATTTACATAGTTGGTTGTATTAGAACTACAAGGTAACATTTCTATATCAAGCCTTATCGTAGGGAAGCTTTACTCATGTCATGTAATAACCAGCATAAAAACTGTTTTCCAGGTGTATGCAAAAGACTGTGATTCAAAGTCAGCAAACAAACAGCGCCCTCTACATGGTATCCCTGTCAGCATTAAGGAGAATTACTACATCAAAGTGAGTTTATTTAGAAAGTTCTTCTATGTAGAATGGGGAACTTGTTCCATCATGCAAATTACAGTGGCTATGTCCCAGGACTTGCATCAGGTAAGGGGGTGAGGAAAGAATGGTTTCCCCAAGGAATCAGCCTTGCAATCCATTTAGTATAATGCTGACAACTGTTTGCAGCCGTTATTGAGTTGGTTTCCAGCTCGCATTCTATACGCTACAATACAGGAGGGATGCAAATGCTAACGTTAACACTTTAAAAGTAATTAAATGCAGGGCAGACATTGGTTCTATAAAATTAAAACCATGATGTACATGAAATATTAGGGACTAATTCCTTTAACCCTTTACCTCATGAATATTCATGTATAAATTTATGACTTAATGAATATTGAATTTACTGAACTTTGAATATTTTACTAAGCGATCGTCTTTGCTTTGCTGAGCAGACTGTATAAATTCTGGGCTACAATATTGTATGAGAAAATTAAGAAGGCCCTTATCTGGGTCTGCTATGTTTGCCAATGTGTCAAATGTTTCTATACGATGTAAAGGTTAATATGCAGTCAAACCAGAATACAGCACAATGCTTTTGAGAATGAAATACATGTTTGTTTATCTTTACTAATTTTTGACAAAAACTTTCAAGTTCAGCGCGTTATTTATACTCCACATAGATTTGCTCTCGTTTGTCCGTCTTAAGTCTTATTACTTACATATCTCCTCAAGTTTTTTTGCCAATTTTTGAAGAAAATGCCCAATTTCAACAATACAGCCTGCTGAACAGATAAATCACAGTTTACTAAACTAGTGGTGATTATCAACATTTTGTATTACTATACTTATTTGTATCACTGTTTATCTTGTTTATCCATTGATTTTTTCATTACTTTTTTGGGAAGATAATCCATACCCATCAAATTGGGATTGTTTTCGCAGTTTGCTATAATAATATGTACACTTACACATATACATATATGTACACGATGTTCTATCAGGTATGCCCAAGCTGTCTGATTTAAACAGTCACCTGCCATTAACCCTTTCCCTCATATAGACTCATTTTGACGCACTCAAAAGGTACCACATAAAGCCTGATCTGCAGAAAACCACAGTTAAACCTTACCAAATTTAATTGTAAAATCCTCATTACCAGACCACTGAGGAGCACGAACAGCATAAAACCTGATCAGCCTGCGAGTTACTCGCAGGCTGATCTGGTTTTATGCTGTTCGCATAGGTCTTTTCATGGTTTCCTCTATGAGGGAAAGGGTTAAGCAGCTAAAATGGCTGTTTCTCTTGACTGCCTGCTTACAGCTGGTGTAGAGGGCTGATAGTCTTTCCTTTTGTTTGAAGGATTACGAAAGCACCGGTGGAATGAGCTGTTTCCTCAATAAGCCCGCCAAGGAAGATGGTGTAATGATCAAAGTACTGAAGCACCAGGGTGCTGTTCCCTTCGTCAGGACCAATATACCTCAGTCCATGATGACGTAAGCAATTTCTTAAGTATATATATGTAGTACTTAACCTTTCAAATTTAATTAGGGCCATTGTTCAGGAAAACAGAAACTGTTTTTAACCATGATTTTCTTGCATAAATTCAAAGTACATGTATGTCCAGTAGGTTTGATAGGGATTTGAGTATTATGACAGAGTTTGATCCTAAGTTTATACTTGATTATGTTCCAGAACTAAGGTTCTGATATCTTTTCATTGTAAAAACAAAATTATTTTCATATTGCATATTATATTCAGAATTATTGATATAATTAATTAATGAAAGCAGCTCTAGATTCTGGTTCCAACATAAACTTGAAATTTATCTCAAATTTTCAAATTCATTTCTTTTTACCTAATGATTAAGCCCACACCTGCCCATTCTAAAGACAGACATTCAAGCAATGCTTTCAACAAGTCATTTGTTATACACATTTACTTTTGAGTAATCATCTGAGAAAATAATGACTGAACCCTTGACTTTATATAGAAGGGCAGATCCAGATTATGCTGATGTCTGATCTGGGTCTTCTCTGTTTGCTCATGCATTATTATAACTCAGATTCTACAGTTTGCATGGTATATACCATTCAATTTTCGCTAAATAAATATTCATCTAGTCATATATTTGTTCATGAATATCATGAGGTAAAGGGTTAATAAATGATTGTGTACTTCTTGTCAGGTACGAGTGTTCCAACCCAATATATGGAACAACACTTAACCCCCACAATCTAAAGCGTGGACCAGGGGGTTCGTCTGGTGGGGAAGGTGCTATACTGGGTTCCGAAGCTTCCCTCCTGGGCTGGGGCACTGATATCGGCGGCAGTGTAAGAATCCCAAGTCATTTCTGTGGCGTCTACTGCTTGAAGCCCACCACTGGAAGATTATGGTGAGTATCAAATATACCAGGTGTTACATTGTGATGTTAGAATAACTGGAAACTTTTAACCCTTTACTTCATATAGACACATTTTGATGCATTGGCAAACAGAGCAGACTGAGATCAGACAGTTTCTATAGGAGCTGTCTGATCAAGGTCATCTTTTTGCTTATGCAATATTGTAGCTAAGTTTCTACACAGTCCATGTGGCAAAGAAAAAACTCCATATACCAATTAAGTTTGGTAAATTAATATTCATTAAGTCATAAATTTGCTCATGAATATTTATGAGGTAAAGGGATAAAATGTTCCTCGTGTCCAAAAAGGTGTCATTAGGATTTATTTGTAGGAAAAATTCACTTTTACTAAATATAGACAATTGGAATCCACAGCTGTTCTGTAACTGTATTACAGTGCTCTTTCTCTGCATTGAACCTTTTTAGTGTTCAAATGACTAGCAGGGTATCCATTACCTACACATGTATACTAGAAATAGGCAGTCAGTGGTTGACCAGGTTTACACAAAACACATGGTTATGTTTGTGATACTATTTGTGAGATGTTCATTTTCCAATAATTGGGAAAGGTGAAGCTTAAATTTTCGCTGCTGAAAAATTGAAAAGTGCATGTTTTTGCTTGTGTCATAGTATATAATTTATATACTGGTAGGTCATTGGAGCTTTTTTGAAAGGCTTATTTTATTTCAGCTTTTGATAAGTATCATTTATATATCAACAATATCTTACTCATTTGAATAAAATTTAAATCATTTTGAAAGTATGAAGAGTGTCATGTAGTTATTATTTCTTTCCAATTAATTATTTTGACAGTATTTTATTTCTTAAAAGATATCAGTTCCTTGAAAAAGATTTAACCAAGAACTGCATTTTCTGGATAAAACATTAATAACTTTCAACTGAATTTATTGCAAATTATGACTTCTGTTGAGTTAGAAATTAAGTTGATTTGCACACTTAATTATATGACAAATGATGGTATTTTTATTTAAAAAAAGATTGTTTGACTATCTCTTCAAATAATTTAGTATGCTGTCTTAAGGAAATGTAATAGTTGTATCATGATACTGAAATAATGTAGTATACATAAAATACAGTGAAACTTACAAAGTTGCAAAATGAAAAACTGTTGAGGGGAGACAATCATTCTAATGTTTATCATTTTTTCTTCTTCTTCTTCAAGTGCAAAGTCTTGTGAGGAGTTGATTGAAGGACAAAGATTGGGTAAGTACTTTATAAAGACACTCATCTCGTTGTCTTTAAATTTAGTTGTAATGCAGCTTTAGTTTATTTTCCATAGTTCATATAGACTCATTTTGACACATAGACAAACAGAACAGACCCAGATCAGACTGCTCCAGGTCTCCTCTCTTTGCCCAAACAATCTTGTAGCTCAGTATCTACACAGTCATCTGTGGCAAAGAAAAATCCATTATTTTATAAACCATTTAAAGATCAGTAAATGTATATTCATTAAGTCAGAAAATTGTACATGAATATTCATGAGATAAAGGCTTAATTAAGCAAACTCTACCTAGGTAATCTTCACAAGCTCATGAATCTAATACCCATGTTTCCCAGGAGTTGGGGCTATATAGGATACATCCTGTCAAGTCACATCCTGACCTTAACTCATATTACATTAAGACCAGATAGGATGTAAAGGTATCAATCACTTATATATGTAGTAAACATGACATAAATTAGAAAAAAATTGCTTGTATTTCTCAATCAGTGATTCCGTGAGCTAAACAATTAAAGTGATAATTATCCATTTTAGGAATATGCAACTCTAATAGACTTCTAATATTACTCTTTAAGATCACAAATGAATTAGAAATACATGTACACACATGAAAAAAAAGACATAAAACCCAACATTAGGCTCAACTCATCCCCATTTTCTCATTAAAGAAAACTATTGACAGTTTCTTGTTAGATTCTTAAAACTGCATATTTACCGTACATTATTTGTGACAATGAATCTCTGTAACTACATGTACACATCTGTAATCAGGTGTCTGAATGTTTCCAGTTGTCCCGACAATTGGGCCCTTGGGACGGGATGTGGACACACTTGTTGAGGCCATGAGGGCAGTGCTGTGTCCCTACTTGTTCCAGCTGGACCCTGAAGTGCCACCCATACCCTTCAGGAATGAGGTAGATTTGATTATTGTGTCACCTGCTGTAATGAGATGACACATAGGGATCACTTTTGCGTCGTCTGTCCATTTGTTCGTCTGTTTTTCAGTCACCCTTTTCCCGTCATGATACAGCAGGGCCGAGTTGCTCAGAGAAAGTGTTGCATATGCCCTTTTTCTTCGTGCTGTATGTAACGATTTAACTATTTTGTTGCGAAGAAAGTGTTTTCAAGATGGTGTCTAACATAGACAATATTTGTCTTCAATTTGAAGCTATTGTCAATTTGCAAGATTTAGCAAATAATCAATGCATTTAACTGGCATATGAACACCAATTTTTTAAATCCAAACAGAAACAACAAACAAAACATTTTGTATGTCCACATTTAATGAGCATTTAAGTAATGTCCATTCCGAATATGAAAATCCAAAACCTTGTCGGCCATACCATGTTACTTAGGGAGGCTTACCTTTGAAGAGTACCTTCCTCTGCCACGAAACTTATTTTGGCAACATCCGGTTGCATACAAATTCAGTGAAAAGTACATCGAAACTTATTGAAACTACTTGTGTAAGCAACTTGCCCCAGGTGATACACATGTTCCAGAGAACTCTCTTGTTATCAAGTTGAAAGGCCTAATTTCATGTTATAGACTCATTTTGCACTCTGTTTTCATGTTATAATTCTCAAAATGATTTCATGAAAATAGGTTTCAAATATCACTTTTATTCCATTTGTCAAATCTTTGAAATGGAAAAAGACATATTTTTAAAAAAAAATGCCCAAAAACAAGCTCATAGCTGCAGTGTCATAATATGTGATACCGAGGTTAAATTTTAGCAAACTGAAGTGAAACAGGGCGTTTATTGTACACTACTCAAATAGTTCAGTTTTAACTTTAGTGGGGAAATATTTCTCACTTGATACAACATTTGGACAGGTTGATAGAACAACTCTAACATTGAACTCATTGAAATTGTCCACAATGATCAGCATGTAAACATAATTTCAGGGATTTACATCAAGACATTCTTTGTGATTTTAAATCACGTAAACCGTGAATTCAACCAAATGACACTAAAGCAAATCTTTAAACTGAGGTGCTCCAGAAATTTAGAACTTAATACCCTGACATTATTAAAGGTCATGTGATATTTCCTTGACAATTTTCATGATATCAGATAAAAAGAATATAAATGCACAGATGTTTCGGCTGAATAAATGTAACAATACAGCGCATAGAACTTTTCACTGGATTTTGTAGAAAGAGTAAATCACTTCTCTTATAACCCTTTACCTCATGAATATTCATATACAAAACTATGACTTAATTGATTACTTGAACTTTAAATTGTATATGAAACAATGATTTTTCCTTCGCCATGAAGACTGTGTATAATCTGAAATGCATTATTATATGAGCAAACAGAGGAGACCCTGATCCTAGACAGAGCAGTCTGATCTGGGTCTGCTTTGTTTGCCAAGGTATTAAAACGTGTGTATATTAGGTAAAAGGTTAATTAAGTTTATTATTGAATCTGTTGTTTTCTCATTAACTTAAAAAATAAACCTTGCATATGATGGTTGAGGTACAAATAGTCACAGTAGTAAACTATATTGTTACATATTCCTTCAGATCTATGAGGCTAAAGACAAGCTACGGATCGGGTACTATGATTTTGACGGCAATCTTCGCTGTATACCAGGAGTGCAGAGAGGAGTTAAGGAAGCAAAGGAGGCGCTAGAGAAAATGGGGCATAAGGTGGGTACCTACTGTAATGAGGATGACCAGGGAAATATTTTACAAATATTCGGCTTCAGTCAATATTTGATGAATGTTTATACTCACTGCAGGTGAAGTTTCTGAGTGTATACTGGAATAAGTCTGTCAGTTGGTTGGTACGTCTGGTACATCTGGACATCCAAAAGTTTGTGACATAGCTACTTCTTCAATTTTGGAGATGATTTGGTGTTAATTGGCAAAGTATGATTACCATGAAGGGTAAATAAAAATGGCATCTCATGGAGAATACTTATGATAATTTTGCAGAGTCCACTTTGCAGTATATACAAATGTTCAATGTAGAGAGCTGTTTCGCAAATTGCTAATGCATAACAGAGTTATGTCCCTTAGAACTTTTTATGTTTATTTTATCCAGGTATATGGAGAATATGTGGCACAAACTACTTCAGTTTTTTTTCCAGTGAAAGTTGTCATCACCATGAAGGGTAGTTGTAAATGACTAAATGTGAATTGTGAACATGACTGCATTGCAGAGTTATGTCCCTTAAGCCCCAGAACTTTTCCTAAAAATATAATACGTGTAGGTCTGGTGAGAACTTGTTTTCAACTTTCTAATGTGTACACGTTAATCACTTTCTAGAGTTCTCAGTTATTGTTCATAATGATTAGGCTAGTTGAACATATTAGCCCCTGGAACATTTTTGATATAGGATAGACTACAGTTATGACTCCTTGAAAGTGAAGAATAGAACTGATAGCTATATGGGAGAATATGGTACAGACTTAAACAATACAATATGGATGGTTCAGCAATATGTATGTAACTCCTCCCCCTATTGATAATTTGACAGTTTCTGTTCATACCTAGGTCAAGTGCTCACAAACAGTATCAAAAACAAAAAGCACATGCTCTGTTGTGTAATCATTTACTTGAGATATATTTAATTTTAATATTACATAAATGGATTATTAGATAAAAATATTTAATGATAATATAATAAAATATTTATTACTTAAATAAAAAACATAAAAATTACATAATAATAAGTACAAAAAATAAAAGTTCAAAAATTACTTAACATAATACATAGAAAACCACTTAACCCTTTCCCTCATAGAGGACACCATGAAAAGACCTATGCGAACAGCATAAAACCAGATCAGCCTGTGAGTAACTCGCAGGCTGATCAGGTTTTATGCTGTTTGCTGCTCCTCAGTGGTCTGGAAATGAGGATTTTGTAAATAAATTTGGTAAGGTTTAACTGTGGTTTTCTGCAGATCAGGCTTTATGTGATACCTACTGAGGGCGTCAAAATGAGTCTATATGAGGGAAAGGGTTAACCACCATTTACATATATACTTCTTATAGCACTAATTAATCAACATATTTTTAATCAAACGACACATGTATACAAACATCTTTTACATATTAAAAACGCTTTATTTTAACCTCGCCAAAATGACGTAGTCAAAGTACGAGTCAAAATCAATCAAAACAGTTTAGGAACCTTTCATTGCAGAGTTATTAATAACATTCAGTAATTATAATATATGTAACCGGTAAGTGTATCTATTTAGTCTTAAGATTTATCTTAAATCCTGTATTGTGACATCATGTTTGTGTTTTTATTGGACTGGTTTTTTGTTGTTGTTTTTTTTAAATTCTTTAAATTGATGATGTCAGGGCTGGCATTTGGCGTCTGGTCAGATTGACTTTATTTAATCTACCATAATTTCTGTCCTTCATTGGATTGCTTAAATACTTGGACAGTTGTTTATGTGGATGTACTTCTTCAATATGCAGTTGACCATGAATTTTGACGGGAAAAAAACCATCCATAATACCATCAGGTCTTGTTATACAATGCATTCAATATCTGCTTCTGTGAGTAATGATCTATTTATCTTGTCTGTCATTTCAGTTGGTGCCATTTGAAGTTCCAGGCGCAAGACGGATGTTTGGTGAACTGTTCATGAAGGCCTGTTTTGGAGATGGGGGGAGTAACTTTATCTCTCAAATGTGAGTTAGGGTAACCTTGGGGATTAGAGGTCACACCTGTAACTGCATGTTAGGCCTGCTACCCACTATATTTGTCATACTGCTTTTTTTTATCTGGAGACTGTCTGCTTGTGCCAAAAATAGAGCTGCTAGCCTGCGTGTCACACCATAGATATCTTGCATGATGTCACGCAAGTAAGGGTAGTTCCAGGTCAGGTTGACTTAGTGTCAAGATAATGTGACTGGGTATAGTATCATGCCATTTGTCTATAGATATTTCCAGTAATTAATCAAATGCTGAGACATCAAACTGTGATATACTCTCTGATTCTTAAAAAATCTCACTATTTTTGCATAAAACCATAAAGATTTAGCAAAATAAGTGGCAAGCTCAAAATCGATATGAACAGTTTGCAAGTTCACTTGTAATTTATCTTTCTGTCTGTCTTTTTTTATCAATGATTTTAAATGTTGCTTTTTGTGTGTGTGGTGGGGGGTTCATTTATTTATTTTTGTTGTTGTTTTGTTTTGTTGTTATTGTTGTTTTGGGTGGTGGGTACTTGAAAAAGACATCAATGTATTCATTGCAGTCAGCAAAATTACCAGCCACTGGCACTACTGGAGAACACAGTATTAGTTTACTTGGATTAAGTGTTTACCTGAATTTAGAATTATGCAAAGCACAGCATATTTAAATCACCAGTTGACCACAGTTTTGGTATATCAACCCTTTACCTCATGAATATTCATGTGCATATTACTTGATGAATATTAATTTACTGAACTTGAAATGGTATATAAAACAATGGATTTTTCTTTGTCTAGCAGACTGTGTAGAATCTGAGCTACAGATTTAATGAGCAAACAAAGCAGACCCTGATCAGACAACTCCTTGAAGTAGCCGATCTCGGTCTGCTCAGTTTGCCAATGCATCAAAATGCCCCTGAATTAGGTAACGGCTTACAAAATTATTCCCTACTGAGAACCCTCTCCAGTTAGAAACAGATATATTTTATAAAACAAATAGTCCAAGATTTTAGTTACCAGTAATCCCTGTAAACCTTATTAATTAACATGAAGGGTTTTTAGCTTGTCTGTTTCGAAGAAAAAGTTGAGTTCTTATAATCGCTAGGTCATCGTTGTTGTTGTAGTCATTGTTTTTGTCATTGTCGTCGTACAAAAACTTAAATATAGCCCATTACTCAGACATGTAAAACAGACGAGTGTTGGTGCTGCTCTGCGGAGCTGTTAATATTCTTGTAACTTAGTGAGTCTCCAACCCTCAACCTTTAGATGTCAGTGTACATTACTACTTGACCACAGCAGCAAGAACACTAGACCACACATCATGCCAGATATTTCTTGTGACACCAATCTATGTTGGGGTTTTAATTTCAGGAGCAATGATCTGGTAGATTCCTCTATACAGATGATAGTAATGACTTACAAGCTGCCGCGTCTGGTACAGAAGATGATCTCCTACCTCGTCTCATTCTTTGCAGGGGTATGTTATATCTAGCATAATACCTCATACTTTCCCATGTCGAAAATTTATAGAATATCTCGGGATGTTATCTTTTGATAATTTTTATTGTTAACTTTATATTCTATTTTGAAAGATAATTGTTTCACTTAAGTCTTCAGTTAACCTGATAAGAGCTTATTACAGTAATTTGTGCATTTTTCAAGAATATCTCTTACATACTAAATAAAGTGTGTTTATCATACGACCCTTAATATATGGGCCACTTGCTATGCAAACATTATGAAACTACACAACTTTGAATTTAACTACTTTTTCTCCACAAAAGAAAAAAATATGTACATATATATCTTTTTTTTTTAAATCATAGATAATCAATATATTGTTAAGATAAAGTGTGCATTCTTCCAAGTTTCAATATCTTTATTTGCCTGCAGAACTGTGTGTGTATTTCTGTTTACTTTGCAGCATAATTTCTTTCCTGTCTTTCATTTAATAACTCCATTTCCTACATTCATCAAGTAATTTCTTTTGAAACGTATTTTGCAGGATAAACTGGTTGGAACATCAATGAGATCGATGCAAGGAGTGAAGTAAGATATTTTATAATATCTCAAATGACTACCTTATATTTAACCCTTTCCCTCATATAGACTCATTTTGACGCACTCAATAGGTATCACATAAAGCCTGATCTTCAGAAAACCACAGTTAAACCTTACCAAATTTAATTACAAAATCCTCATTTCCAGACCACTGAGGAGCAGCGAACAGCATATAACCTGATCAGCCTGCGAGTTACTCGCAGGCTGATCTGGTTTTATGCTGTTCGCATAGGTCTTTTCATGGTGTCCTCTATGAGGGAAAGGGTTAACTTGTGGTCATGGTCCATCAAGTGATTGTAAGAATATTATAATAAATGCATCCCTCTATAGACTTTAAACAAAAAAGCCTATAACCCCAAGTCATTGTATGCTTTCATCTACAAGCATTTGGAGGACCTTGATTATATTCAGTGATGGATTGATTGCCTTAATCTTAGATATGAATAGCCTATTTACTTGATCACAGCTTCATTTCACATGTATCTGTAAACAAAAGAAAAAATCGAAGCCTAAATTAGGCTGTTTAACACTTAACTTCATGATACATATATATGAAAAATAACTTACATGGCCAGTAAAATATCATGTGACCCAGTGAATCATTCACATGCTTATCAGGTGTATATTTTGCTTGCCTTGAGACCATTTGAGGTGGAAGGTCATACCGTACTGTAACATAATTCTCCATGTGAGTTTTTATGATGATATGTAGTCTTTCTACATTGGATTAAATATACAGGTATGGGAGATAATTGCTGATAAACATTTACAGGTGAACCTGTATTAGTGGTCACCTGATAAGCGATCCCTTTCTCTTGATCCATTAACCCTTTCCCTCATATATACTCATTTTGACGCCCTCAATAGGTATCACATAAAGCCTGATCTGCAGAAAACCACAGTTAAACCATACCAAATTTAATTACAAAATCCTCATTTCCAGACCACTGAGGAGCAGCGAACAGCATAAAACCTGATCAGCCTGCGAGTTACTCGCAGGCTGATCTGGTTTTATGCTGTTCGCATAGGTCTTTTCATGGTGTCCTCTATGAGGGAAAGGGTTAATTGGCTTCTTCAGACAGGACTGTATACAGTTTCGGACAGTTTTCTGGTCTAAACAATATGTGAACATTTGCATGATTTACACATAATTTGATCCTTAGCTTGCTTATATGACCCCAAAATGTGTCTCTTTATCTATATAACCCTGATTAAAAAAATATTGTTTTTCAGACACCAACTGAGTTTATTTGACATGTTTGGCCATTATTTTGACGCTTGAGATATTATTGTAATGTGACGTGACAAATTGTCAAAACAGAATTCATGCTTTAAGAAACAACCCCAAGGTGCATGCATGGTTTCCGGTTCTTATTGCAGCTCAGTGGCCGAATGGTGGAAACTGTCAGCAGAAATTGACCAATACAAGATGGAATTTACCTCCAAGTGGAAAGCTCAGAAACTAGATGCCATGATATGTCCCACAATGCCCTATGTTGCCACGCCAACTGGTGCAGTCAAGTATTTGCTGGGTAAATATGAAGAAATTATACTTAGTCTACATAGGAAAGAAGGGCAATAAAGGAATCATGCTAGTCACATCCTGTCATACTCTGCCTACGCTCACAAGTTTTTATGCCCCGACCAAAAGGGGGTAAGGGCATATAGATTTGTCCGTCCATCCCGAAACTTTGTAACACGCATAACTCTGAAAGTATTGGTACTACAGATTTGAAACTTCATGGATGTATTGTTCACGACATGATCTTATGCAACTGAGTATTTTCACTGAATCACCATTGCTTGACAGAGTTACTTTGAATTTCTGAAAGTATGGAATTTTAAGTTTGTGACACACATAACTCTAATTGTATTTGTACTACAGACTTAAAACATTCAGGTATGAACCTGTGCACCTGGATATTTTCACCATTGTAACTAACAAAGTGAAAGATGGGGGCATCCATATCCTTTGGACACATTCTAGTTTGACTGTTGTTGATAATGGCTTCACACTTAAAATAATGATTCAGGACCTATCAACAGACAGATGCAGATAACTGTCAAGGATTTTGTAAGAATAATATCCCTTTTCTTTGTCAAGAGTTGTATGCAGGGGTATTAATGACTTTCAGTTATAGTTCTAGCTCAAATCTGTTATCCGTTATGAAATCTTCGTAAAATTTATAATGGTACTTTTCCCTGATTGCAAAGATGGTGTTAGCTTGACAGTTTTTAGCTCACCTGAGTACAAAATGAGTCATTATGACAAGCCATCGTCTATCAATTGTCAACAACTGTTCAAACATCACTTCCTCCTAAACTGACTTGCTAAGTTCAATAAAACAGATATGTATGTGAAATTTGATTCTATGCTGAAACCTGATTGCCATGGGAAGGAAAAAATTTTTAAAATCTATCAGCCTGTAAAAACTACCAGCCTGTAAAAACTACCAGCTGTAAAATCTACCAGCCTGTAAAATCTGCCAGCCTGTAAAATCGCCAGCCTGTAAAATCTACCAGCCTGTAAAATCTGCCAGCCTGTAAAATCTACCAGCCTGTAAAAACTACCAGCCTGATTTGAACATATTTTGACATACCGATAGATATTTCTAGGTCAGCTTTCCTACCAAGATTATTTCATAAAGAAGCATGGCTTCAAGAGGTGATTTCTATCTTCAAATATTCTTGTCCAAGGCTACCAACAAGATATGACAGTATTTAGTAACAGATGAGATTGTTTTGATTTTTAAGATTCATGAAGAAAAAATGATTGAGTTTAATATAATGAAGCGGTATATTTATGTTTTATGCAGGTGATAATAATAGGCCCTAGGACTTTGACGTTGTGTGTTTTAAGACCTATTTAATAGAGTGCAACACATGAGAAATATGAACTGTATAGACAATTCATTGCATGTCTGCATTACCCCACTCGCTGTTAATTTTTGCACTCTAATCTTTTAAATTCTCATATCAATTAAATTGAAACATTACAATTATACAGTTAAACCTGTATTAGTGACCACCTGTATTAAGCGGTCATTCTACATTTAGCGGTCAGTTTTGATATTACCAAACTAGCATTTTGTTATATGTTTAACCTTTATTTAGCGACCACCTCTGTTAAGCATCTCTTTTTATCTCACCTGAGCATAGCTCAGGGTGAGCTTTTGGGATACTTGATTGTCCGTCGTCCGTCAACAATTTTGATGTTTACACACTAGAGGCCACAATTTTGATCCAATCTTCCTCAAACTTGGTCAGAATGTTTGTCCTGATGATATCTTGAACCCTTTTGAAAATGGGTCAGGTTGGATCAAAAAATAGGTCAGTAGGTCAAATCTTAGAAAAATCTTGTTTACACACTAGAGGCCACAATTTTGATCCAATCTTCCTCAAACTTGGTCAGAATGTTTGTCTTGATGATATCTTGAACCCTTTCGAAAATGGGTCAGGTTGGATCAAAAATAGGTCAGTAGGTCAAATCTTAGAAAAATCTTGTTTACACACTAGAGGCCCAATTTTGATCCAATCTTCCTCAAACTTGGTCAGAATGTTTGTCTTGATGATATCTTGAACCCTTTTGAAAATGGGTCAGGTTGGATCAAAAAGTAGGTCAGTAGGTCAAATCTTAGAAAAATCTTGTTTACTCACTAGAGGCCCCAATTTTGATCCAATCTTCCTCAAACTTGGTCAGAATGTTTGTCTTGATGATATCTTGAACCCTTTCGAAAATGGGTCAGGTTGGATCAAAAAGTAGGTCAGTAGGTCAAATCTTAGAAAAATCTTGTTTACACACTAGAGGCCACAATTTTGATCCAATCTTCCTCAAACTTGGTCAGAATGTTTGTCTTCATGATATCTTGAACCCTTTCGATAATGGGTCAGGTTGGATCCAAAAGTAGGTCAGTAGGTCAAATCTAGAAAAATCTTGTTTACACACTAGAGGCCACAATTTTGTTCCAATCTTCTTCAAACTTGGTCAGAATGTTTGTCTTGATGATATCTTGAACCTTTTTGAAAATGGGTCAGGTTGGATCAAAAAGTAGGTCAATAGGTCAAATCTTAGAAAAATCTTGTTTACACACTAAAGGCCACAGTTTTGATGCAATCATCCTCAAACTTGGTCAGATTGTTTGTCATGATGATATCTCGAACCAGTTTGAAAATGGGTGGGGCTGGACAGAAATGTAGGTCAGTAGGTCAAATCTTAGAAAAATTTTGTTTATACTCTGAGGGCAACATTTTTGGTCTAATCATCCTCAAACTTTTGCAGAATGTTTGTCATGATAATATCTTTTGTGGATGGGGTCAGAAAAGTCCTGAACATTGTTTCACCTCATCATCTTAATTCTAAAGCAATCTGTTTTGTACAGGCAATGAATGATACTTTTCTCGGGTGAGCGATCTAGGGCCATCTTGGCCCTCTTGTTATTGTTCCCCTGACTGACCGCCTAAGACAGGTTTGCCTTTATTTAGTATATGAAGAGCGTTAACATAGAGATTTACTGTATTGTTATATTTGTATTGACAACCATTTGGTGCGGCCAATTGCTACATTTAAACTTTGTTTGTTGTTAAACTTTTACATTATTACGTCAGCCATTTTGGTGTTTACATTTTGTAATTCTGTTTCTACTAGAAGATAGTACATTGAGGTATTTACCTAAAAATCATGGTGTACCATGGTATATATCCAACCCGTGGTTTCCAGCTCTAGTTATGAATAATATTTTTTACATTTGAAATATTTCAGATTTTAACCCTGTACCTCATAAAGACACATTTTGTCACATTGACAAACACAGCAGACTTATATCAGGCTGTTCTTCCCTTGTACTGTCTGATCAGGGTCTTATTTGTTTGCTCATACATTATTGTAGCCCAGATTCTACACAATTTGTATAGCTAAGAAAAATCCATTGTTTTATATACCTTTTAAAGATCAGTAAATTAATATTCATCAAGTCCTGAATGTTTGCACGAATATTATATATAAAGGTTAATGACTTTGTAATGCCTCTCAGTTATCTTTAAGCAAATGGTCCTCAAAGTGACCCCCTCAAGGCCCCCCACCTCCTGTTTGGAGTTTTACATGTACATGAAAACATCTGTAAAGTTTTGTTGACATTTGTGAATCAGCTCACTTCATGTATTGTAGGTGGAGTTTCCTATACCACCCTGTATAACTTGCTGAACTTCCCCGCCGGCTGTGTTCCTGTCACCAAGGTGAATGCCAAGGATCAGGCTGCCATGAAAGACTATCCAACAGGAACTGCAACAGAAAAGTTTGTTAAAAAGGTACAAAGTATAGACAGTAATACTGGGTCCATGGTACCTTCACTTACACTTATGTTCTTAATTCACTGTTTACTTATAGCAAACTTTGTGATAAGGGCGCCATGGTCCAGTGGTAACATATCCAACTGCAGATCCGAAGGTTGAAGGTTAGAACCCAGTTAGGGGCAAGGATTTTTCGTGACCTTCCCAGGTGCAAAGTACTGGTCCAACCCAGGAAGTGTCAAGGGGGATTAGTATAAGAATAAGGCAGGGGAGGGTGGTGAAACATCTCACCAGCCAGGTATGACACTTTGCACATAAGATTGTGCCTGGAGGTAGATTTGCAATTACCAAAAATCTGCTGTATTAAAATTCACTATAATCATCAAATATTATATAAAATTGATAAGACAGTTGGCTAGTTGGGAATTGGAGTATGGTTAACCATATGGGCAAATTCGCGGTATCAGAGTTGCTGTTTTACTATGTGTATTTATGTATCTATATGTGTGTGTATCTTTGACCTTGACCTTCAACTTATCTTAAAACTTACCATGCTTATGTACAATATTGTGACCTTGACCTCCATTTAATATTGACCTTTACAGATTACTTATGGCCCATCACAAGCTCGGTTCATTTTTGTGCATAACATTCCTATATACCTTAACATGTACTTATGGAATGGTAAACTTGAAACTTGACCTTCACATGATGTTGACCTTTACTTGTATAATAAAATAGATTTTTAGATTTTTCTTCCCTCATTGTGAAGAAAACAGTTTTTCTTTCAACAGTACTTTTATTCCTCAAAATTTTTCTTTCAACAATTCAACAATATTTCCTTACTAAGACTGTAACCTATCCTTATAATTGTGTGAAGGTATTGGTTACTTTATTGAGATGTAAATAAGTACCGGTAAGTCATGATGCGGTGGAGTTATAAATGATTGTAAGTGATGGGGCTGCTCCAAGACTACTGTGAAATCATTTATTTTTGTTGACATTAAATTTCATGGTATCTGTGATTAAAACAATTTTGTTGGTATATATATTCGTGGAACCATGTTCAAGAAAACATGATACCTATGAAGTAAACAGTTTTCGTGGGGATACATCTTAGTGGATAAATTCATCCATGAAATCAGTGAAAATTAGTTCCCACGAAAATTAATGATTCTACAGTATGCAACTGCTTTTTGTGTCACCTACTGTAAGCAGAGGTGACACATAAGGATCACTTTTCCGTCGTCTGTCAGTTTGTCTGCCATCCATCTGTTTGTCGTCTCTCAGTCACACTTTTTCCGTCACACTTTAGCAGGTGACACATGTTTTCGTTACTGGCTACCTATGACTAGTTGACTGCTTAGAAATTTACCCTATTACAGTAAGAACAAGAATAACATCATTTTGATATTTGACATGTTTCAGTTTTTTAGCTCAGACACAGGTGGGTTACCTGTGGCAGTTCAGTGTGTGGCGCTTCCGTTCCAAGACGAAATGGCTCTCAGGGTTATGAAGGAACTAGAAACTGGACTGAAGGAAGCATAAATATGACAGATAAATGGAGAAACCGTTTGATTCTTCATACTTGTTTGAAACAAAGTGTGTAAACAGAAACCATGTAGATAAAGAAAACATAAAACAAATGTATTGGCTTTGGCTTCTTGCAATCTTGTAGCAATTCTGAAAGCTTTAAGCACTATTTTTTTAAGTGATTTACGATCATTTAAATCTATTATCCTTCTTTTTTTTAGATTAATTGTTTGTTTCAGATCTTGGACAATGTAGGAGGGAAAAACATTTTCAAAGGTTTATTAATCCAGAAATTTCATCTTTTTTTGTGCACCATTCTTTTTAGAGCAAGAATTTCAGGTAGTCTGAATAATAACTCTTTTATCATTTTGGCCTATAGATAATTGGTTATAGCAGGTAGTTATAGAAATTGATTGCTATTTGTCACAATTGATTATCGGTTCAATTGGGTGGGGTATAATCAATAACTTTTCCATTAATAAACACATGAACCAGAAATAACATTCAAGCAAGGCACTTAATTATACATAGTTACATAAACTTCATGAAGTAGTTTTTGACACAGATTTAGCTTTATAATGCTGGAGCAGTTAATAGGTTATACTTAGCTTTGGGCCTTATTGTTTAAGAGGGGATATTTTCTTATGGAAACCTGGGTAAAATCGAGATATTTCAGCTTGACGTACAGTGTACTTTAGACAGAAAATACATGATATGGTATGGTATAAAATCTTATAACAAAGTCACAGAACGGATATATGTAAATTGATTATTGTCGCTCTTCAGTAAAGTAGCTGCTCGTCGGCACCTAGCGACAATTGCAACATCACTAATACAGGTATAACGAGTCTGTAAAGAAATCAATGTGATCTCATTCTCTATACTGAGAACTAATAAGAAGTATATTGGAAAATAAGGATTACTGCATGACTCATTGTTCTGTGAGTCAGGGTACTTTTATTTGGGAATGAATCAGCTTAGGGGAGAGAATGCTAGAATATTGTAATGGTATTTAGTATGAAAGTCATTACTATACATCTGAAATGTTATTTGAGTGTTCATGAACAACCAGAAAAAAGGTTCATTCTGTCACGTTGTCATTTGATAGATGAAAATAATAAAGGGAAGCTATACATGTATCTTAATTAGAGTACTAAATGTTAATTAAAAGGGGGATAAAAGAGAAATTTAGTGCTTTGATGTTTGGAATAATTGTTTATACTTATATATTGAGGAATGTATTGTAATCAGTTCAAGAATTAAGTTTTCTTAGAGTGTTTGTATAAATACTAGAATAATTTTATATGTTTCTCTATTTTATAATCTTACAAAATTATGTGGAATTGTATTTATAATTTTTATTGAAAATTTTGTATTGAATATTTATTCATATACATGTATGTCATTTTATTGTTATAATTATCAAATACAGTTGCAGCATTAAGCAAAATTTTAAGGATTAAATTAAAAACATATGTTTTTATATATTGACTTGAATTATCTGCTTGACTATCTGAGGAATAAGAATTGGTCTTCTGTTTGCTTTGGTGTAGATATTGATCTTCAAATTTTGTTTTCTTAACGTATCTTTGCAGCTTTTGACCCAGTCAGAATAAAACTTCATTTGAGGATGGTACACCACAGAGAAACTATATTTGGCATTTAAACCAGTAAGATTTATGTAACCTTAAGTGAATACAGGTCACATGTTCCTGAGAATGGTGCTAAAGTATGATTCTTATACTCAAACTATGCCCCTTGGTTTCAGTAGTAATTAGAATGTGATAAGTTGAACCGGAGATCTTACACAAGTTTGTGTTGTTTTTTTTGAAGACACAGGGCCAGGTGAAACTCATTATGTTAACATCAACAAAATAATTAAGTTTCATGTCAAGATTTGTCCATTATCTTATATAAACTGCAGTTAATTTGTTGAGGTACCAAGTGAGTGTGCATACCTTGGGTTGATTCAGTTTAATGCATGTAATGATACAGATTATACAACCTGTAAGGAAGACATTAGATCAACACATTAGGTGTTATGTACTGTCTTTCTGTATCATTTCTAAAATACTCTTTATTGTACCCCTGCTTTTAAGAATTTGGTGCTATGTAGGAGATACTCTCATCACGTTATGTCCTGTCCTTCTCTCCCATTACATGAAGACAAGGTGGGACTGTGGGAGTATTAACCCTTTCCCTCATATAGACTCATTTTGACGCCCTCAATAGGTACCACTTAAAGCCTGATCTACAGAAAACCACAGTTAAACCTCACCAAATTTAATTACAAAATCCTCATTTCCAGACCACTGAGGAGCAGCGAACAGCATAAAACCTGATCAGCCTGCGAGTTACTCGCAGGCTGATCTGGTTTTATGCTGTTCGCATAGGTCTTTTCAAGGTGTCCTCTATGAGGGAAAGGGTTAATCATTGTTAGTGGTAGTTTCAGTTTTCTTAATTGTTATATTAATAGGTAGACTATAACCACACAGTTTAGTGCAATATCACCACAGGTTTTCAAAGAAAAAGGTAACGGGTTTTCTTGCAGTCAGCACCACTGGGATGCTGTTAGAAATGTATACAATTCAAACTATACCTTCAGATTTTGTCAATAAGCCAGAATTGATGAGCATTAGTCTAATAACCAGGAATGGCATGGTTCCTTTTTGGGGTTTGGGCATTACAAGCATTTTACCCAGTAAGGGAATAAGAATTCAGGGATGTCATCATCATCATCATCATCATCATCATCATATTTAAATTGTATCAAAATAATGTTACCATAAAATGTAATAACATCTTTCATAGTCAGTATTTAGAAGAAATCTTTCATGCATATTCAAGGGTGTAGCAGTAATATTGAATAAATGTTGAAACATGGCAAATGTTGTTGAGGTCCAGATCTTAGTTTTAACAATATTTATTAAAAATTGTGCCATATGATTCAGTATACATATATGAAACATATCGTAACAAATACTGCTAGAATTTGGGAAAAAGTTGAGAAAACAACTTCTATAATCCCTTTTCAGAAGGTTGTTAACATACAAAGAGTGATTTAAAGGTTCACATTTATGGCAAATTTACAATCTTATGCATCTAATTCTCAAGCAATAATGGGGAAGATATTACCAAAACAACAAGAAAACAAAGAAAACAAATGTTTATATCTTGATTGAAAGACCAAGTGTATATGAAAATCATTTGTATTTTAAAAAAAAAAAATATTCATATACATTGAACCATATGCATGTATATACATGTAATATATTTCTCCGTTATCCAGCTGTATAAAGCTTATAAAAAGAGATCACTGTTCATATATCCTGGCATAGCTATGATCTGGTATAACAAAGATAAATAATGATTTTTATATTGTAACCGTCTGTTTTTGTGACAGGGATATGTATGTAAGAAAATTAGATATTCTAGCTTTTATTCTTCATTTATTTGACCACTATACCCATGATTGTAACTTATTTTTATCATATGCATGAATGTTATCATCTGAGATGATTTATTTTCCTGCTAGGCAACTGAAATATTGGATTATTCATGCAATTATTTTGATATGCTGCTTTTGGAGAATTCGTTTGATGAGTTCCTTGGTTGCCTCCCTGTACTTTTTGAAGTTCAACTCTTTCCCTTGTTATATTAAGAAGGAGAATTTATATGCCAAATAGTTTGAATAAATTAAATGAAAACTAAGAAATGAAGTTCAAACACAAAATGTATGCAAAATAAGAAATTCTCAACATGATAAAACCAATCCTTAAATTATTGCTAATAAATTCCTGGGCACCTGAAAGTTGCCAATGGACCTGATAATGTTACATGTATATAAAGTTTTCAGATGGCATCTTCTCCTAAGTCATGTGGCCAATATTGATAAACATTGCAGGGATGTTCCCTAGGTGGTTCCCTTTTAAAGTTGTTAAAAGAATATGAAATCAAGTTGAAATGGCAGTGGAAAGAAACATCTAGTGTAAACTTAAAAAAATCTTCTTTTACAAAACTACTGTCCAGATTTATAGATATCTTGGCACAGATGATTTTTTAGTAATCCTTTAAAACAAGACCTGTCAGAAGACAGCATATTCCAGTGCCTTGACTGAATTATGGAATCCTTATCATGATCCAATTGTTCAAATGGAAAATGGATTATTCTTTACAATTTAAACCTAATCATAACATCCTCAAATTATCATGAAGTTTACCCTGCATTTCTTTTCCCATATTGTATTGTATATCCAAAAAATGAGACAAGGTAGAGTCATTGTTCTTGTTCACTTCTCTTCTCCTAGTCACTATCTATGTATATTTTAATTTTCAAGTAAATACCTTGTAATAATAATTTTTAAAAATGCCCCAGACAAAAATTCATGATAAAGGGTGATAATTAAAATTTTTACAAGTTAAGTTGTGGTTCTTGATCACTGCACTTCTAGTCACCATGTATGTATATTTAAAATTTTAAGTCAATAAAAAAAATATTAATGTGCCAGACAAAAATTCATGATGAAAAAAATTACAAGGCGATAATTAAAAAAATGAGACTAGATAGAGTTATTTTTCTTGAGCACTGCACTTCTCTTGGTCACCATCTATGTATATTTTGAGTCAATAGTTGTTTAAAAAAAAACCAAAATTAATTAGTTGATATTATTATAATTATTCAATTCTGCTATTTAAAAAAGAAAATGGCTGCCAGGGTAATGAGGGAATCTTTACAAAGCTTCTTGTCCAAACTTATAGAATGAATTTAAAATTGATTTATCACAGATGTTCCCTGAATGATTCCTTTGAAAAAATGAACTTCAAGAGTGATGGATAGTTTCTTCAAGATTTAAAACCTATTTAGAAAAAAAAAATCAAATTTCTTCTTCATTAAATTACCAAAGCTCATTATTTAAGCTCACTTTATTTTATTTTTATTCCAGTATACCATACTTGTGAAAATAATACATGCATAGTCTTATCAAAAAAAAATCAAAAGTCTACTTTGAATATGATATGATTTTGTAAAAAAAAAGTCTCCTCAAATTGATCTAGGACGATTCTTTAGAATTAAGACTTTAACAACAGTGCAGTGTTAGCCCAGTGTAATTGTGGTTAAAGTTGGATGGTCAAAGCTTTTGGGGTCACCAGGACAAATCACATTTTATCTAGGATGATCTTTGCAGGTGAGCGACTCTTTGGCACTCTTGTCTGGGGCATTTTTTCAAAGGTATAATAGCTATTCATCTGATACTTGGAATATATAGTCAAACCTGTTTTAAGTGGTCAGACAAGGGAACAAAAGGAAGTGACTGCTTAACAGAGGTGACCAAACACATAAAATGATATAGATTGGTAATATTAAAACTGACCCCTAAATTCAGGTTGACCACCAAATACAGGTGGCAGCTAATACAGGTTCAATTGTAGAAAGGTGGCATGTGCACAAAAATCTTTATGGAATTATTCCCCTTGGAGTTAGGAGTTATTCCCTTTGGTGTTAGGTAGGCCTGCTGCTTTCTCTCGTTGCAGATGAAAACCAAGGGTCATGTCAAGTCATTGTTGTTTATCATCGGTGCATTATCCTAGAAGTTCAAAAGTTGTTCAGTTCAAAGCTTTTGTTCACGTTTTAAATGTATGTACATGTATGTATCTGTTCACAAATATTGTAAAATGTATTGCTCACAATATGTGTATTTTAGTGTGTTCACGAAGCTACATTATTAGTTATTTACATCTCTGGTGTATCATTTGATTGTTGATTTATTGTGTAACGAATGAGGGATGTTTATAAAGTACTTATAATTCTCCCTGCTTCGGTTTTTCATGACATCCCACACGTGCGAACATCCACCATTAAATGGCCATAACTATTAGAAACAACATAATTATATTATGGTAACACAGACAATAGAGTGGTTACTTCCCTTACACCATCGCATAGGAGAGAACCATTGCTGCTTCAGTGTTATGACAGAAAAGGTTATTATTTACCTATATTCTGTGTAAATACGGAATTTTCAAAACAGAAAATTGAACACTCGAACGTGAAACGTATATTTTTAAGTCATAAGTTCAAGATTACAATTAACATTTTGAAAATGTATTACACTGTAATCATAATAAGCATTTTGAAAATGTAAAAAGCATTTTGCAAATATAACCATCAATGCGAGACTATTATACTAGTGCTATATAGAGTTCCTGTCAATACGGAATTAACTGGCGGATATCTTATACCCATAAAAGATATGTTTGAATATACAAATGTTTCTAGATAAGATTAAAGAGATCATTCTGTATAGTTACCGTCCAATTACCTCCCTCTTACCTCCAGTAAAGAAAATGCTTTTTACAAGGCAACAATTTATTTTAAAATCGTTTGACAAAAAAAAAATAATTAATTTAAACATTGTTTTATTCTATATCTAATTTATGTACCAATTTCAAAAATTCCAATCAAAGACCTTTTAGGGATTCGAGAGATGGTAAGTCGTGGATATAGCACTTGGTATGGAGGCATTACGGACATTGACAGATACGAAACTAGTACACTAGCATCTGGAGACTCCCCGATGGTCAAGTAGTTAAAGCGTCCGCCTCGGGAACGGGATGTCCACGGTGGGTTCGATCCGCGGCCACGACATAATAAAGTCGTAAAAAATAGTTCTGGTATAGCCACAGACATATGGTGAATATATCTATGGTATAGCTCCCTTGTTTGGCACTCAGCATATCCATACAATAAATGTACATGGATTGCATTGTTGGTCTTATATATGCATTTATTATAAATTTTGAGAACCCAAATAAGAAATTAATTAACCCATTACTTCATATAGACTCATTCTGACACTCAGACACTGAGATCAGGGTCTCATCTGTTTGCTCATACAATATTATAATATAATTAATTCATAAACCATTTAATGAACAATCAATCAATATTCATCAAATTATAGATTTGTACATGAATATTCATGAGATAAATATCTGAGCGTGTTTCTGTCTCAGATGTTTACGTGCCTAAATTATCTAGTTCCTCGAACAGGCATTTAGCGCAGTATAGTGTTTCAACAGTTATAGATGATGAAGCGTAAAACAGACCTAGAACTATCACTAAAGGTGGAGAAAACCCCGCGTTCCATCTTGTCTCCAGGTGAATGTTGGATGAGTCGTGACGGGACCTTACTGACGAACGTGATTCCAATGTAGCCCCCACATTTGTGGAACAATGGTATAATAAAGCTAATACATGAAATATCATGATATGCAGAAAATGTTTGTGAAGCAGGCGCGTGCCAAGGCTTACGCAAATACGCAACTGCGTATACTTCGTCCAGAAAATCGAAAATCTAAAAGTGCCAAAACTGCAATAAAAATCGATGCCTGACCTCAAATTTTTTTTCGGGGGAGCATGCCCCCGGACCCCGCTAGCAGATCTGCGTATCCGAATTTAGCCCCAGGCACGCCCATGATATGCAGTGGTATAATAAAGCTAATATATGGAATCTCATGATATACAGAAAATGTTTCTGGAGCAGTGATATAATAAAGGTAATACGATGATATGCAGAAAGGGTCTGTGGAGCAGTGGCACTGGAGGATTCAAGGGGGGGGGGGGCTGCGCCCCCTCTATAATTCCTGGACTTTATATAAAAGTAGACACATAACCCCTTAAAAACTCACAAGAATGCACTATTTAACTGCTTTAAATTAAAAAAAAAGTCGCAGGGGAGTTCCCCTGTACCGAAATCCAACTGAAACTACACCCTTCTCACGCTTCGGGCAAAGCCCCAAGCCACTTGTCACTGCTACATTTTTTTAGTATTAGCCCCCCCCCCCCCCTTAACTCCTTGATCCGGCTCCGAGTGGTATAATAAAACTAATATATGAAACTAACACATTCACACACACACTCACACACGTAGTTATGAGGTAGGTACTTAATAAAATCAAACATTTTGAGGCCAAAAGTGAGAATGACAACTTAAGCCTTTCCCTCATATAGACTCATTTTGACGCACTCAGTAGGTACCACATAAAGCCTGATCTGCAGAAAGCCAAACTCAAACCTTACCAAATTTAATTGTAAAATCCTCATTACCAGACCACTGAGGAGCAGCGAACAGCATAAAACCTGATCAGCCTGCGAGTTACTCGCAGGCTGATCTGCTTTTATGCTGTTCGCATAGGTCATGGAATCCTCTATGAGGGAAAGGGTTAACTTATTCAGCCTAGAATGTTATCATCCCCAGAGACAATGTGAAGGTTGGTTCATCTGTTATATACCGACAGATACCGACAGTTATGTACATTCAGAACAGTCATTCAGTTCAACTATTTGTCGATATCATATTTTGATAAGTAAGTCATGTTTTGCCCGTCACATCAGAGGACATCTTATTATCTTCACCTATATTGATCATCCCGTCTGCCCAAACTGGAACAAGTCATGACGACGGTCAAGACTTCAAAGTACATTGAATATTGTTTTTACCAGAAACAAAGACACGAAAGTAATCACAAAATCTGAATAAGTATCTGGACTGTCCAAAGCTTATTTCGTTCTTTTGATCTTGGTGATCTACGTGTTAATAACGTATCCAATAATTACTCTCTATTCAACATATATAATGACATATTCTGTTTCAAAGTGTCTTTGAATAAAATCATGACCACTGGTCAATCCTGCCAGTTTTTGATAATGGAAAAACAAAAAATAGTTTGCTAGCCTGTCAAGGAATTATTTACTAAGCTCACTTCTAACAGATCCATTAATAATATATATCATTGGTCTATTTCTACGACAGGTCAGATATTCTATTTAGGTGCTTGTGTTTGTTTGGTTCGTTCGTTCGTTTAAGTCTCGCAAACAGCATTTTAGTCCTCTGGAAACTATGTCTACTTGCGACAACACTACAGTATCACGCCGTAGACATAAGGGCGTGATAGCACATCCAGTCACATTGTCCTAACACAAGGCCGATCAATCCTGGAACTTCCCTTATATATAAACATAAGTTAATTGCTCCCCGTCAACACACCGATTGGATTTGTATGAAATCATAAGAATAACCGCATTGTAAGTAAGATATTATGATGGTAAATACGTTTTTTTTTATCTACTGCTTTTCGGTGAATTATAGCGAAATAACAGTGGATAATATCCTGATAATTTCACTGTTTTGAACAGTGAAATTATCAGGAAAACAGTGAAATTATCATGAACTTGAATCCGACCCTATGTATTTATAAACTGACCGGAGCGTCAATTGTGCTGGGTTTTACGCAAGAAATAATATCATAAATAACGTCACGTAAGCGACGTAATCACGCCAATTTTGACATCTTTTGTGAATAAAACAGCTAATTTCTGGCCTTTAGGGCATTAAATAAAACAAAAAAAAAACGTTTTTGTGAAAGATCGATGTTATATGTAAAAGGCAAAGCCTCGAAGCGAGCGCAGGTTATATTCTGTCTTGAGTTGGCATGGGTTTATTACTAGTAGTCTCTTTTAATAGTGCTACTGGAATTTCCTAGAGTATCCAGTTCTCACCACCATAAGAAGGCTAGACTACAATCCTCACCTTTAGATTAAATATATTCCCGAATGCATCAATAGATTCCCTTCAAGTTGTCAATGGTAATTGAAAACAAATTTAAAAAAAATAACTACATCTAAAACCAACAACAGTCAAAAATATTATTTTCAAAATGGTGTCTAGTTGTCGTTAATAAACTCAAAATGAGTCTGTCACGAGTATTGTGACATAAAGAGCCACTATCTATAAATAACAGTTGCAATAAAGTTCATAACAGCACATCATATTTGGTGTGTAAGATTTAAGACGATCCAAATGAGAACAGGAAACCTCATACTCATAGTGGTCATTTTATAACAGGGTGCCTGTTGAGTTTTGTAACTGGGGATACAATTGCTGTTGTTGTTTTTTTCCTCAGCTTTGTACCCCTTCATATAGAGAGTCCTACATTTTGTGGATACATGGCCAATTTTGTGGGTAAAAAACAAAACAAAAACAAACAAAAAACGCAGTGAATATATGGGCATGTTGATTGTGATAATTTTGCTCAACAACTAAATGACTCCCGTTTATAGGATTGTTGAGAAGTGTATTGGCTTGTTCAGACAGTGAACCCAACAGTCGTTAACGTGAGCGGCTGCACCCCTGTTTTATCGCAGTATATAGAATGTTAGCAGGGTACCATATCGCAATTGCTAATGGTCGCCTTCACTGAACGCGTGTCAGATGTTTGAATTTCGAAATCTATGTGTTTCCGATTTTTTTAGCGTTTTACTCTTCCAGATTACCTTAAAAAGGTGCAGTGTCTTACTATTCGGGGCAAATCTTTCGCAGGGGAAGAAAACTTCAACTTTTAAAACAAACAGAGATCTAAAGAACTTAGGTTCTTAGTGAATAAATTGGTGACGTAGCAGTTGAACAAATTATGATTTCAAATTCAAATTATTTCCGTGAAAAAAAAATGCCAAGAAATCCTATTTTATTGCATGTCAAAAGGGGTAATCGTTCTTTGTGGCTTGATACTTAAAATATTTTGGTGGTCACGGTGCTGTTAGGGACGCCGAATCCAGGATACATCAATTTATTTCATGTGAATCAATGAAGTACTTGCCAATGGTTCTATCAGTTGAATATATTTCATATCGTCACCGCACGTGCAGTGAGTGATATATTTCATATCACCACTGTCACCGGTCTGCTATGTTTCCCCTATTGTCGCTAGACCCACGTTCGCCCCAATTTTAAGTGAAATCACTATATACGTATTTGATAAGATAGTCGATTTGGTATTTGTATTCATTTTTTTTTTTGGGGGGGGGGGGGTAAGATAGTCAACTTGGTATCGATTATTTTGTTAAAATGGCTAGAATTGTTATCGTACTCCATTATCAGTGAGCAGCAAAAAATCCAGAAAAGAAGTCCTCAAACCGGTTTTGTTTGTGAACGTAACATAGCCTTGTGGGTATTCATTTTCTAAAAACGAAATCCAAAAGGCTGTCTTTTATTGTGCTTTATTGTGCAAAACTATTTATTCCATCACCACCGTTGTTGTTGTTTCCATGATCTAATTTAAAATGTGCTTGTTTTTCGTAGATATAGAATGTATCTTACCTCAAAGTGATATAATTTCAAATTAATATTTTTTCGGTGAGATATACTCCATATCTACTCAAAACAAACATTTTTTTATATCTCAAACTGGCACAGGAAAGACTGGGCCTTTACGGTCGTGCCCGGTTCATCCCGGTAACCCTAGCTCACTGTTTCGGGATACGTCGGGAGCGTAAACCAGGTCAGTGATACTACAAAAGATTGCTCATAAAGAGGTGCGACATTTAGCGTTGATGTTGCGACATATAACGTCAGCCTTGCGACATAACGTCAAGTGCGACATTTAACGTTGCTACATCTTTGCATATAAACATGAACATAGAATATGCAAAACCAGATCCTGAGTAATCACGGTTTTGTGACTGTGAACGTGATTCAGCTCACACGTTTTATATAAATTCAAAACGATTCTGTTTTTGATATTTGACGATTTCTAATATTCTAGTGCGTTGAATAAAATATATCTTTGACAACAAAATAAGAATGATCAACTGAAAAATAAAAGCGTCTTACTCATAGAGATAAGCCTGCATGGAGGGGGATTTAAGCGTCATTGCTGTTTTTGGTGTCTTAAGCATCGGTCACGTTAGAGTTCATTAATTGTAGTTGACCGTAATGGAGGATATTCGTAGTTGGCCGTAGATAACGTGGTTAAACGTACTAGGCGTAGTTAGTCGTAGTTAAATGTAATTCAACGTAGTTATTATCGTAGTTCAAACTCGTGATTTGGCCGTAGTAGGCTCAAACTTTTTCAACATGTTAAAATATCTCTACGGTCAACTAGGGTGACGTGACCCTACTGCCACCGTATTTTGAACGTCGTTGACCCTACTTAAACGTACTTGACTCTACTTGACCGTAGTGTTTACCGTAGTTGACGGTAGTAACATGGTACAACCATTTCTACTATGGCTTACAGTACCGTCAACTAGGGAGATAATACAGCTAAACTACGTTTGAATTACGTTAGTAACTATGTTTGGTACGTTTAACTAGGATTTACCAGCGTAAGGTTAGAGTAAGCAATATGTAATTAAGCGCCAGTTCCTCCCTCTACGGCTACTTATTCGGCGGACTAACATCAGCATTCTCACCACCACCAGCAATGGTTTTGCGATGGCCCCTTTTTCGATTTTTTGGCGACATAACTGTTCAGCGACAGATTTTACACAGATCCAAAAGCAAAATGACCGTGACCATACCCTACCTTAGCCGTACTGCGCAGGCACAGACACGGTGTTTACCGTAGATCAACGCTGTTGATCCTAGTTTGACGTAGTTTTGCCTACTTCGAACGTAGTTGATTCGTAGTTAAACGCTGTTATACTGTTTAGTAATACTGTAGTTAACCCCAGCCATTTTATCGTAGTTTAAAGTAGTTAACTTTACTTTGCCTTACTCGAACTTTCTTTATATCTCTTTTTTGGTAATTTTTAACGTACTTCGGTATACTTCAACGATATTGACCGTAGTGACACTACGACAAACTACATTCATTCTTAACTACGATTAACTACGTTCCTGGACGTAAATGTGACCATTGCTTAACGGAGTTGCTTTTTTTAATTCAAAACATATTTATGATAAACCACAATATATGTTAAAGGCAGCAGAGATAATTTCTCGATTTGATTTACAAGAAAATATAACTATGACACACATCTATTCGTAGTGATCTGTTAACAGCGAGGGATATATAACCAATCAAAATAACATCCAAAAGAATGATAAAATATGCAACAATAAGAAATGTAAATGTAGATATATATTAAAAGTGGAGAGCCGCCATTTTCCTGTACCTACAACACTGCTTTATCGGTGATACAGTATTTTAAAATATAAACAAAGCTCTTGCATATGCATACATGTTATGATTTGAAACTGTATTTTACGTGCATTATAATGAATCAGATATTATTTTGCTATTACTCTTACGAGCATATCAAAATCACCGATTACAAGGTATTGTTTGTCCGCCGACAGTATTTCAGTCATTTGGAGATTATGTCTACTTGAGACAGATATAGTGTTGCCCACTGCAGTATCACGCCGTAAACATGTGGCATGATACCACACCCAGTCACATTATCCTGACACCAAGCAAACCAGTCCTGGAACTACCCTTATATGCTGAGCGCCAAGCAAGGGAGTTATACCGATAATATGTAGTGCAGTTAAGGTGATACACAGATGCAGTTTTAAAAGTATTTCACGAGAAAAAAAATCTGTGACCAATTTTATATATACGTAAAATAATAAGGTAAGAATGTTAACGTTAAGGATATTTATTTCTGATTCAGAAAATGTGAAACAAATTTTATCACCATCACCTTCAGTAATCGCCTGACTCAGAATGAATTGAGTTTCTCGCGAGTGAATTTATACCCACTACTTAAATCAAATACATAATTTTTTAAATTAAGGTAAGAATGTTAACGTTAAGATTGATTTTTAATAAGGGGGAGGGGGGGGGGGTGTAAATGCAGGAATCCAGCAATTGGTATCATTTTATTCATTATATATATAGCGTGTATTATAAACGATATAATGTATAATACGAGTACAATATACATACGTGTACACTATTAATTAGTGAACTGCAGCTGATATTTGATTGACCGGCTCCAATTGTCCTGGATTTATATGTTTAAAGAAAACCTTGGTCGATTTGGCATACGCCACTTTCGCTCCCATTAAACATATATATATATTTTTAGGCATCTGTTTATAGAGAGACCCGATACATAGAGACTCCCTGTATATATAGAGAGAGACCCTGTTTCTTGTATATATATAGAATCTGTTTATAGAGAGACATGTATATAGAGAGACCCTTTTCATAGAGAGATCCTTAACATAGAGAGATCTGTATATATATAGAGAGAGAGACCCTGTTCCTGTAAAAGAGACCTGTATATTGACAGACATTATATATAGAGAGACAAAAGAGACACTGTGGATAGAGATAGAGATCCCCTGTACACGTAAAAAGAGAGACCCAGCTTTACGAAAAAAACATGTTTCCCATTTTCATTTTAATGAATAGCTCTTTAAAATTCCATATACAAATTTGTTACTGTTTCAACAAATAAGTTCTGTTTCAACAAATAAGTGCTTACTGCAATGCTAAATTCAATATCCCTACACCACTTGGATCTCAAACAACGTTCCACTGCATTTCTGTTCGTGTTTGTATTCTTATTTTCAGAGATATATATTTTTTTCTAAACCGAAAAACTTTTTTTTTAAAAACAGAAATCCTGATAAATCCATCATTTTTTTAATTTCATTTTTTCTTAACATTTAAATTTCTTAAAGTAACGTTAAATTGGTCACAGTATTATACATATTTAAAAAAGAGTTAAAAACTGCATTTTGTGAAGCATCACTTGCATTGTATTACATGTAATCGGTGATTTTTAGCTCGACTATTTTCGAGAAAAAAAGAGCTATTGACCGCAATGTCGTTGTTGTGTCTGGAATCTTAACGTTGGCCATAACTTCTCTCCTATTCAACATACAACTTTCATTTTTGGTATGTATATTTATCTTGACAAGGCCTATCCAGACATATACAAATATTTCATGTATTGAACTTGACCTTTGACCTATTTTTGCTGTAACTTTTGAAAACTTTAAAATGCCTTTCATTTCAGAACCGTTACCAACAAGGCATTGATATTTTACATGTGAATTCCTTGTGGCAAGACCTTTCCAATAATGTTACACTTTTGACCTTGATCTTTGAACTTTGACCTATTTTTCAAATGTTTAACGAATAAGAAGTATCTTAAAAAAAGATACGTACACGGCCATGGTGTATTAATTGTATTTAGTGTTTATTCTGCATCTTGATGAGATGACATTTGACCAATTTTGCTCATTTGATGTTTACCCTTTTTCTGTCACCTGCATTCCAGCAGTAGATCGACAAAGCGTGAACATCAAATGATCAAAATTATACGTATCACTATACAAAACAAGTTTGGAGTGCATCCACCATATAGTATAGTATAGCGATTTCCAGGATACGAAGGGGTCTGAAGGTTTCAAATCTGACATGTGTTTTTCATCCTTTAGATATGTTTTTATGTAGATGAATTAATTATTTGGAACGTTAAGACATGTATTAATATATTTCTATCGAAAACTCGAGGTTTTAGGAACGAATATACGAAGTGAAAAGGCTAAATAACTTCTCTACTATTCAATATACAACATTCATTTTTGGTATGTATATTCATTTTGACAAGGCCAAAGGGGTCTGGCACGAAAGTTGGGTCATATGTCTCTATATATAATAATTATATATAGAAATATATGACTCTCTTTTCGTGCCAGACCCCTTTGGACAAGGCCTATCCAGACATATGCAAATATTTCATATATTGACCTTGACCTTTGACTTTATTTTGCCATAACTTTGGACAAGTTTTTAAATATATATTTCTCTGTCATTTTTCAGTATTTTTTTCTAAACTATGTATACTGATTTGTAATCATATGAATTGTGATTTAAGTCAGATCACTGTAAAAATGATACATTTGTAATTTTAGCTCGTCTGTTTTTCGAAGAAAAAAAAATACGAGCTATTGTCGTACCTCCGGCGACTGCGTTGTGGTCGTCGTTGTCGTCAGGCATATTTTTGCTGTAACTTTTGAAAACTTTAAAATGCTTGTCATTCCAGAACCGTTACCAACAGGGCACTTATATTTCACATGTGAATTCCTTATGGCAAGACCTTTCCATCAATGTTACACTTTTGGACTTGACTTTTGAACTTTGACCTATTTTTGAAATGTTTAACAAAAACTTTTACGTCGGCCAATACTTTTTACGTACATCTTTTATATTTGGTATGCATATTCATCTTGACAAGGGATATTCAGATATACATCAATATTATATCTATCGACCTTGACCTTTGACCTTATTTTGCATAATTTGGACAAGTTTTATAATAAATTTCTTTGTTATTTTTCAATATTTTTAAAAAAACAACAACTTTGTATACTGGTTTGTCATCATATGAACATGTGCAGTTGTGATTTTGGTCATGATTTAGGCAGATAAAAAAGAACTTTTTTTTTTTAAATGTCTTCGAATTTTACAGTTTTGTGTTGCTTATCAAAAACTCAATGGATTAGCCATTGTGATTTTTTGTTTACATATTTTACATCTTGTGTTGTATACATTCTATTCCATGCATAGGTCAAGGTCATCCGTCAAGGTAAAAGGTCAAGTTTAAAGGGTATGGTACTTCCACTTTGCATTTAAAGGCTTACAGTTTAAGTTGTGATTTTCAAGGTCAATTTTTTTAAATGTTTAACAAAATATTTAACGTTGGCAAAAACAGACGAGCGTCCCTGCGGTGCTCTTGTTAATCTCCAATTTTTACATTTGTGTGTTGTATACATTCTATTCCATGCATAGGTCAAGGTCATCCTTTAAGGTCAAAGGTCGGGTTTAAAGGGTTAGTACTTCATCTTTGCATGTAAAGGTGTACAGTTTTAAATGTGATTTTCCAGGTCAACAATTTTAAATGTTTAACAAAAATATTTTACGTTGGCAAGAACATTCGAGCGTTGGCACCCGCATGCGGTGCTCTTGTTTTAAATGTGAAAATAAAATAAAATTCTTGTTATTACAATGTGTGTATAGCAAAATACTTATTAACAGACCTCGTAGGCATATCATTATCATAGCGTTTGCATATATTTGTTTCTGTTTACCCGTA
>CM037795.1:38913774-38958774 GCA_021229015.1 Solen grandis | reverse complement strand
AAAAACATAATTTTTTCGTGTGTGTGTTTGTTTGTTTGTTGTTGTTTTTTCATGAATATTTCAAAGATTATAGTCTGTATGTAGTTTTATACTACAAAGGCGTCGAATAATTAAAAAGTAAAATTATCGCAAAGGTCAAGGTCATATTACAATTATTGATTATTTTTTCTTTTATCTTTAAATAATAGCTCCAAATAAGTGCTTGGGGAACTCTTTCCAGTGCTGAATCGTTTTTGAAGATTTAGCTTGATTTGGTTTTAGGTTGGTCATTGGTTGATCAATTGTAAATCAGTTTGTATGCTTTAAACTAGATATTTAATGTTCGAGCCATGCGACGTGTATACTAAATCGGACTGTTCGTTGCATTCCTAGCTATCAAAGACTAATGTTTTCGCGAAAACAGGTGCTAGCTTTTAATTGCAATCTTGTATTTATATTTTTCTGGCAACTTAATGTTTATGTGATTGATATCTCCTCTCAAAAATAAATAAGGTATGTCAATTTTAATATACGTATCTTTTTTTTTTCTGATATAAGAATGCCAAGGTGTAGGTCTTGTTGACAAGATAAAAACCAGGTTCGAATCTAAAATCTTTTTCTTTGCTGTATGTCACAAACGGTGGTCGAATCACGACGGTTTAGATTTATAATAAACAGTTGGTCAACCAGACCCATTACATTGTATAAACCATTGATGTTTTTTTTTTTTTTTTTTTTTTTTTTGGAGTGCGCTTTGAATGTTGTTTATCTTCTAGGAAACATATATTTTGGCTGCACGCTTTCTTTACGAGTCGTCACTTAAAAAAATATGAATAGCATCGTATAAAAAAAATCATGAAATTTATGAAGTTTAGCAAACTTAAACAATAATATGTATTCATTATATAGCATTTTAGAATAAGCTTCACTCTTAATTAGCCATGTAAAGTTTGAATTCATTGATCAACGATTTCTAAAGAAGCGGAGCAATTATCCTTTTAAATGTCAATGAATGGAACAGCTCTGTATTTCATGTGTTCGCCAACAGTTCAGCACTCCGTGTCAAATTGAATAGTTCTACATCTATATTCCAGTTAATATGAAAGATAACTCTTTGCCAACCTTTTTCGAAACTTTAAAGAGTTAGTGCACTTCCTCTTATCCATCCATCCATCCATCCATCCATCCATCTTTGAGTATTTCATATGGGTTGTTTTTTTTCAGTGTTATGTGCTTAAAACGCATGTACCAAAACGCATTACCTCCTCAATAACTCGGAAAAGACTCATAATTCCATTTAGTGAGTACGTCCGACCGTAATACCCCTATCTCACCATCGCAGGATCGCTCGCGGAGACTTGCGGTATGAGCAGACGCGGTGCATCGCCAGTTTTGTTGACATTGCATGACGTAACACATTTTCACGGTGTCTACACGGTGTCTGTACGGAGTCACAACGGTGCATGGCGGTGTGACTACGGAGTGTGGCAGATCGCTGCGGTTTGATGCGGACTGGCTGGAATTTCCTCAATAGCTGCGCATAGCCACGGTGTCACTGCGGAAGGGGCGGTGTGACTACGGAAAGCGGCGGTGTGACTACGGAATGTCGCGGTGGACTCCGTCCTGGCACCGTATACTCCGTGGTGGCTCCGCTGGCACCGTCGACTCCGTAGTGGCACCGTACACACACCGCCAGTAGCTCCGTACTCAACGTACTGCAACCGTGTAGACACCGTAGTGGTACCGTGTACCCAACGCCAGCAACGCAGGAGCAAATGAGTACGGATCGCTGCGGAGTCAGTACGGAGCGTACGATGCCACTACGGAGCGTACGGTGCCTACACGGTGTTCACGATGTCTGTACAGTTCAAAGCGCTCCGCAGAAAACCTGCGAAAAAATTGAACGTTTGCTAATTTCGCAGCTTCTCGCGGTGCGTACGGTTTGTGGCGGATGGTGGCGGAGCGTCGGCGGTGTCTACACGGTCCCCAGCGGTTCGCTGCGGTTCTCACACCGCGAGTCTCCGCGAGCGATCCTGCGATGGTGAGATAGGGGTATAAGGATCCAATTAACTAATCTATCTATTACATTTTCCTTTCCCACCAGGGCCTCTGCAAGTCCATCTACATCATGACCCGGTTTACCCGTTGCACCACCTTCTTCTGGATGTTCTGCGAGGGCCTCTTTCTCCACCGGCTTCTGGCCCACGCCTTCAAGTGTCCAAAATCTGTCAAACCGTACTTTCTCATCGGTTGGGGTAATTGCATTGTCTTTAGATTTATTGGCTTGTCTAATCATTAAGTATTATATTGGTAAAAAATCAAATATTATATTTTTTATAAGTGATTTTTTTTTATCACATTTACTGTTTTATTTTCATGTTTATCTATTTTTATTTTTATATATTATTATTATTATTATTATTTTTAGTTAGCAGTTACATGTTTTTATAATATGCAGAAAGCACGTGATACAAATCTTTCATAAACGCTTATACTCTAAATTTCATAGAATTAAAATTAATTTCTTAATCGTCTGTTTTAAGAACTATGACCATGTCATGACTACGGTTGTTTAATGACTATATTATTCAGGGCTGCCGACCCTACCTATCATTGCATATAGTGTGGTGAGATGGAAACTGGCGGACGACACGTAAGTTGTCATCTTTTTCTTCTAATTCTATTTCTTTTTTCATTCTTATTCGTGTCTTCTTCTTCTTCGTCTTCTCCCTCCTTTTTCTTCACCATCTTTTATTCAATCTTCTTTTTTCTAATTCTTCCTCTTCTTCCCCCTTTTCATCATCATCATCATCATCATCATCATCATCTTCTTCTTCTTCTTTCTTCTTCTTTCTTTCTTTCTTTCTTTCTTTCTTTCTTTCTTTCTTTCTTTCTTCTTCTTCTTCTTCTTTCTTCTTCTTCTTTCTTACTTTCTTCTTCTTCTTTTTCTTCTTCTTCTTCTTCTTTCTTCTTCTTCTTCTTCTTCTTCTTCTTCTTCTTCTTCTTCTTCTTCTTCTTCTTCTTCTTCTTCTTCTTCTTCTTCTTCTTCTTCTTCTTCTTCTTCTTCTTCTTCTTCTTCTTCTTCTTCTTCTTCATTCTTCTTCTTCTTCTTCTTCTTCTTCTTTTTCTTCTTCTTCTTCTTCTTCTTCTTCTTCTTTCTTCTTCTTCTTCTTTCTTCTTCTTCTTCTTTCTTCTTCTTCTTCTTCTTCTTCTTCTTCTTCTTCTTCTTCTCTTCTTCTTCTTCTTCTTCTTCTTCTTCTTCTTCTCTTCTTCTTCTTCTTCTTCTTCTTCTTCTTCTTTCTTCTTCTTCTTCTTCTTCTTTCTTCTTCACTTTCTCCACGTTTCCATGTTCTCTTCACCAAACCTGTCGAAGCAGGAGGTCAGTGGATTAATCCGCTTCACTAACTAACAAGTTTCGTTGAAATGGAACTGGTTTAACACCGTTACTTAGCAAGGAATAGTGGCTGAGTATCCAAATTGCTGATATACTGCCGGTGTGACGTTCTCAACACCGCTATACAATTTACTAGGGACAAAGATAAAATTTTATTTATTTCCTGAATGCTCAAACATTATCTGTCTATTCCAGAATATTGATAGATTTACCAAATAATTCATTTCGACCATTCTCAAATATCAGCGTTAAATTCAGAACATCAATATAAATAATGGGTTTCGTCCAATCTTATATGTAGCTTTATGATTCCAAGTATTTTTTGCATGGAGTTACCAAATTTCGACAAACCTATATCTTATTATGAAATTGAAGGTAACGAATTTTGTTAAATCTTTATGACAGTTTTATTATTATGACTATTTATACTGTTTTGAAATTATATACAATAGTGAATTCCAGATCATAGAATATACATTTATCAAATTTTATCAAACATAAAGGTTCGTTATTTTATTTCTGGTTTCCTATAATAATCATTATTATTCTCTTATGCTGCCAGTTATATTATTCCCAATATTTTATACAAGTATCATATTTTGTCAGGCTTTACTGGTCAAAAGTATAATTTCTGATCATTTATATATAACCACCTACACTTACTTTGTCTGATCAGTTATAGTTAAACTGATATGTCAGATATGACTTTACTTGACTTGACTGTTTGAGTTTACCGTCGCTTCGACAGTATTTTAGTCATATAGCGACGTCCAGCTAATTACAGGTGGAGTAAGACCCTGAATGCACAGAGGCATCCGGGTAGAACCACCGACCTACCGCAAGCCAGCCGGAAGGCTTCCTCACTCACTGCCGGGAGTCGAACCCATGCGGTGAGGGGCTGAGTGAGTGTTAATGTCAGCGACTTTACCCTCTCGGCCACGGTGGCCCTGATATGTCAGATGTATATTTTCTAAAGATATATATAAAATTTATCTTTTTGTTTCAAATCTTAATTATTCCAGACTATTCATACAAACCATTTATATATATACATCGCTGTGGGTTAACATAGTAAAATTAGTATTACATTTAATACAACGTTGCTTCTGGTCACAGGCCTGACATCAACTTGACAGATAGCTATAATTGTTTCATTAATTTTGTTTCCAACAAAAAAGGTCTAGAACAGATACTCATTGCTGGTAATGTCCATACAATTACATGTACTCAAAAGTAGTGGGCAAGGTGTCCATACAATTACATGTACTCAAAAGTAGTGAGGCAGGTGTCCATACAATTACATGTACTCAAAAGTAGTGAGGCAGGTGTCCATACAATTACATGTACTCAAAAAACAGTAGTGTGGCAGCGTGTCCATGTAACAATTACATGTACATCAAAAGTAGTGGGCAGTGTCCATACAATCATGTACTCAAAAGTAGTGAGGCAAGTGTCCATACAATTACATGTACTCAAAAGTAGTGAGGCAAGTGTCCATACAATTACATGTACTCAAAAGTAGTGGGACACGTGTCCATACAATTACATGTACTCAAAAGTAGTGGGACACGTGTCCATACAATTACATGTACTCAAAAGAGTGGGACACGTGTCCGTACAATTACATGTACTCAAAAGTAATGTGGCACTTGTCCATGCAAGAACATGTTTAAAAGTGTGATACGACTAACAACATGTATTCAAATGACACGTGACAAGTACTTGTACTTAGTAGTGGCACGTGGCACATATTTTTCAAGTTTAATATATATATATATGAAATTATTATAATTCTTTTGTAGTCAAGACGTAAATTTTTCGAGGGATAATCTTACTAAAATACATAAATATTAATTGACAAAAATATAATATATTTAACATAATTTATATAAGATGTCTTTAATATCAATTAGAGTATGCTTGGAATCGGACATTGCATTGTCATTAAACTCCTTAAACCACCTGAATATTAAAATTATGTCTTGACATCACCTTATTTTCTTTCAAAGGTGAAAAGAAAAATAGGCAGAGAAATACAGGTTAATGTATGATATAGAATAATGTGTTGATATGGGAATAATAATCTAACTTTATTTTTACTTTAAAATTAGATGCTGGATCAAAAATGCTGGAGCATTCGAATGGATTTTATATACACCAAACGTATTGTGTATATTTGTAAGTAATATTTATTCTTTCTTTATAACTTTCTGTACACAGATAAATTATGTACATAAAACATCAAAACGCATAATTTGGGAAGTTGGCGTTATTATATTATAAACGAAATTTCTAATTACAACGAGGTATTATACTACATATGGTGAGTCCTACAACAAACATTTTATTCTGTATTTAGGCCTAATTTTGACCTATACAATTCAAGTATATAAACCACAGTTTACGATTCAATTTTTGCCTCTTTGATAATCATACATTCACATGTTCGTCTATAACACTGCAACGTTTAAAGGTTCATTAATCTCTCAACAGCAGTTATATTCTGCGGACAGAAAAACAAAGAGATGCAACTTGTACATACCTGTCGACAACATGACTACAGTGCATAAATAAGACAATATCTGATACGATAGATCATTCAATTGTCTACAAAAATACCTGAATTTCCTATTACGCATATCTACTGTTTTTCAAATTTAAATTATTTCCAATTACGGGCCGTCTCCTGGAATATTGCAAAATATAAACAATGAGGGTATTTTGACATCCATACAATTTACTAAAAAGCGAGATTGTATGACATTTTAAATGCGTATAATTGTTATTTCACAGCAAATATTTGCACATTGTTGCACCAATTGTGTCTACAATTTGTCAATGTCATTTTTTCATGAAAAGTTTATCATTATGAGATAAAATGAGCCTTTAACGAACACGTGGAAACCTATCTAAACCTTCAAATTTGCCACGTTACTTTTGTTTTTAATTAAATAAAGCTATTTATTATATAGGGACAGATTACCTTTTATGTTTTACATATTGAATTAGTCTTTTAAATAGGTCAAACGTTGGCTTTGGATCGACAACTAATACATAACCAAACCAAATGTTAATTATGAAATTAATGCTAGTTTTATTTATCGTTGTGCCGAGTTGAACAAAATATGATTTATTATACGGTTTATAAAATTGTCTTTGAATTTTATGCGATAAAACGAATATGACATTAATTCTCATATGATGCAAATTTTAAACAAAAAATCTCGCTTAATGAAAAACTCATAGAAAAAATCACACCTAAGAACCTACAGTGAAATATGTCTGAAGCGGTTAGTCAGACAACAAAACAAGAAATGACCCCCAATGTCTAATTAAAAAAAAATAAAACAGGTACTGGTACTATTCCTAGCATGTTCTCACTAAGATTATTGCCTCGGTGGCCTATAACACATTTCGAGATAAATTTAAGATGAACAAGATGATTCAAATGAACAAGAACCGTGTATATCTCGTCCAAAATCTTCACCGAAAACACATTAATAATTGACAGTAACCCATCAACTGTTTACGAAAAATATGTAGAACAGAATGACGTAGTCGTCTACAGCCACGTGATAATATGCTGGCAGAGCCCTGAAATCGGTAACAGTCAATGAAGTACTGTAAAATCATTAATTTTCGTTGACATTAATTTTCGTTGATTATGTACCTAAGGGAATTTCATGGGTACATTTATTCGTGGATCTATGTTCTAGAAAACATAAGGTCTATATAAGAGACAAATTGTCGTGGGGATTAATATTGTGGACCCTCCACGAAATCGGCGAAAATTAGTGTCCGACGAAAATAAATGATTTCACAGTACTAGCTATAGCACATGTGAAAAACCTAACATTTTTTTTGTCACTTAAGAGTATACGTGTAGCTATGCAACATATTGTAAAAGGGAATGGCCTTTAAACATCATGATTGATTTGAAAAAAAATGAATATTATTAAAACATATTTGCATAATATTTAGATTAATGTCAAAGTGAGTTTATGCGTATCTGTGTACATGCGTGTACCTTTTTCGAATATTAAATAGTCAGTATTCGGTGTAAGTAGCCAAGTTTTACTGTATTCATATATGTACATGTGTCAGCGGTATTGAAGAAATCAACAGTTATTCAGTCGACATCCTAATTCAAATACCTTTACTTCTGAATGATAGAACTAAAAAAAATAGACTTTCACTGTGGTAGTATTTCAGTCATTCCTTGACATTCAGCTAGTTACAATGTACAGGTATAATAAGGTATAATGTACAGGTATAATAAGATTCCGAGTGCACTGAGGAAGATCCGTGATCGACCGCCAGCCACCTGGAAAGTTTCCTCGCATGAATATTCTTAGGGACCGAGAATCGAACTCACGGCGGTTAGGGGCTAAGTGATATAACATCAGCAACCACAATCAATCGGCCACTTAGACCCTCGAAAACAAGTGGACACATATTTTTTTACCATAGATTACCTTGAAATTTTCGTGATATGTTCGTGGTTTGTCCATATCATGGATTATTTTGTTTTATGTAATGACTTTTTCGTGACATTTCTCTGACATTTCAGGTGAACTTGGTCTTTCTCCTGATGATTCTGAAGGTATTAGTGAGGCAGCTGCATCAACACCCAAATGAACCCAGCAACTACAGGTACGTCATGGTGGACATATAGGGGATGCCTGGTTGTTTTGATTTAAGGGGACCAAAAGGGAAACCGGTAGTAAATACTGAAATGCTACATATTCATTTACATCTACATCATATACCCAAATTATCTCCCTTTATAAGTGGAAAAAGTAGTTCCGGCAGACCTATATCACTTACAGTGTGGATGGTATCAATAAATGATATAAATTTTATGTCACTGATAGAACACAGTATTTATCAGTTAGCATTAAATAAGTATTGATAGTGGTAGTGGATCAATGTTAATTCTATTCGGAGAGAGAAGAGTTTTTTTTTTTTTTTTTTTTTTTTTTTTGGTAAAACCCTTTATCGACACCTACGTTGATCCTACGTTGTCGTCTATTTTGTGTCAACTGAGAGTAAACCAGGGAATGTCTGCTAATTTATAAAAAAGGAGATATATAGTGTTGTGTTAGCATTTTCCATCTGATGCAAAAAGGTCCCAAATAAGCACTGTTGGGCCACATTTGTAATAAATCACATTTGTAATAAATCACATTTGTTACACTTATTACAAATGTGATCACATGCGTAAGACGTGTTACAACAGTGTAACGGAAATCAGGCAAATATGTAAAGTTTTTTTTTTTCGTTTTATTTTCATTTATTTTTTTCTTGTTGTTGTTGTTGTTTGAAAAATGTGTTTGTTGCCGATTTTCGATGTTAAATTATATTCCTTACACATACAAACAATCTGTTACAAATGTGATCTAACAGAGCTCTTTGTGGAACGGTCTGCATGCCCAGATGCACAGGGGGGATCATGATCCCCTGGGCTTTGGCTTTTACATTAGGAGTAAAGACCCCCACCCCTGAGGTAAATGGCTAGATCCACACATGGTCTGGGAACGTTGTGCGTCAGGGAGCAACGTGAGTTCTGGAAGAATAAATCAACTATAAAACGAGCATCTTCCCTTGACGTACGAAACTCCCCACTTCCGATGATGACTTTTGCATCTCGTCATATATCCCCATGACCATCTTGTGATCTCAGACGTATCAAAATTATGATGAATCACTTCTTGATCAGTGTCACTGGGCGTTTCATAGACTCGTTTCACTCCGTAATATGACGTAAACATACGTAAATCAACGAGCACTCTCCGAACGCCTAATTTACATGCTGTCGGAAAATTCAACCCATTGTTCAGTGGGATATAAACATACACTTGAGACTGATTGGTCAGTTGAAATCATCGACTTACACCGAATACTACCGAACCACTAGTGAAATGGTTTATAAGTCGCTCTATGCCATGGTACTTTTGACTTCAGTTCAATACCATCCTAGTCGATGCTGTAGTTTGCGTTCGCACTCATGCGTATTGTGCATGGTAGTGCGGTTCATGACAGAGATCGCCTTTAGGGCCAGCATCTCTGAATTCGGTCCTCTTGGACGTTTTCTGTCAGGGTTGTCCTCCCTTAGCTACTCCAGACAGGTGCACCTACACACAGAGACAGATGCAGATACAAGACATCCGGATGTGCTACGCTAGCTCCTTCCGAACAGGCCCCCTGTTGCTCTTTAGTTTTCCCGATGTAGGCTATAGCACCGATACACGCGAAACCCCATAACCACTGTCTGGGTGAACCAGCGCTAGACTTCTTATTAGGCGGGGAACACTGAAAAAGGTCTCAGAAATTTTCCAACGTTCGACTGGGAATTGAATCCCGGACCCCACGATTAACAGTCCAGAGCGTTACCACTGAGCCGCCGCTCCACCTACATACCACCCCAGTAACTAAAACTTCTTCGTATAGATTCACAGAATATTGAAATGTCTACGATTTTCTATAAATTCTCCTAACTTTTAATAGTCGTATTATCCTGTGTTGGATGTAGAGAAACACATGTTGGATTTACTTGGTTGGCCACGGCTGAGTTTCTTCATTAAGTCCATATATGTACAGTTTAACCGTAGATCTGATGCGTCGTTCCAATAGTAATCTCATCTCCAGTATCTTCTTATAGATTATATTCGTTATTTACGGTTACCAATATCATAAGTAAACGATAACTTAAACCTACATTGTCGTAAAAAATGGTACTGTTATAGCCCCCTTGCTTGGCGCTCAGCATATAATGGCAATTGCAGGACTGTTTGACCCGGTGTGACTGGGTGTGGTATCATGCCACATGTCTAGGGCGTGATACTGCAGTGTGGCATCACTATATCTGTCTCAAGTAGACATCGCCTCCAAATGACTGAAATACTGTCGGTGGGACGTTAAACCCAACAAACAAACAAACATAAACCTACATTGAGGAGAGGATAATAAAAATGATTTTTTCGACCTTGATGGTGATGGAGATCATTATCATCATCATCATCATTTAGTGATGGTTACTTTATGATAGTAGTTTTTTTAACGATTTTGATGCTGCTGCTATTGCTAATGACCACACTCAATGACAGTTGTTGTGATGGTGATAATGATAATGATACATGAATTGTTATGTAGAGCCGCCTGGTGACCAAGCCCGTGACCTCCCCCACAAGAGGCGGCCATTAAAGAGATTTTTATATTGTTAACATTCTGTAAACACTAACTATTCAATCACAGCCTTTAGTTCTTAAAACTTTTTTTTTCGATTGCGAAAAGAAAATCTCACAACTTATATTAATCACTCTCGATGGCTCTGGTGGAGGCGTATGTTGTCATCATCGTGGGAGGAAACCGGAGAGCCCGGAGAAAAACACGTGTCTGAGAGGGCGACCACTATACCTTCTCACGTACGTGACCTGAAATCGAACGCGGGACGCATTGGTGAGAAAAGAGGCGCATTACCACTACGCTATCCAGGCACCCACGGCTTTTGAGAGAGTTTTTTTTTTTTTTTTTTTTTGCTGTAATATCGTCCATTAGTAAAATAATGACCTAATACATTGATCGCTAATACAGGTTGACCGCTAAATACAGGTTGACCGCTTAATACAGGTTGACCGCTTAATACAGGTTGACCGCTTAATACAGGTTGACCGCTAAATACAGGTTGACCGCTTAATACAGGTTGACCGCTAAATACAGGTTGTCTGCTTAATACAGGTTGATCGCTTAATACAGGTTGACCGCTTAATACAGGCTAAGCCGATAAGGCAGGTTCAACTGTACCAGTATATAATTTAGACTGATGCATTGTAATAATATATCATTGAACACATACGGGGGCACATCAGAAAGATTCTAGACTATCATTTACCAAGGCATTTACCAATGAAATTCAAAAATATGCTTAGATTACGATTTGGTGACCAATGTCCTTTATATTTTTGTATTTAAAAGTGGGCTGCAGAGTTCAAGAGAGGGAGATCGTAAAGGAGAAACGGAGAGGAATCCTCAAGGCAGTTATTGTCTGTCAGTATTTAACCTGAGACTTTTATTTCCGCCAATGAAGAACAATAAAAGTAGATATCATCTTGTTCCAGGAAAATGCACCATAAGTCAATGTACCTTTTTTATATTTTTTATTTTAATTTTTTTTTTTTTTTATCTTATAATGTTATAATCATATCAGACATAGCATGCTTAACATTTTCAAAAGTTTATAGTTGTTATTTTTATGAGCCGCAATATTTACCCCAAAGAAACTCCCACGTGAATTAAAAATCAGTATAATTATTCGTATTGTCTTGCTTTTGTGGTTAGCCATTTAGCAGGATGATCGTATTGTTTGTGCCCATGTGTGGCTACATACTCTGCTATCAACAAAGACGATGTTTAAACCACGTAAGACGGAGTTAAACCGCTACATAGGCGCGCGCACCGATGAACTCAATGATGCATTAAGGAGGGGTTTTTAATAGCCATATCTTTCTTATTTTCTCTTCTTAATTCGTGGTTATTGCGTTTTAAAAATTTGAAATCATATTTCATGCATCTCATTAGCGCATTTTTTCTTTATTTTCAATTCGAAAATGACTAATCTATTCAGTTTAAAAATGTGAGCGTCATATGATTAATACAATAAATGTGGTTATTTTTATTTATACATTTTAAATTACTAGATGAAATTAATCAAATTAAACATATTTATTATTTACTCGACTTATTTCTTAATCATTCAACACTTATAAAGAAAGTACTTTTGTAAAACTCTTCGTTTCAATTATCTGTTAGAAAACGTAAGGTGTGTGTTTTTTAAGAACTAATGGAAGACTTTCATTTATTCCACTTTAATGATTTTTCTTATAAAAACCACATTATGTATCATTTTTATATTATTAATACGCGTTTTGGAATGATGTTTTTCCCCAAAGTGTTAAGTGTTATATGTGGTAGGCTATGTATTTCGTTTCGTTGTCGAAAATTCTTTTTTAAAATTTCCTCTGAGCATGAATGACAAAGAACTATACGAAATAGTAATTATTGTCAGAATAAAATACATCAAAAACGCAAACATGTGTGAAATTTCAAACGTTTTAATATCCTTATGACTTAGCTATAAAAGATGTAAGACTCTCGTGTGTGCACCGTCTGGTGACATTTTAGCAGAACCGCCGTAATATATGCGACATGCAATTCACATTAATTGCCGATTTAAATTTGTTGTCCATTGCATTTTTTGACATCAAACAGTGTGTCACTAACTTTCAAAGTAAATTTTGATGTACTACTTACTTAGTGAAAACCTTAATGAACATTTCACGTGTAGTCATTAATAAATGTTAAATTTAAGTGGACATGTTTTTTTTGTTTTTTTCATTATTTATTACACTATTTTTGTAGGTAAAGACATAAAATGACTAAACAAATATGATTATGATGTATATAGAGTCAAAAGTTTTAGCCTTTAGCAATCACCTCTGTAATCAATAAAAGCAGCTCGCTCACAGATGATAGGCAGAAATAAAATTAAAAAAAAAAGTTTTTGAAGTCTTTGTTTCCTGATAAATAAAATTGGCAAGTGTAGGTCACATTTCACGCCCATTACAGGGAAATCGGTTGAATATAGACTGCGGTATTACCGAAACAGGTGCCTGTGGCTCCAAGTTAAACGTTCTGTAACATTGCATCTTCGCCAATTCCGGGTATCAAATTCGTTTTATTAAAATTTTAGGCTGTTAAGTTAACGCGTGCGAGAAGAGTGAGTGTGATCAGTCACGGAAACATACATTCTAAATATAATGATATAGGTTCTATACGGTTCGTAACGCTTTTGCCTATACTGGTGTTTCCCCCCCCCCCCCCCCCCACACACACACACCATTTTAATTTCACGGAATGTTGCTTTCGGTGATCATGCATCTAAAGACGGGTATAGATAGACGTAATACATACAAATAGTTGAAAATTATTTTTTTTAGTCAGTGGCCATTTGTAATCGAGCTTTACCATAATAAAATTTATTTTCAAACATTGATTTATGGTAAATATTAATTACTGGACCTTTAAATGATTTATGGAACAATGAGTACACAGATAAGGAAATAATGTCGGACGAAACCTGGCAACATTACTCAGCCGTCCAATACTTAACATTTATCTTTGTGGTACCCTGCTTAAATGTGTTCACTTTTCATTTGAAAATTAATTGTCTTCAAACCTTATCCCATCCCTCCTTCGTCCTCGACCCCACCACTAACATGCAACTTAAGGCAAAATATAACAAAATAAAACAAAGTAACTATTAAATACTTGCTTAATTCTCATTTAACATTTGTATAGTAAGCCTGCATTCGGAACACCTCGGTGATGAATGTGACACCACTGATGAGGATGAGTGACGAAGATATCCAAGAAACCTGATAAGTGTATTACGAAAAGAAAATACGAATTTGTCTTTTTACTGACAAATAAATGCATATCTTTTTGAAACAGAGAAGTACAAAAGTCATGTAACATTTCCGGTGACCGCAAGAGATGAAGAGACACCTGACTTCCGGTCTAGCAGCGTAGGCGTTCAACTCTACGTAGTTCTACCTTTAACAACAAAAAATAATAATGATAATAAAAAACATAGCTCATTAACTTAAAAATAAACGTCACAATTTTGTTTTTATTCGATGTAGCGTGTAACAGGTGGCAAACACATAAATGTCTCATATAAACTTCAACTTGATAACGAGATCCAATGTTCCCATGACGTTTTTTTCTCTCATGGGGAAAAAAGATCTGACAGCACTCTGCAAATGTTACTCAAGACGTCTGTATCCTATATCTACAGATAATGAGTATTTTATTGAACTCAAGATAATGTTCCTATAGAAACTAATATATGTACATGATACCATTATGTCTTTGAGATATATCGCGATTTACAGGAGTGAATTTTTTTTTTTAATTAAATCGGCTCTGACTAGAATACAAATCGGCCCTGGCAAGAATAAAAAATTCTAGTCAGAGCCGTTTGACTAAAATATAATTTAGTAATTCACTCATGTAAATGGCGATATATATTAAAGGCATGTTGATATCGCTATTAATCGGTCCCGGTGACCAGATGTATCGGGACGTCGTGTGTTTAACCGGTTGCCACATACCAATATCGTGAAATATGATACCGATATATCTACCATGTGCTTAGCGTTCAGCATATAAAAGTGTAGTTCTTAATTGTTTTCTTGTGATATAATTGATTCTCCTTTTTGCAAATGTGGGTTTCCTGAAACTAACGTCCATTACTTGCTGGAGTGTGAAATATACAGAAACCAACGAATTTCTTTAATTTATAGAATTAATCAACTGAATAAAAATCAAAATTTGAGCTACTTTTAATTGAGAGATTCAATGCTACTTGCTGAAACAAACAAATACATTTTCTAAGCACCTCAACTATTCACTTTTAAATGTAGTTAAAAATGTTTTTATTGGGTGATCTATGAAAGCAAACATCTGTAAACCTCATGTGTATTATTATATTTGTTGTTAGTTAAGTTTATCCTAAATCTCACACTTGTGCTTATTTAATGGTATACCGGAATGAAGGCAGATTTTATAAAATATCTCAGTTTTTTTCTTTAATATAAGCCAATATTTGCTACAATACTATTAGTAAATACTAATTCTTCAATAATTTAATTCTAAGCTTTTTTTAATATGAAATAGTTAAACGTAACATTTGTCTGTAACACTTCCAACCAGCAAAAAAATGTTTACTTGGATCAACCATTTCATGTTTAAGCAATGGCGTGGCCAGCTTTTCCAACATGTTAACCCATAGTAGGGATTCCAAGAGTTGGTAAGAAGGTTTCGGGGCAAGGTCCCCCAGAAACCGGAAACAAGTAGAGATTAAAATGAGCAAACTGTACGTTGCAAAGTATCCCCTACCAGTTTTTATTGTATTTTGTAGGGGGGGGGGGGCTTTTGAAAATGTCATGGTTGTCCCAGTGTCGGGATGAATTGACTTGGTGTCAAAGTCAAACTGCAATATGGTTGGCTTAGGTAATGACTGAATAATGTTGTCAAACCCAAAGGATGATGATAATAAAACTAAGGATAGTATTGATAATGATAATTGTATCGATAATAAAAATCATGACATCAAGAAATCATGAGTCTGTAAGTTTGTTGTTGTTTTAATTCAAATTTAATTGTAACAAACAAAGGACAATATGGTTGGGCCACAAGTTCTTACAACATAGATACGGCTCTCCCCAGGAAAGCCTGTGAGTCTTATTCATTAGTAAACACTACAAAAGCACATTTCAACAGCTTGTCAGCTATGTACAATAATGCATTGTCATAGCATGAGCCTAAATAAGGAGGCTAGGGCGATAATGATCATGTTTTTCCCTTATTCTCAAATTTGAATGCACACCATGCACATTGCAGTCTAGATTCTCGGATACTCTATCATTCTTCAAAGTAATGCTTACTTTTGCTATAAGCTATCTATGTAAACGTTTAAAATGATTTAATGTTATTTCAAATTTTAAATGATGTAGAGCAGAAACTAGACAGCTATGTATATAATAAAGCAACAATGAGAACCTGTCAGAGGGACATCGTGGTTTAGCAGTAACGTGCATGACTGCAGATCCGAGGGTTGTAAGTTTAAACCACGTTTGGGGGAAATAATATTTCATTACCTTCCCAGACTGGTCTAACCCAAATAGCATATGCAACAATCCCTAAACGTGTGCCCTGTAAATCATTTGGAAGAAGAAGAAGTAAATGAATAAATACATAAATAAAACATGTTTATTTAAAAAAAAAACGTCCGCATATACGTGTAGATTGAAAAGAGAAAACATCATAAGTCATTAAAAATGCTTATGCACTCCTGAAATCAAAATTATATTTACATGTTTCATAGCAAATTTTTCATCCTAAAAACAAGAATTTCCTCTTTCTCCGTGTTATAATGTAACTCCTTTATATTAAGGTCACTGACCTTTACAGTTTATTGCTTTGATATCAATGGATGGCTGTTTGTTTTATGATGTCTAAATATAAAACTCTAATTTGAGCGTATGTCTACATAAGACTGATGTATTGCTGTCAAACTGTAGTATATTTCACCAGGGGTTCGGTAATTTTCGGAATAATTCGCTGATTTAAACTGACCAATCAGTGACTGGGGAAATCTCAAATGTATGTTTATTTCTCAATGAACTTGGTGTGAAATTATACAACAGTAGGTTAATTAGGTGCTCGGGGAGTTCTCGTTTACGTCTCATTTCGGTGTGAAATGGTCAGTATTACGCTGTTGACATTTAGATTGATATCACATCCGGTCCCACTATCCTGAAACATGGCGGACAAGTCCTGCAAATACCCTATTTTATCATATAATAAATATGCTTTAACAGCTGTCCCCCGTTTCGGATAACCATCACGTATTTTCTTATAATGAACACGTTAATATAACTTATTGGCCGAAACACGGTTTATATACTCCGTGTCATACGCGCGTAGTTTATATATTGTGTTGAACCTAATTGAACCGGATTTAATGTATTTGATGCAACTAACTTTGATTGAAAATAGTATTATTCACTGAATTGTTTAAAATGTATGAGGAATACACAAATTCACACATTTTTATTATTTTTTTTTATTTTTGTTGTTTTCATCTTTTCTGAGTCTAGTTCATATGATAAAAGAATCTTACATGCATTGTCATTTCATATTAGTTTTTTACTTAACTCGTTCACGAAAATGGCATTAAGCTCGATTAAAAACATTATCATGAACTCGTTAAGTAAGATTTGGTATGAAATAGCAATTCACGTCAGAGCCTATATAAATGTTTATTATCCACTTCCTGGCTCTGTTAACTATAAGAACAAAAATTATGACTAAAAGATTTAGACGTTAAAAGATTTAGACGTTAAAAGACGTTAAAAGACTTAGACGTTAAAAGATTTAGACGTTAAAAGACGTTAAAAGACTTAGACGTTAAAAGATTTAGACGTTAAAAGACGTTAAAAGATTTAGGTGTTAAAAGACGTTAAAAGATTTAGGCGTTAAAAGATTAAGACGTTAAAAGATTTAGGCGTTATGTTAAACTGGAACGTAATTGAGTCTCTAGGCCATGTTTCGTGAACCACGCCGGTTTAAATTTTCTCAATGGATGTCTTCATCAACTAAAACTGTAATTAACTTAGTAATGTGTCCCATTGAAGATATGCGACATAGGACTTGACTATTTGGGTTTACCGTCGCTTCGACAGTATTTCAGTCATATAGCGACGTCCAGCTAATTACAGGTGGAGGAAGACCTCGAATACACGGAGACATCCGGGTAGAACCACCGACCTACCGCAAGCCTGCTGGAAGGCTTCCTCACATGAAAATCCGAATAACCCTGCCGGGATTCGAACCCACGCGGTGAGGGGCTGAGTGGGTGTTAAAGTCAGCAACTTTACCCTCTCGGCCACGTAGGCCCCCGCGACATAGGAACAAGCTACTTAGCTGACTATGTGCATTTACGAGGTGTGTCGAAAAAGTTCGTAGACACCAACATTAGAACAAAACAATAAGTAACGTACATGTATTTTGTTATAGAAATATATCCCCATCATTACCACACTTTATGTGAAAATTGCACACAAAACTCCTACTAATATCACAAAACGACAGTTTAAGCAGATACACTATCATACGTTTGCCGTACATATGTGTTTATATTTTGTTTTCAGATGATAATTTTATACGTATTGTCTATCCCCCATAATAGTATAGGTTTATGTATGACATATACTGTCACTGTACTATATTGAATATATGTATTACATGTATCTATATTTCAGGAGGGCGCTGAAGGCCACTTTCGTGCTGGTTCCCCTGTTTGGTTTTCAACTGTTTCTTGTCATCTACCGACCTACTAATAACGACTTTTATGAGATCATCTCCGCCTTAGTGATTGATTCACAGGTGGGTTGGTTAGCCGGTTATTGGTTCGATCAGTTTTTTTTTAAATAGTTGTATCGCAATGATGTTTTGTGGTCCTAGAAAATCATGTTGATTTTGTCTAGAGTTTCAGATATTGGAATGATTTTACGTTTTTATGCCCCCGCATCGATTGATCGGGGCACACTGATTTTGCTCTGTCTGTTTATTTGTCTGTCTGTCAAAAATTTAACCTTGACAATAACACGGAAGCTCTTCCAACTACAACACCAAACTTCACATGTGCATGCGCTTTGATGAGCTCTACCCTCCCCAGGAGACCTTGACCTTCAAATGACCTTGACCCCTAAGGTCTATGTCCCCCGCACTCCCTGGAGGCATGGCGTTCATTCGAGCGTAGCGCTTTTTTTATTTCGATGGTACCTTTGCTACATGTCTTGTTGAATCAGTTACCCTATTGTCATATATAATATAAACATAATTAGTATATGTATAATATATGATATAAAGTGTGAAAGTATTAAATCCATTATCAAAGTTAAGTTTACTTCGTGCCAGTGACTTTAATGTCATATTTGTAATAATCATATAAAAATAGTATAACAATATATACATATATTTTTTTTATAATTCCTGAACAAGTGTGCAGCATAATTAGTTTGTATATTGATTCTCATTATACCTTTTAAAAATTCAAATGTATTTCTCTCATTCCATTTTACGCGGATGAATAAATGGAGTATTTATAAAATTAAAATGGAAAGGCATCGAGGCTCTAACATTCATATATAAAGGTGCGGCAGTTTCATCATTTATTAAACAGTCAGAACTGACATACGCGTAATTGACGGACATATGAAGTTTTCATAAATATACTTTGCATTTATTTCTTTGCGTAATTTATCCAATGCTAGCGACTTTCTGTTGGCCCCTCGTGTACCTACTATTGAATTTCCATTAACTTAAAATAAATATCATTCACGTACCAAATTATTTGATTAACTGCATATGTTCAAATTATCTAATTGGTTTGCAAACTTTCTTTAAAGTTTAACGTCGTGAAAAAATAGCACGTGCTTGCCATCGCCATGTTCGTTACATTGAATAGAACGACAGCGGGCTAAAAGGAATGAAGAATTACCCTACTTACTCATAAAGCAATGCAAACTACCTTTTCCATAGTTTTATCTGCTACAGTGTATATCGAAGTAGAATAAATTTAGTTAAATCGGAATATATGAACGTGGTCTATTTGCCGCCGCCAATCTGGTCTATTTTAAGCTAAAGATTTTCATAGTCTTTTACAATATGTTTCTCATAATTGTAATGTAAATACAGAACATTGCCTTTGTCTTATACATACCTTCTCATATCTAGCTTTGCATACTGGTCCTTTACTTGGTCTCATATTTATCAAAAGAAATACTTGTTTTTGACTAGACTCATATTTACCAATAAAATACTGCTTCTTGACTTGGTTTCATATATAGAAAAAAAAATACTAGTCCTTGACTTGGTCGTTTAGTCCTTCTCAATAAGTAAACTCTGGACTTTGCCTTCTTATCTTACACACCTCAAATTTATCAACAAAAAGGTATACCTAAAAGTTATCGTTACTATAAATTTCAAGCGATGTGGCATACAAAAGATCGATAACTCTTGTTATGTCGCAGTGGTGTTCTTGGTAACAACGAGCCACTATCTGCCCCGCTTTCTGTCGTACTTATAGTGCGTAATTAAATTTAAAAAATGCTGCGGTCGCTTTGAGATATTGCCTTTTACATATTCTTTAATCGTACAATGATAATATACAAAATGAATCAGATTATGTCACGAAATTGCAATACGTTATTGATGGTACGATATGGTTATGGTACGATATGGCCGTTAAAGTTTTGGTACGAACTGATGAATTAAATCCGTCTTGCATATTCTATGAACTTGTATTGTATTTTATCCACTGCATTTTATTTCAGGGAGGCATCGTTGCCCTGGTGTTCTGTTACCTGAACAGTGAAGTGCTTACGTGTATCAAAGGCGCTATCATGAGATTGCAACGTTCAAATCAGACGAACATTCCTATGTACTCTACGTCATATAGTGTCGTCACGCACAAAGGAAATGACGTCAGCGCAGTGCATGAAAACGACGTCTCGTGCAAAGAATACGTTCTTTCTAAAGACACAAAGACAAGAAACGGTCGTGCTTGATACGGAATTATTATTTTCAGTGTATTTAAGAGCTTACAATGTATTTCAAATTATCTTTTCAAATATCTTTAGCAATTTCTTATGCGTCATTTTCAGAAAAGTAAAATAAATTTTACAATCACGTGGGATGCTGAAATGAACTGACACACGTGTAAGAAGTTGTTTCGATGTAAAGTATCATGTATAGGGTATAGAATTACTCCTTTAGGCCCTAAACAATCACATTAGCATATTTGATTAATAATTTTCAATATTAGATTTAGCATCCTGTTTGACATTAAATGGATATATAAATGTATACGTACCAAACCTTGCAGTAAATCTATGTCCTACTTAATCGTCCAATGAAATGCTTTTATTTTGTTTAAAATTTTGGAAGACGTGTTGCAAAAAAAATGAATCATGAAGTCTTGATATGGGGTGTTTAGTGTACCTGAGTGACCAACGGAGCTAGTTGCTGTTGCGACTGCCTAACGTCATGTTTTGTAAGCTCAAAATGTAATTGTACCCAACGACACTGTCTCTTAAGCGTGTTTAAAAATCACGTGACATTGTCAATAAAACGGGAGGTGAGTTCACAATGCGAGTTCAAAGGCAAAGCTGTAAGGCGTACATGACAAACTGCAAATATGTTTTTGTTTATATTTTAAATTTCATGGATTTATCGCAGCGTCACATTAAGATTTATAATATAAATTATAACCAATACTTGCAAGCATATTGGAAGTATCTATAGACTATGTCAAACATGTCTTCAAAAAATAAGTACAAGTAAACGTATATGTTTATACCGCACCTTGCAAACATCTTGGAAAGATCTGCACATAAAACATTTCTTCAACAACTTAAGTTTTTGTTTTACCTCGCACCTTGAACTTGTCATTTTGACAAGACTATTAAGAAATGGTGTTTATGATGAGATAATGATGGTAATGTTTTATATGATGATTATATAAACATTTCTTCAAAGAATTATTACCTGCTATAAGAACTGTTTTTAGTGATGCCATACAATGTACCTGAACAAACAGGTGATGTATTTCTTTTTTCTTCTTTTTTTTTAATTTCAAACGAAAATTATTGGCATTTGACCAAAACAAATGCACTAAGATGCCTATATTTTCAAACTAGAACAATTACTGGAAAGCATTTTTAACGTCAGCAAATTGTGATTCTGAAAAGCGATAAAAATATTTAGTTTCTTTGCAATTTTCATTCTCTTGTGTACCTTGTACGCAGGACACGCTACTGTATTATGGATACATGGTAGATATATTTGTTGGAATGTAATTTTTGCCGGATTCACAAAGTAAATTATCAACAGGAAACACAAGCCGCGTCCTGTTGATATCTGTTTATGTTTTCATATTGTTCAGTCGATGCGATGTAGCAGGGGCATTCATCACCTTCAGTGATAGCTTTTGTTAGAACGTTTTAATTTTCATATTCTTAAAGCAGCTTGTTCACAAATTGTCAATGACTAAGAATTTGATTTTTTTCTGTGTGTATTATGTCTTTCAATACCCATCTACAGACGCAATATCACACAATGCAACCATCCGTAATCTTAAAAAGAATCGGGTGGTTTCCCCATCGCAGGCAATACCGTCACAGACGGTATTGAAACTAATTTCAAAATGATAAAACCAATATTTAGATTTATTCACTTTTCCCGCATGGGCTAACTTCATAGGACGAACTTACGAAATCGCTAGGTACCGTGATCTGGTTAAGACCCCGTGTTGCGGAACGTGTCATTCGGGGATATCGTATTGTAAATTTCCGAAAAAAAAAGTTTTCCTGTGCAATGTGACCTACACATTCCGGATTTATATTTCGGGAAACAAAGAATTCACAAACATTAACGAGGGAGTGTAGAATATTATTATTACTATATATATATATATATATATATATATATATATATATATATATATTACATTTCTACCGATCATCTGTGAACGAGCTGCTTTAACAACCAATATTAATTCTTGTATATATAATTTATTTTATAATTTAATGTTTTGTAATTTTATTACTGAGACTGTAGATTTAAAAAAAAAACTCTTATCCATTATTTTTGCCTGTATCTATGAAGTTTTGAATGATGTAGCTTTTCTTATATATCTAATCTACTAGTAGTTCATGTAGTATACTGATGTGTTGCATCAATCCATAGTACAATTCTTACATCTTATCTCTGTAATCTAAATCTATATTTAATTTTATGTCGAGCGGAGCAATAAGTTTTAAAAACCTCCTTCCCGGCAGTTCTTTTGTTGGACCAGTACTTTTCGTCTGGAAGTACCATTAAATATTATTGTCCCAATGGAGGGCGAATCAACAACATTCGAATCTGTTGTCATGCATGTAGGCTACCACTGGACCACGGCGCGCTGTTCACTATGTGAACATTCTAACATCATTTTTTGACGGACATGACAAAATGCACGCTGTAAAGAGATAAATATTCAATCGCCATGTCAGTAATGAAGACGTAACGTTGAAACTAAAAACTATGAATTGATACATAGTTTGTATGTTAACTATAGAGGAGGACATATACAACACCAAGCTCTAGGCAGATTTAAAACTGTAAACTCAGAATTCTGAGCACATCCAAAGACATGTTTAACAGAGATAGGAAACTCCTGTAAAAGCCAGTAGAAAATATTTTTTAGACACACAGCATAGGCGAGTTGCTCACACAAATAGTTTCAATTATTTTGTAGTCTGGTTCCCGGTCGTCCTCAAGATTACAGATAACGTAGTATAAGGGGAAGGTACCCTAGTCAGGAACCAGACAATAAAACTTATTGGCACACATTGTGTGAGCAACTCGCCCCTGATCATTGAATATTGCATACTTGAAAAAAGTATGTACAAACCACAGAGGAAAATGTCACCATATCAAAGAATAATCATTTCTCTACTGCAAGGAATTATTTTCAGTTTGATTTATTTAAAACAAAATATTTTAAATTATTATTTAAATTCAACCAGTGCAGCAGAAAACAGCATATCATTATAGTCTTTATTATGCAGGTACATTTCTATTTTACATAACACATTTTTATTTCCTGATTTATTTTAATACATAAGGTATCATATTGATGTACTGTAAGATATAATTTACTTTAACATATCTTCAATAGAAAAGGATGTATCTGAAAACGTGGCTTTGTGTGAATTGGACAATTTATTACGAGTTTTGTAAGATTTAGACTAGTTGCCAATTTTTGTTTAATATGTCTCTGGCTCATCTGAAGCCGCGTCTGTTACCATGGTGATGAATTCAGGCACTCTTTTTAAAAGTAACTGTTTCTGTTAATATCGTAGAATAACGCAATTTTTCAATTGATACTGAAAAATCGTGAAGTTTCGTGGGACACTAATTTTCTTTGATTTCGTGGAGGGTTTTACCACGAATATTAATCCCCACGAAAACGTGCTTCTAATGTAGACCTCACGTTTTCTAGAACATAGACCCATGAATAAATGTACCCACGAAATTCCCTTAAGTACATAATCAACGAAATTTAATGTCAACGAAAATTTATGATTTTACAGTATTTTGAAATAATTGGGCGTTTTCTTTTCTTCATATTCCGCGACGTCGTTGTCTGTTGTATTTATATATAAATTGAGACAAACGAGATGTACATAAATTATGTAATAAACCGGTTATCTTTTCATCCATCATTATGTTATGTTTTGTTTGCCGACCGATCACTCGAATAGAGCGAGAAAGAATACTTAAGTAATCAATCATGAAGAGTCTTTCATGCAGAAATAAGCTAGAAATACTTGATATTAAAGACGACCTTGGCAGTTTCATCATTTTTTTTGTTCTTTTTTTTTTTTTTCTGTTTGTTGTTGTTTTTTTTCCCCAGAAATTCCTGATTCTTTAAAAGTATATAATCTGATGTACTGAGATATGAAGTAGTAAAAACGGGGGGTCACCGACCTTAAAATATCAGTGTTTTATTTGTATAACTTATATAGCAGCAGTTTAGGATGAAAACTATGAAACTAAGTCTATTTTTCAAATCAATATTAGTTATTGGGTTAAAGTTATGTCAAATTATAGGTGAAACATCAAATTTAATAAAACAAAATGAATAAAGGCTTTACTATGTATTCATCTATCATTAGTGTTTGAAATTATATTTTGCCCAATGAGATCATTCCATTTTTCAAATGTTTGTCTCCATTTAATTAATTTGATCGGCATAAACTTGTCACTAAACACTATTCCGTTAAATCAGCTGATCAGTTTAAACCAGCTTCAAGCACCTTCAGTGCGCATGTGCGGCAATGTGTGTCGAGAGGCGGAGCTTTATGTGTTTACCAATATCACGCGTGTGTAATGTGTTACAGGGTTTTCTGATGGGGACGCATGAAAATCGATATAAAAGAAAAGCACAACATCAATAGTGAACCAGCAATCTGATTTATCCAAAATAACAAAAGCACTCTACCCTTCCACTTAGTTTAGTTTGGACATATTTTATTGCCGTAGATAATAATGATACAACATTGAAGATTTTAGAAAATAAGCAAAAGGGTCTGACCAAAAGTTCTAACAACATTAGAATCGGCCATCTCCTTGAAAGTATTTGTATAATTTCAATGTCTACATATGCTTACATAGAATAGGCAAAATAAGACTAATCACTAGACAAAGCAATTAAGTAAATATCTGATTAAATTTTTGAAAATAACAGCACTATTGTTGTAAATGAAAAAAAAAAAAACTGATACATTTTACGAGATGAGATGTGTAATAATATGAATGAAGAGATTTAAAAAAAAAAAAATAAAATAAATAATGAGAAGAGAAGAAAAGAAGGCTAACAAACAAAGGTTACTAAAACGGAAAAAAATAATAATGTCCAATTGCAAAACACAAAATAACATATATATAGGTGCAAATAAATGAACCTTTCTAAACAGTATAATAATAATATATATATCTTTCAACACTTTTTTGCCGAAGAGATCAAGTCGGGGTCCGGTTCAATGCTCATTTTTTCAGCCTCCCCGAGCGTAGCTCTACACAGCTAGAGCACGCTTGACCTTTGACATATCATGTTACCCGGAAAGGGGAAAGGTTAAAAATTTTGACCACATGTTACATGTCACGTGATGTAATTCACGCCGGGAACACGTGGATAGGGCGGAGTCACAAAAATCAATACTATATTTGGAATGTGAGACTGCGTTAAGTTGCAAAACATAATTTCAAACACTAAGTAGGTTAGTGTTATTTAGTAAGCATTAATTCCATTAAATCGGTCGCGCGGCTGCGCCGCGCCAGACCGATTTAATTTCATTAATGCTCACTAAAAAACACTAACCTATACTTAAATATCCTTATTTATCACATGACAGCTATTTCCGGTGTCGTATACCCATTACATATTTTCTTATATTTAACACGTTACTTTTAGGCCGAGTTACATCACTCCGCGTCATGCGCGTGTATTCTATATATATGCATAGTGTGTTGAACTCGAACAGCTGGATTAAATGTGTTTGATTCATTATTATTATTTTCAGTTATTATTTGAAACTATTTTCTTGGTGTTAGATTACAAAAGTATTTCGTGCAAAGTCCGTTCCTTCATTTGTTTGTTTGTAAGTTGTTAATTGCGTTTTACTGCCACTTTATAGGTCATATGACAAAAAGAATCTGACATGAAGTGCCATTTCATATCAAATTTTACTAAACTCGTTCATGAAAATGTTATTATGCTCGCCAGAGGCTCGCTTAATAACATTTTCATGAACTCGTTTAGTAAAATTTGATATGAAATAACAGTTCATGTCAGATCCTATATGTATTGCTTAAACACACATTGATTTTAAAAAAAAAGCCCAAACCAACAGTGTTTTTTTTTTACTTTATTTTTTTTGTTCAAACATTCCTATTTTTTCTTATTTTCCTATTTTTTTTAATGAATAGTATTTAGGCACTAACATATATGATAACAGCTTAAAATAATATGCTCCCAGACTTATTCTTAAGGAAAATACATTTTGAGTGCATGGTGTAGAAATTACTAAGCACAAATGGTACATAATGTGCAAATATCTGCTGTAAATTAAAGCATTGAAAATGTTGATCAAATCACGCAATTTAGTAATTTGGCCGGATGTCAAATACATTTTGTATTGGCGAGTATTCCCGAATACTGTTGAAAATTGAAAAACCGACGCCGAATCACAATGTGTTTATCTGCTACGTCATCAATTTATGCACTCGTGATTCGTTAACGGAAACATAGTATTACGGAATGTCTATGAAAAACGTCAGACAATTGACGAAGATATAAGAAATATGCAAATTATTTATTTTTATTAACAAATGAATAACCTTAAAAAAGATGTTTTCTAATTTATGTATTGTAGTAATGCTGTCGTCAGTGAGTATGTACAGATTGCATCTCTTACTTAATCTGAAGGACATGCTTTGTTTTTCTGTCCGAAGAATTTACACAGTTTTTGGAAGAAAAATGGGCATATAAATGGTAAATGAGTCAAATAAAAATAAGTTTCAACCATTATGACATAATTATACATGTGTAACATGTAAGCTTAATATTTCAAAATGAAACAAAGTCGTTTATTACACTTCGTCATGTCTATAGCAAAACTATGAATGATTATAAATAATAGCTTATTTTCTCACATACCTGACAGTACATTGCTCTAGTCTTCCATTTAGTGTTCATCCTTAAATAACTTTCGTTATTTCAAGAGATCTACGAACTTCTGCAAGTATATTTATGTTTGAACTTTCGACTGTTTCTATCAGCGCGTGTATCAAAATAATTATGATAACATATTGGTATATGGATTTATAACATGTAGTATTTATTAATGGCGGTATAAAATGAAATTTCTGAAGAAAAAAATACTCCCCTCCATATATATATATATATTTGAATCTTTGAAAAGTAAAACAAAGTTAAACATAAATGGAATATTTTATGAAAAGCTGATAGAAAATATATCATGTTAATGAGCTTAATATCACTTATTTAGAATGCAAGATAAATTAAATTTGACTTGATGTATTGGTACTGTATCAGTGTTTGCATAGTAATTAGTTCAATGTTTAACTTTTAACTGTATCAAAGGCGGTCGGTGCATTTAATTTTATATGAAAGCTTTTGTGTGGCTTTTGTGACTGTTTGAAAATTGATTAGATAACAATGTTTAATTCTTGAATAACACGGTTATGATTTTCGCTGTAAAGGATTTAGAGAGAAAATAATAGGGGGGGGGGGGGGGGGGCACGTGAGAGATAAAAAGAAAAAAATATAATATACAATTAAAACATCGCAAATGATTGATATATAATATCAAACATGCAAATTTTATGTATAAATATGAAAACAATGAAATGTTGCATTTGTCCAGCAAAGCGATTACTTAAAACACATGTTTGTGAAGACATTTCTCCTGAGACGAAGGAATTCATCTTAAAGAAGAGCGTAATTTTGCAATCATTGTTAGATTTTTATGATAAAGCACTATGCATGCTGCCGTCAGTGATCGTTGTGATGGATGATGTAGATTGTTGCAAAGTTAATGGCCGTGATCGAATGCACACCTTCTAAAGAGTGCAATGTCGGAGACAAAAATACCAATCTCACCCTGGGAATCCAGTAAAAAGTTTTAGAACAGCCCTCCTATGTCAAGCCTTAAGACACTAATCAAATTATTTTTGTGTATTTATTCTAACTAATTGATTTAACTTGATGACAGAACGACAACCGCCTCCCTGTGGTCGAGTGGTGTTTCGTCAACCTAGGAAAGACACCTTTAAAATTGTAAAGGCGTGACGGGCCGACTGTGCTCGAGGCGAGCTGACTATTCGACACTGATTAAACTGTTATACAATAAAAACAAAAGGTTTGATAATATTTCGCACGGCAACGTTTGGTTGGACACGGATAATAGCTGAAATCCAATTAAAGATAAGGTAGGTAAAGTTATTTGGTATTTTTGAGAAATTTTCATACGTTAAAACTTAATAATTACTATTTCTGGTTTAATATGTATAGTTCTATGATACGGTATTTTTATGTTGCTGAATTTTTTAAGAATTCATGACAGACTGTTCAAAAAGAAAAGGAAACACCCATCACAAAGATTCTCACTTATAAATAATCAAAATAATTCAAGTTAAAAAAGTTTAAAAAAGCTGTAGTTATTACACAAGTTGTTTCTCGATTTAAAAGGTGTTTAAATCAGATATTTCATCTGTAATCATAAATATATTATGGGATGTGTATATCAAAATGCATGTTCTTTGTCATTATCTTTTCTTCAGCAATAAAGTCACAACCTTTTACTCGTATGACATCATCATTTTTTATTCTGCAATGATGCTAGTATATTATATGTAATATCAAACATGTTTTAAAATGTATAAAGAAATTGTGATATAACATGATGCGTTATACTTCTTTTGTAACAGGCAAACTATAGGCCAGTTCCGATTCCAAACATATTTAACAATATCTTTGCTTCTTGAAAATGAAAAATAAAACACCTATTAATTAGAGTTCGTTGTTTGTGAATTTTGACAAAAAGAAATAAATACAGTATGAAACCTCACGTTTTCGGAAATAAACAGTCATATTTATATAAAAATTAAGTTTTCCGTTTTCAAGTTATATTAAATTTATGATAGTCGCACAGACCACGATGTCGTTTATAAACATATTTTTGTGAGCAGATTAATTATAGTACAACGTCTGGTCCTGATATCTAACATGGCGTAGCTTTGCAGATTGTACGATAATTAATGTCGTGTGTTCAACTAGATGTTATATTCTGAGATGTGTACGCGTGCAAACACGGCGGTATTAGGAAATACAACGTAAAATGTCATATGGGCTCAAGTGTTTCCGACCGTGTACGTTACGTAAATATGCATGTCAGTAATGTTTTGAAATGTCAGTTACATAAACCAACTCAAACTTGTTTTTTCGAGCTTATGAATTGTTTCTGTATATCTAAGAATAAATTCAAACGTATTCATTTTTGATCGATTTGGAAATACACTTAAATTTATTATTTCATATTTTGAACAAGTCCCTATTGACATGTATTTTGGTTGGACTAGTACTTTGGCCTATGAATGTAAAAAAGGATAGTTTTCATAAAGCCAGTATCGTACTCACGACCTTGGTATTCGTATACATAGAAAATCTTCACCGGGCCACGGCGCCTTTTATCTTAGGATAATTAACATCTCGCTTTACTTAGCATTATTCTTCACTTTTATTTACCATTCGCCGTATAAATTTTATATATTTTATCCTTTTTTATATCATTTAAACGTAAAACTGTCCGAATTCATCTGCATTTGTCAACGGTTTGATTGTTTTGTTGAACCATACAAAGTGCAATTCGATACGTCACCTTTGGCCTTCCATTATCTTAATTTATGACCGTGATTTCAGTATGTGAACGAAATAAGCTACCGTCAAACTTGTGCTAATCAGAAGAGATTCACTGGCCCTCCTCCTGCTGCCAAGCTTCATACAGACTGAAGCTACATTTTTGTGAAAAATAAATAAACTTTAATCAGACGAAGTCCACCTATCTTCGATCAAAAAAAAGTTAGTGATAAAACTCAAATTCGCAACACTATTATATCATTAATATGTCACCTTCTTAATTTAAATATCAATACAAGACCTGAAGAAAATTACAAGGATGTACACATATTATATATATATATCAATGTTCATAGAAATTAAATTACAATGTCAAAAGGTTATAATCCCTCCCGCTTTTGCGTCTACAAGAAGTAATTTACAAGATGGCGTATCACGTGTCATATGTCCTGGATGTTTTGTCTTGTGCTACATGACCATTCAAACTATTTGGCATACAATCTATATGATCACAAATGATAAGTCATGTAATGCCAGAATCACTGGCATTTAAATGATACTCAGAAGAGTTTCTATTTCCATATGCCTTTCATTTAAGTATACCGGTTGATAATGTCTTTTATTTATTTGGTTATTTATTTATATTTGTCTTTTATTTCCTTGTCCTTGTCATATGGTCACAGATGGATAATAACGGCTCTACCTTTAATATATTTAACAGTTAATGATATATTTTATTGCATAAATTAATATTATGTTATTGGCAAATCATAAATTAAAGTAGGAAGCAATGGATTGATTTGTATTGTGGAGAGATCACCTGGTTACCATTTTAAACTCACATTTGTACACTAATTCATAATATACACTTCATACAATACATATCTAGAACAAACAAAAACATACATATCTAAAAAAAAAAGAAGAAAAAACAAAACACGAAACTTGCAGATAATAAAACATGTTTAAAGGTATAACAAGCTTAAAAGAAGGTAAACGCCTTGCCTTACTTTAATCTTCAGTTGGAAATCATTATATAATATAGAATAATATGTATTAGGTTACAAACGAATAGGACACGAATCTAATTCCATAGTCACGCTATGAAAGTGATGGTCAAAGTCATTAGGTACTTTTAAGGATAAAACCACTGAAGTACTTACTTCACACTCAGTACAAATTATGTTAAAATACAATACGTCATGTAAAGAGCGTATTGCTTCATTGAATAGTAAATACGAGTAGGAATATAGTATGTCTGGCACGACACTGTCGATGATTGATGATAACTAATGGTGATGATATGAAACAAAACGTAAGTCAAACACCTTAACACTTTGGACAAGTGGGACAAAGAAAAAAAGGCGATAATTTCCATAAATGGCAATATTTCGGTAATTGCATAATATACCTGTTGTGACAATTTTTTCTGTTCTAAATAGAGAAAAAGATAACGTGTCAATGTGTGTTTATGAGTAAGTGCAAATCTCAACCAATAAAGAAACTTGCAAGTAACACAAAGGCGCAACTTCAGTGCATCTCAGTGCATATAAAAATCATTGTAAAGTAGCAAGAGATGGAGACAATTTGATTTCGGTCTAGCGACAACACCATTCAGACATAAACATCGTGATAAGATTTTCAATTTTCAACCTGCACAATAAATAGACCATTTCACTCCGAAATGAGACGTAAACCTACGTAAATCATCGTAAACCTGCGTAAATCAACGAGTTTTCCCGAACACCTAATCTACCTCATCGTTTAAAATTTCAAACAGTGTTCAATTTGAAATTAACATACATTTGAAAATTTTCCTCTGTCACTGATTGGTCATTTTAAATTAATGAATTATACCAGGTATTGCCGATCCACTGGAATAATGGTCAATTAAAACAAAATATATCATTTACATGGTTCAATCTAAACGTTTGCTTTATATTTTCATTTGAAAAAAAAATGTTACGAAACCATTGCTTTTCAACAGCCAATTATTTGATCTTGATAATATATTCTGCAATGATATCAACATTTCGCACCTTTTTCTTCAAGTGTCAAAAGTTTAGAACTACAAACATATTCATACAATTGACAGACCATGAAATATTTTGTCCGATTGGTATTCGAATCAAAAACCTTCGAATATGCAGCCATGTACCTTACTACTTGTCCAAAGCACTTAGGTTCTTAAATCAGTTTCTGGCCGGACATGACAATATGTATATCGTCAACAGATAAGTATTTAATCATTTCAACAATGAAAACAAACGTTGACACTACAAAAATGTAAATTAGATATTTTTGTGTTTGCTGTTTGCTACATTTGAGGACATACATCACAAAGCTTGTATACATATTTTTGACTGCACATTCGCTTTTAAAGCAGTGTCTACTGACTTGGTAAACAAATTGTTTGAAAAATAACCGTTTTGTTTGTGCATTTATTCCATAGTATTTATTTGGGCGTGTCAAAATTTCATTCAATTCGTATGTGCCAAGACAGACCTATTCGTAGGTTATAAGACCTTTCGAATGTGCAATTGTAGTCACATTTTGATTAAAAATGGAAAGAAATGCAATCTAAATGATGTTATTATATTTAACTATAGTAATACATGTTAATTCTTTAAAGAGAAAAATGATATTAGTGTAAATGAATTTATGTTCATCATAATGATCCACAAAATTATGTTATGTTCTAATCATGATTTGACACACTCGACAATATCTTCAAGATATATTATCTATATGCAAAGGAATGCTGACGTAATATAAGTAACGTACTTTGATATACGTTCATCGTTGTCACTCTGCGTTTAATAGTACAGTAGTTTCTAAAACTTTATAACTTCAGCAATCTAATTGTGTATCATTGGCTAGTCTTACATTTGGTATTCTTACAAAAGATACTGGTAGGACTTCATTGCTTGACGTTCAGTATATTGGGATAGTTCGAGGACTGATTATCCTTGTGCCAGGATAATAGAACTTGGTATGCAATCTTGTAACACATCTATATAACGTGGGAGAATTTATGATGTCAATTATTACAGAAGTTTTTGACACCATGCATAGTCTCTATATGTTTCAGAACTAAAATATTGTCTTTCATATATCATTCAGATTAGCTGATTCATATCTCTCAATGTGTATTGTGTCTGGTACACAGTGTTATTTTTATCTGTTCTAGAGAATATAATTTTATATGACTTATTGGTAACATACGCATCATATAGCAGCACAGCAGCACGTGTATAATCAAGTGACTTACATTGTACGTGTAGTTTGACTTTAAGACCCGTCGGTAAATGTGTATAGATTTTTTTTTTTATGTACACACATACTGTATAACATATGTCATGATACTGAACTATTATTATATCTTGTCGTTATATATACTGTTATGTCAAGGTATTTATATATACTGTTATGTCAAGGTATTTATATATACTGTTATGTCAAGGTATTTATATATACTGTTATGTCAAGGTATTTATATATACTGTTATGTCAAGGTGTTTATATATACTGTTATGTCAAGGTATTTATATATACTGTTATGTCAAGGTATTTATATATACTGTTATGTCAAGGTATTTATATATACTGTTATGTCAAGGTATTTATATATACTGTTATGTCAAGGTATTTATATATACTGTTATGTCAAGGTATTTATATATACTGTTATGTCAAGGTATTTATATATACTGTTATGTCATGGTATTTATATATACTGTTATGTCAAGGTGTTTATATATACTGTTATGTCAAGGTATTTATATATACTGTTATGTCAAGGTGTTTATATATACTGTTATGTCAAGGTATTTATATATACTGTATGTCAAGGTGTTTATATATACTGTATGTCAAGGTATTTATATATACTGTTATGTCAAGGTATTTATATATACTGTTATGTCAAGGTATTTATATATACTGTTATGTCAAGGTATTTATATATACTGTTATGTCAAGGTATTTATATATATTGTTATGTCAAGGTGTTTATATATACTGTTATGTCAAGGTATTTATATATATTGTTATGTCAAGGTGTTTATATATACTGTTATGTCAAGGTATTTATATATATTGTTATGTCAAGGTGTTTATATATACTGTTATGTCAATGTATTTATATATACTGTTATGTCAAGGTATTTATATATACTGTTATGTCAAGGTGTTTATATATACTGTTATGTCAAGGTATTTATATATACTGTTATGTCAAGGTATTTATATATACTGTTATGTCAAGGTATTTATATATACTGTTATGTCAAGGTATTTATATATACTGTTATGTCAAGGTGTTTATATATACTGTTATGTCAAGGTATTTATATATACTGTATGTCAAGGTATTTGTTTATATATACTGTTATGTCAAGGTATTTATATATACTGTTATGTCAAGGTATTTATATATACTGTTATGTCAAGGTATTTATATATACTGTTATGTCAAGGTATTTATATATATTGTTATGTCAAGGTGTTTATATATACTGTTATGTCAAGGTATTTATATATACTGTTATGTCAAGGTATTTATATATACTGTTATGTCAAGGTATTTATATATACTGTTATGTCAAGGTATTTATATATACTGTTATGTCAAGGTATTTATATATACTGTTATGTCAAGGTATTTATATATACTGTTATGTCAAGGTATTTATATATACTGTTATGTCAAGGTATTTATATATATACTGTTATGTCAAGGTATTTATATATACTGTTATGTCAAGGTATTTATATATACTGTTATGTCAAGGTATTTATATATACTGTTATGTCAAGGTATTTATATATACTGTTATGTCAAGGTATTTATATATACTGTTATGTCAAGGTATTTATATATAATGTTATGTCAAGGTATTTATATATACTGTTATGTCAAGGTATTTATATATACTGTTATGTCAAGGTATTTATATATACTGTTATGTCAAGGTATTTATATATACTGTTAGGTCAAGGTATTTATATATACTGTTATGTCAAGGTATTTATATATACTGTTATGTCAAGGTATTTATATATACTGTTATGTCAAGGTATTTATATATACTGTTATGTCAAGGTATTTATATATACTGTTATGTCAAGGTATTTATATATACTGTTATGTCAAGGTATTTATATATACTGTTATGTCAAGGTATTTATATATACTGTTATGTCAAGGTATTTAATTTATATATACTGTTATGTCAAGGTATTTATATATACTGTTATGTCAAGGTATTTATATATACTGTTATGTCAAGGTATTTATATATACTGTTATGTCAAGGTATTTATATATACTGTTATGTCAAGGTATTTATATATACTGTTATGTCAAGGTGTTTATATATACTGTTATGTCAAGGTATTTATATATACTGTTATGTCAAGGTATTTATATATACTGTTATGTCAAGGTATTTATATATACTGTTATGTCAAGGTATTTATATATACTGTTATGTCAAGGTATTTATATATACTGTTATGTCAAGGTATTTATATATACTGTTATGTCAAGGTATTTATATATACTGTTATGTCAAGGTATTTATATATACTGTTATGTCAAGGTATTTATATATACTGTTATGTCAAGGTATTTATATATACTGTTATGTCAAGGTATTTATATATACTGTTATGTCAAGGTGTTTATATATACTGTATGTCAAGGTATTTATATATACTGTTATGTCAAGGTATTTATATATACTGTTATGTCAAGGTATTTATATATACTGTTATGTCAAGGTGTTTATATATACTGTTATGTCAAGGTGTTTATATATACTGTTATGTCAAGGTGTTTATATATACTGTTATGTCAAGGTGTTTATATATACTGTTATGTCAAGGTATTTATATATACTGTTATGTCAAGGTACTGTTATGTCAAGGTGTTTATATATACTGTTATGTCAAGGTATTTATATATACTGTTATGTCAAGGTCACAGGAAGCCGTCACAGGAATCGCTCAAGCGTAAGTGAAATGTTGCAAGAATTAGGATGGAAAAGTCTCCAAACCAGACGAAAAGAAGCTAGACTTATAATGTTTTATAAAATAGTTAACGACATGGTCGCGATTAAAAAAGAAAATTATCTTCAAAAGCCAAATAGACATTCAAGACATACTAACAGCCATGCTTACGCACAACAAACCGCTACTAAAGATTGTAGAAAATGGTCATTTTTCGTAAACACCACCAAAGACTGGAACAAACTGCAGCCGGATATAGCCTCATCTGAGTCACTCGAGATATTCAAAACTCGAGTGTCATCACTCACATACTAAATCACTAATCATTGTTTTTACCCTGTTTTTAACCATGCGCGTTCTTGCCAGTATATTCAATATGTTGAATGTGGGCAGTAAACGGAAGAAGAAGAAGAAGGTATTTTCCCCCAATGACCGATATTTAGACATACGTGTCCGTCAAAGATACGTAAAATTAACAATAAGATGTCTTCTAATTATAGTCCTTTCGATCAGTTATGAACATAAAAGTTGTTACCGAAGACGATTAACGAGTAAGCCTGTATAAATTCAATGACTGATTATGGCTTTACTTTGATCTGTCATCTTCTACAAAGAGAGATGACTGTTGCCAAGTTTAATTGTTAAAGGTGTGTAAACCGATAATGAATTGGGCCTGTATTAAAACAATGAGAAGTGTGGTACCTCAAGCGGAAATTGAAGTTTTGCAGCAGTTTTATACCTCCAACTGACAGCAGAAATTTTGGCTCTATATGCACCTTGATTAGATTTTATGAATACAAGCACGACACAATTGCACGAGTATTACGTAATACTTTTAAATGTAATTTCCGAAATGGAAATCAAGCAAGTGTTAAGATTTTCATAAACATTTTCATTTAAGGTCTTTTTATATTAATGTTTTTTAAGTAAATGTATACAAAATCTGCCCACTTATGATTCATGAAGGTTGCTGAAACATAAAGTTGTTTTTATTAATCTCGGTTTTTATGTTCGGTAAAGATGTGAGTATAATTATAATAGACAAGTTTTGAACCAAAGACCTCAAAATGTATTAAAGGTGTTATGAAGCAAGAAACATGAAATTTGGACAGCGCATAAGCCCTGAATTGTATTTTGTCTTGTGAAGTTTGACGGGGTTTTTTGTTGTTGTTTTTTCACCGCTAGAAGCAATACTTTTTTAGAAATCTTCCCCCCAGGTGCAGAGTACTCACACAATCCAGGCATTTTGAGAGGCACAGGTTTTAAGTTGTATACCATCTCTCCTCTAATCGACGTGAAAGGAATATCTTATATAACTCTCAACCAGGTCTTCCAAATGTTCAAACTAATTGATCATCATTTTATACAGTAATTCAATAAATAAAATAAAAGGATTTCTGTCATACACTTGTTCCTTCCACTCTTATAATATGTTCGACCTTGCATTTGTTATCACTATTCATATCTCATTGTATATTTCTGATGTTCTGGTCAGATTTGATATAGATGCTCAATTATTTTCAACTGAACATTACTTTATTTCAACATCAGTTCAGGTAGCGATTAATTTCTATTCTATTATCATGATGCTTTTCTTCTAATTTCAGAGAAAAAAAAAGTTTACCATCTTGTTTCGCCGTGTTAAACATGTGGTCTTTTGTTACCAAAAGGTTAACATTTATTTTGCATTTATTTGTTCACTGCGTTTTATGTCAATTCGACAGTGTTTTAGTCATTTCGAGGCGTTGTCTACATGAGACAGAGTTAATTCTGTACAAAGTACATGACACACCTTGGAACAGTATTTTGTCACCGAGCAAACTAGTTCTGAAATACCATGTGTTTTTTTCTTCCTTGACAAAGGCAAGTTTTGACGAAATATTGGCAAAGAGTAAAGTTTAATTGTTTACTATCCTGTTACCAAGCGCAAAACAGAGAGATAAGCAAAATTAAAAGACTTCTGTCGTCCATATATTTCTCATACTTTGCGAATGCTCTTTGTCAACATTTTTCATATCTTTTAATGTATTACTGATGTTTTCGTTTGGTTTTGGTAATAGAGAGCTAACAGTATTTATTTTCACGACTGCTGTTTAACTGCATATGGAGGCAAAAACTCGAAATACCATTTGAATAAAGAAAGAAATGAGGTTTATCACAATGATAGTGTGCTTATTTGCTTAAAAGATAAAGTAATCGTATACTAAGGATTCCGGAGGAGTAAAGGAATAAAGAAGTTCAATACAAAAGTTTATGATTAGTTCCGAATATCAATATTTCTTGAAACTTGTAATTAGGTTATGAACACATCTACATTCATACTGATAGTACGTAATATTATGTAACCGATATAATTCTACTTGTAGCAACATATATATATCTGGATCCTAGATAGAAAAAAAAGAAAAAGAAAGCATTGCTTATTTAATAAATCTTTCGATGAAATATGGACAAACAGTCAAAAAAAGTTTGCATTTAAGACGTGAGGTATTGCAGGGAACCTCAGTTTCGAATCGAAGTTATTTCTTGTGGGACTAGATCAATTAATTGAATAGAACCATGTTGTGTGATATATCAATTTGAGAAAGAATATGTTATGATCTGGCTTGATCTTAATATGAAATAAAAAGTGCTAAAATTTTGTTGGAACTGTTTATCAAGTATCAAATATTATTATATCACTGTGATAAACAATAGTTAAATACATAGCATTATTTGTGTTTACTTTCAGCACACATTTATAGTGATTGGAATGACATACATGTTCTTGTAGCCTTTGAAATAATTGTGCCATTCAGATCAATGTAAACTCAGTTTCAAAAGAAAGTATTCTCTGAGCCTTTCGTTATTTTTTATGCTTTGTTTCATTGTTGAAAAAAATCCCCCCCCCCCCCCAATGTCCCACCACACACACATAAGAACTAAATATACTGTGTATACTTCCAAAATTAAAAATACACATTTTATCAAAAACCTATCAGAAACAAGGTGATCAAACAAAATGAATGAATGAATGGGTAAATAAAGGCGTGCATGAGTGAGTGAGGAGTGAACACGCTGTACCCGGTTTCCGGTGTTTCGGAGATCAGTTTTATGAGTTTCCACTAATATGAAATAAAAAAAAACGGCAGTACGTGGAAAATATTTACTTATTATTACTGATTTTATCAACGATTCGGCTGACGCCTAATATGGCTATCATAACAATACATTTTAAACATAAACAACGGAAATGAAGTCACCTTAGTTAACGTCACGTCAAAAACACGGGAAATTGCATACGTTATTTGTACTATTTGTGTTAGGCACTTTTTCGGATGTAAAATACAACCACTTCTTTTAGATAATTACAATACAAAAACATAAATAAGAAAAAAAAACAATACCTCTTATGCAGGTAGGCATATGTATCTTTTTTTTTCTGAGTTTCCACTGTGATACCCGTACACATAAGTTTACAAAACGTAAGTGCACATTTTCTAATCCAACTGAATATTTATTTCAAATTTGATTTGTTTTTGGTGTTTTGTTTGTTTCAGATAAATACATGATGATATTTCAAGTACTACTTTCGCTTTCGATCCTCGGGAGCATCTCGACACAGGGTCTCCCGAGTGAGGCTGCCGACGCTGCCGCCAACCTCCTAACAAATCTAATGGGAGGTATGCGATCTCGTTACAATTCACGCTTATGTTTTCACAAACTATTCGATCCCTGTATGAAAACATGTCTCCAACAGATTACCTTAACTTATCCACTTTCTGGGCTACAGCTCCCATAGTTATTAACAATAAAATCAAAGAAGTGCGCTTCACCTAGTCGCATTCTGTTCATATATTAAGTTCCAAGATAATACCTGTATAGTTTTAAGTTATGGCCAATTTTAAAGTTGCTGTCAAATCAACAAACAAACAAATCAACGGACAGGGCAAAAAATATGCCCCGAATCACAGATCTCGGGGGGCATAAAAATCATACATACAAGAATACTCTAGTGGTCTTTGAAAGGTATTTCATAAAACAAAATAAAAAAGTGATGTTTTTGCCATATATTTTTTATTTAAGAGCAACCCTAATTTATTATATATCATATGAATAGACGTCGACTTTGATTTATTTTCCTTTACATTAATTTAAACAATACGTTCTTGCATTGTTTAGTTTTCGCTAAAAATGTTGAGTCAAACAGTTATCTTAGGGTATACCAAATTGCTTGAGTTGATGAAATTATGTGCGTATTGTATTTAGATTACATGATATACAATGATCATATGAGATACCATATATATGAGATATCGTTAATAATCATATAAGATACCATTCATACATAAGTATCCAATCATTTGCTTTAAGCTATACTACTTTTTCAAATTACACAAGACTTTTGCTTTGTCATTTTTGGCAATAGTATTCAGCTACCACGTTGCCTACAATTTATTTCATTTTATAACATGCCTTCTATAATTATATATATTTGCTTGTGATTACTATTCGCAAAGCGTATACAAGATTGCATTTTTCTGCCTTTGCTGTGTAATAATATATGCACGTCAAAATGTTATGCAAACATTTGCTCCTGCTTGAAGCGACTTCAATTTTTAAAAATGAAAATACAAGAAGCAGAACATTAAGAATATTGGCTTGATGTTGTTTTTGTTTGTTATATTCCATCTAGGCCAAGAATCTCGTTTATACCATGTTTAATGAATTACATTCGACGTTGATAAGGATACGTTCACAAAGCTTTACGTGTCCTTCATGACGGATTCATAGCATTGGAAGGTCACAGAAGAATCTTAACCGACGTTTCCTTCACTGAAGTATGAGGGTTGATCAATAAATTCTTGGACACGTGCTGTAAATTAGTCAAAATATACCAATCGTCCTAATTTGTCATTGATATAATTTCCAACAATATTCCTTTATTAATGTATCATTACAGCAAGGTGGGTCATATGGTTCACTAGAAACCGGCTGCTATGCAACCCTATTCTATTTCTCCACCGCAGGTGAAAAATGACGGATGCTGCTCGGCTTGTTCTTGAATATGTAGCATATAAAGCGGCCGAAAAAAGTCACCTTAATCAGAGGACGTAATTTACATTTATTTTAGTGTTGTTTCCATTTCCTCGTATACACCCCTTTTGCAACATTGTTAGATTTCAGAGTAAAGCCAGTCCAATGTAATCAATAACTAAAACTTAACGCGATCCATACCCAAGCAAGATGGGGCACTACGTCACAGACCGGGACAAAATGATTCCCATATAACCTTATCCCGATCATTATTCAGTTTGGTTATGATAATACAGTTGAACCTGTATTACCGGCCAACTGTATTAAGCGGACAATCTACATTTAGCGGACAATTTTAATATTACCAAACTAGCATTTCATCAAACAATTAACCATCATTTAGCGTCCACCTCTGTTAAGCGGTCACTTTCTCTTGTTCCCTTCACTGACCACTAAAGTCAGGTTTGACTGTTTTTATATTAACTTGCAGTATCCACCTGATTTGTTACCTCAAGAAATACTGATCTTACCTTGGCTAAGTAAGCTAAATTGTGTTATCTGATGTAGTTTCTAAGTGACCTTTACAGGCTATGGCTTGAAAAGGAATTATCCCTGCAATATAAAATGTTTCTTTATAAGGTGGCGGAGATATGGGAGGAGATATGCATGGAGGAATGGCTGGAGGTGTTGATGCAGGCATGTCAGGAGGTATGGATGGAAGCATGGCAGGAGGTTTTAATGCAGGTATGACAGGAGGTGTCGATACAGACATCTCAGGAGGCGTTGATGCAGGTATGACGGGAAGTGTTGATGCAGGCATGTTCGGAGGTATGGATGGAAGCATGGCAGGAGGTTTTAATACAGGTATGACAGGAGGTGTTGATACAGACATCTCAGGAAGCGTTGATGCAGGTATGACGGGAAGTGTTGATGCAGGCATGTCAGGAGGTATGGATGGAAGCATAGCAGGAGGTTTTAATGCAGGTATGACAGGAGGTGTTGATACAGACATATCAGGAGGTGTTGATGCAGGTATGACGGGAATGTTGATGCAGGCATATCAGGAGGTATGGATGGAAGCATGACAGGAGGTTTTAATGAGGGTATGACAGGAGGAGTTGATACAGACATCTCGGGAGGCGTTGATGCAGGTATGACGGGAAGTGTTGATGCAGGCATGTCAGGAGGATTTGATGCAGGCATGTCAGGAGGTGTTGATGCAGGCATGTCAAGATTTGATGCAGGCATGTCAGGAGGTGTTGATGCAGGCATGTCAGGAGGTATGGGCGGAAGCATATCAAGTGACGTTGATGCAGGTATGACAGGAGGTGTGGATGCAGGCCTGCAGTCCCCTGTCGGGACCACAATGATAGGAGGGCCTCCTGATTCCGGACTGCCGGGTATGCTATACGCCTTACTTAAGTTTTACTTAAAGATCTATATTTATATCAGTGAACATGTCTTAGTTCTGCGATTCCCCTAGCTGCATATAAGTTATAAAATGTGTTGATTGCTGATAAAGATGTCAGCTTTTACCAATTAGATAATATTTTACTTACTATAACGAGCGTTTGCTTTTTGCTGCTTTTCCTTATACATCTAATTTTAAATGATCGCATAAAATTATAATAACATGTTTCAACACTCAGTATCATATATTGCTTTTAAAAAATATGGAAGCAAGTCAATTAAGCTATCTGCTTTTCTTAATTAGCATATTGTCTTAAATGTTATGCACTGTTTTTATTTACAAAAGATCTACAAATATTTGGCAGTGCTTCACATCTTACACCAATATGTAAATTCAGTTAAATATTTGGAGACAAAACTCAAATTACCATAGCCATCGCTAACATTGTAATGGTTGCTATTACATTATAATGTCATTAAGCGCTTTTTTATGATGTAACTATCACTTGACTTATTACACAAACAGGTGTTGGGGTAAATGAGTTTACTATCGGAGATGCGAATAGAATGAATGATGGCTGAAGTTTAACTATCTGGGTCAGGTTGCTTCCCCAGGGGAGGTAACTCTGACACTGGATGAGTTACAAGTTACAGAAGCTACTGGGGCTTATGCTGTTGGTTTTTTTTATTTCTCATTTTTAACGTATTCGTTTCAGTAACTTATTTTTCTATAAAATTAACCTCACTTTGTCAAATCAGCTTGGCTACCATACTGCTCAAATAAGGTTGTAAAAACGATTTTAGTTTTAAGGTTACAATCGAAACTGTATTAAGTAGCCAGTCAAGGCCCAGATGATTGCTAAACAGGGTAAATTTGAAGTATTTCCAAAGTAAGTTGCTGAAAAATTTTATGTACAGAAAAGCAAACTCTGAAACTGTCAGTGTTTTATTAAAGTTGCATAGATATTATTTGTTGAAAGAACAAAGATCAATCATTTGACATGAGTATAAATGTAACGGACAAAGTTCATTTAAGGGATAAAATCAAGGGTTTGAAAGCAAATTAATCTTTTTCAATCTGAATTTGCTCCGAATGACCAGTCATTAATATCTCAAAAACGCCATTTCAGTCAACCACAGACATATTTTAGGCGTGGTTGTCTTACATTTAATAGCCGACAAAACCAATTCAGATGTAGAACAATGAGTTATCGTCAAACGTGGTGCATCACGTTCAAACACAGCATGTACATCAGTCAGTATTTTTGTCCATCAGAAAAAATATGTCGTGCAGGAATTCCAGGTGTGATAAATTATAACAAAAATGTGGTCATTCAAAATTATCCAGTGTTTTGTGACTCTGCTTATTGTTTTTAAAGAAACCTGTGATTTATGTAATGTCAGTCGCCACTTCCTTTGAATGGCTTTAAACCCTATCTAACTGTATAATGCTTCTACTTTTTAAGACAATTTTATAACTCAGTTTAACAATTTGCAGATTACTCTTTAAAAAAAATCCATATAAAGTGATTTTTTTGCATCAGTCTAAATAGATTTTTAAGAAAGCGACATAAAAAATATGCCAATAGGTCGCAAATGTTTCTCATCGAGTGCTTGTCCACCAATCCAGGAACGATGGGTTAAAGTTATACTTTTAACACAAAATGATTTACTCAAACCAATTAAATACTACTATACTTTGGAGATGATTTAAGACATTTTGTTTTACAGAAGGACAAGGAGCTGCTGCTGGCGGACAACCAGGTTTGCAAAATATACAGGACAAGTGTTACTTCTTAATATCGCTTAGAAAAGAGCAATACAATAATGCTTTGATGTTCCGAAAATTTATTCAAACGATTGCTTTTATTTAACAAATATGCTTTTTTGTATTATATTATTTGCGCTTTAAGTATTCGAAAGTACTGAATAAATGTGTTTTTTTGTAATACAGACTCAAAAAGAATCCTGACAGTTTAAATCTCCCTTTATACAAAATCATGAATTCTTTACCTAGTTTAGTATGAGACTGTAATATACCCTAATTGGAGTACGCATCCGCAAAGGGATTGTACGGACATTTCAGGCAGTATAGCAACAGCTGAATTCACGCTCGGCGATGTACTCAGAATGATAGAGGGGATGAATAATGGGTACTTTTTCAATAACCAAGGACAAATAGCTGCCGAAGGAGAATCAAGAATTTCTTTAGATCAGCTAAACGCTTTGCTGGCAGTATTAAGCGCCCCAGGTAGGTTTTGGAAGTATATTTGCTTAAACATCGCAACGACCAATCACTCTCTTATCGTCGGATATCTTCAGTATAGTACATCATGTTTATATAGGAACAGTAGTAAATTAGGTCCGATATCAGATACTGTACTTGAATTGAAAGTTTTCAGATATTGGACTTCAACTGATTGGATTTGTATTGTTATCATTAGGTTGCTGACGCCATTTACCTTACATTGGTACAGGACCTTCAATTCTACTAGTTGGTAAACCTGCAATCAATTTTAGTAATTCTTTTATGAGTAAATGACGAAACGCCATATCGCCTGAAATAACTAGGTAC
>CM037795.1:38863674-38913674 GCA_021229015.1 Solen grandis | reverse complement strand
TCCTGTTAAACCAATAAGGTTAAATGCATCTGGACTTTTTAATAAACAGGTACTTATGCTTCTTTAACAAATCTTCCAAATGAGGATATGAAATATTTGGCGTTAGATCAATTCCGTAGAACGAACTAAAACCTTAGTAGCTTAATAGCCCAAGGTAACAGAAGTACCTGTAGTTGTACAGTTGGATGTCCGACGATCTATTCGATCATTTACATGAATGTGCTTCAACCATTGCTTTTTGCCTTTTACCAAAGCATGTGCTTCCTATTTCCAAACTCAATAAAATGTTTGATCGGAGATATTGCATAAAGAATACATGTGTTATAATCGTAGAATAATCTTGAAATGTTTCTTGTTTCTGGTTGAACTCTCTTCAAAACTTAGACGTTATTTTCATCATAGCCAGATAAATTGTAAAGCCCATATATCAGTTAAAGCTCCCGAGTTTCCTTGCATGTTTAAATTTGAGTGAAAATGTATTGCCTGTACCTACCGTTAGAAGACTATCGATTTTTAGTAACAAACACGACCCTGCGCGCGTTCACGCTTGGCGAGGTACAGATCATGATTGCTGGCATGGGCAATGGCGAATTTTACAATTTGCAAGGCCTAAAAGCTTCTGAGGGCGAGGCAGTTTTTTCTTTGGATCAGCTGGAGAAGCTTTTGTCGAAACTCCTTCCACCAGGTTTGTGAACAATCAGTCTCGACGTCCTGAATAGTCTGCGTCAATCTAGGCAATTCCCGCTGCACAGTGAAGTTATAAAGTGCTATAAAGAAATCATTCATGTTGTCCGTCCTGCCGCGTCTCGTCTTGTCCAGTCCTGTCAATGCGCCATGGTGGGGATATGCATTATCTTTATTCATAGCTCTAATTTCATCGGTTAATCCAGTTATTTAGGTAATGAATATTGGTTAATGCAATTTTTATTTATAATCAAACTCAGTGAAACAAAAGCAAATTGTCTGTATATTAACTACTGAATAAACCGGTTATTTATTTTAAGGGGGGGGGGGTCGTAAGAGGGTTGCAATAAAGCTTTCAAATTAACAATGCCACGCTTTATAATATATGTTTAATGAAGAGAGAATTGCCTAACATTATGATTCGTTATAAAATGTATTTTTCAACAAATTTATCATAACCATCTGAGAGCCAAATCAGTTTAGATGGGCATTACAGACGACCGCGGCAAAAGACCCTTTTCAAATATAAAAAGACAAAATAGAATTGAATTATTATCATTCGTTTTAACTTTTCCACTTACGGCTGATAAGTGTGATTTTGAGGATTCAGTGACCAACCCATATATACCAGTTATACAAGTTTTACAGAACAAAACAAGCTTACATTTACAGATCTATTCCTTGAGCTATTATTGCTGAAAAGAACCCAGTCAGCAGTGGTTTCTAACTGTTAATTATATACTTTTATGTCGGCTTACATTTCACGATTAAAAACTTTGTTCTGTAAACATGGGTTTTACTAATTATACTTTTAGACGGTCTGGTTCATTATTGGAGTAAATATTTCGTATAAATTAGGTACATTTACTTGAAATAAAAATCACAACTGTTTCATTATTTTAAGCAGATGCTGGACCACCGACAGATACAGGTGCCCCAGCAGACACAGGTGCCCCAGCTGATACAGGTGCCCCGGCAGACACAGGTGCGCCGGCTGACACAGGTGCCCCAGCAGACACAGGTGCTCCGGTTGACACGGGTGCGCCATCTGAACCAGCTGGTAGCCCATCCGGCCAACAAACAGGAGGTGCTGGTGCGGAAAGTATGTCGCCTTTTAAGATATAGCATGTATTTTAACATGTGTTATATTGTACCTTTTTCCAATTTTACCACTTTCGTGATACTTTTATATTGTCATAGATACCTTTACACCAATTGTAATGATACAGGTAATTGTCTTTTTCAAAATAATATATTAATAATACTTATAATAATATATATTAATGATAATTCAAAACAAACAAATAAACAACCATCAGATGCAACACCCTACAGCTAGAATTTAAAGATGATTGCTTTCATTTATGTAGTTGTACTGAAATCAAAATCAAATAAATATGGTTTTCCAATTCTTCCAGGTGCCAACATGGTAGACATCAACCCAGTGGCGACAGGTAGTCTCACTTTTATCAAACTGTTTACAAAACGTTTTATTTTTGTTTTTAGTAATTAACAAGACCTTTTCCCTTATCTTCAAATAAAATAGGTATATACATTGTGTATGGAAGGCGCAATAACTAAAACAATTCAATTTGCTTATTCCCCAGGATTGATCGAAGAATTAATATTAGAAGTTTAGGTGTTCAATTGTTGATGTGCATTGGATTGATCCAAGACAATTCTAAGTGCATTTTTCCAAAGCAGTGTTATATCTGTTCACTTACCTAAAGTTTCCTTTTTTTCAGGCGATGCCGCTTCGAACACCCCAATGGATGTTATTGACTCAGGACTTCCATTTGCAGGAAGATCCGACCCACCATCGCCACCTGCAGGAGGTGGTTCCTTCTCTCCAAGCGGCGAATTTATCGGTAATTTTAAACTATATTACATAGATTCAGACGACACCACAAATATTCTAAATCCTTGTATGTCAACAGACATACTCTCTAAAAACAATTTAAAAGAAAATTTGGGTTGTTGCTTGATTTCACACATATTTCGTCTACAAATACTGAAATGGAATTATACAATAAAAATAAATATAAAATAAATGCAAGTCAACTCAACTCAACTCAATATATTTTATTCATAGATATCGGCCTCCGGACCATAATCCAGTGTTACATACTTTTACACATTTCTTTATAAATTTCAGGAGAAATTGGTCCAGAGTGGCTCAAAGCAAGAATAGATTCAGGTACGTATTTTTTGAGGTTCCAAATGTGTTAAGAAGTTCACTATTTCATCATCAATCAAATCTTTACAATATGATAAAGAAGTTTTGCTTTTCGTGTGTTAGTTAATTCATTTCGGTTAAACGTGGCTCCAAAATTATTCAAGTAATTTATATTTTTCAGCATTTAACAAGCCACAACAAACCAAACTTTGGTGTCTAGGTCATTTTCGACTTAACTTCTTTTCAGAAGATAGATAGTTTCTTTCATCGCTGTGCTAATTGTTCTTTGAGATCAAACTTTTAGATTGTTGTATTATGCATATGCCTGTATTTATCTTTCCAATGAAGCACCTTGTCGGGAATGGAACTGCAACTTGCCCATCTGCTATGTTCCACATGCCAACGATTGCAAGAGTTACATCGTGTGTCAGAGGACTGCCATAGGCACCTACGTGGCTTGGAAAATGAGATGTGCTTTCGGTTCGTACTGGGGCACTGGAAAACTGTGGACTTGCGAAAGAGTAGAGGACCTTGCAAGCATGGGCTACACATGTCCAAATGGTAAGGGTTTCTTTCAAACTAATAGCTTCTAATAGATTATATTGTTTAGAAGTGAGATTACTTACAACTTATAAATGCTTTGTGTTTTCATCCTGAGTTTTCAAAAGCAAGAGTTCTCAGACAAAGTTGAATTTGTTATTAAGGGGGAGATTAGGCACTAAGGAAAAATCGACGAAAGCCGTGTGGTATAGAATAGTTGTATAGTTAAATTTAGCGAATGTTTATTTACTGTGTTTGGCAGATCCCTGTATGGATGGCACCATGTCTACGTATGCTGATGAGGATGACAAAAACTGCCGAACATACTGGAACTGTGAGGGTGGAATATCCAGACCTGCTTGCTGTCCGGCTGGTCAGAAATTCGATCGTGTTACTCTTACGTGCGTCGATGACCCTGAAGAAACATGTCGATCCCCATGTCCTTTGAAAATAGGTTGGTTTTTTTAAGTTCTTCCATGTTTTGTATTTGAGGTCCTTTCAATGGATCATTATTTAGATTCTTACTTGTCGCATTTGACTACACTTATTTTCAGTTATTTGTTCAAAACAAAAACTACGTTCATATATTGAATTTGGTTCTTCTAAATAATGAAAAAGCGACTGACGCTAACATCATTATTACTGTGAAATCATATTTTAGCTAGCATTTGATTTTGTTGAATAAAAAACGTCAATTTCGGGATTACGTCATTCTTAAATACATGCGGTCTTATAAATGAACTGTGCAGTTGATATTCGCCGATTAGACATTCACGAAACCCACGAAGAAACGTGATGCACCATGTCTTCTTCCAATATGGGTTCGCTAAGTGAAGAAAGAACATAATGATATAGCAACACTAGACAATAAGGGTAAACAAAAAGGTGAAATTTAGTGAAGTTTTTCATTGTGTTTGACTAATCCTCTAACCCTACCTCCGGAAAATTTCAGAGGGTTGCTCGTTGCCGGGGGCTACGACCCAACCTTTCTACGACGGAAATTGCCGAACCTACTGGAACTGTACGCAAGGCCATCCACACCCCGTGTGTTGCCCAGGCGGTCAGTCATACGACTCAGCTATGGACGTGTGCGTCTCGGACCCGACCTGTGTCGACGAATGCCCGCCAGAATATAGTGGAGGTTGGCTCCTTATTACTATATTTTTTTTTTCACTTTAAAGTCTTATTTCTCATGGTAAAGAGTAGAAAAATATTTAATTAACAGATACAAGTATGTATAATTATTCTGTCTGCGGTTATATCTGTCATTACTAAACATAAAAAAAAATGGAATTTAGTCTAATTCACGAAAATTTAAGGACATAAAATCCGTAAATCAAGATAACAAGAGATCTTTTCACGTTATTTTTGTTGTTATTCTTCTTATTGTCTTACAAATGTATTTTGCTTGTTTGATTTTTGTCTTTTTTTTTTGTTGTTGTTGTTGTTGTTGTTGTTGTTGTTATTGTTTCATTGCGCTTTGTTAATTATGTTCAATACATCATAATGATAGTTATTTATTTTTGACAACGAATTTTGTTAAATCTTATTAAGGTTATATTTATTTCCTTAACCTGTGGTTATTTAATTTTGAAATATATGCTTTTCTTGAATTCCCCCCCCCCCCCTAAAAAAACAACAAAAAAACTTCCGTATTTCATGTTACCCGTAGGGTTTGCTCACTAGGTACTGTATTTTCCAATCTTGTACATTAAAACTGTGTTTAAGTACTCAAAATATAGACATTTAATTCAATAGAGATTTGAGTATAATATCCAAGTTTGAGACTAAGACAGTGCTGTAGTACTTTACGAGAACTTGAGACCGGGCACCAATTTCTCAAAAATCAGAAGCACAATTCCAGGCTCAGTTTCAGTTTTCATACTCAAGTCTCTCTATAACTTTAAGACCTTGCATTGAGTTATGAGCATGGAAATCATACTTATGTAAGTAGGGTATTTATTTCCGAGAACTTGATTCCAAATCATTATACTTTTCACATTGTGATATTTGTAACACAGACGTATGCGGCAAGGTAACGGGTAACGCTGCTGCTGTCAAGTCTTACAGTCTCCATGACGGCAACTGCCGCACGTTCATGAAGTGTAACAAGAAGGGGAAGGGGTACAGCGACGCGTTCTGCTGTCGTCAGGACCATTATTACAACCTACAGAGTGGACAATGTGAGAGAGTGGACGATCCAATGGACCCTTGCAATGCCGCTGTATGCCCAACCGGCTATAAAGAAGGTACATATATATATTTACTCCTTTACCTCATGAATATTCATGTACAAACTTATGACTTGAATATTAATATTCCAAATTTAAATGGTATATGGAGCAATAGATTTTTCTTTGCTATGCAGACTGTGTATAATCTGAGCAACAGTAGTGTATGAGTAAACAGAGGCCTCTTTGCACAATCAGAAAATCATTCAAACCTATTTGATATGAATTTGATGTTAAAAGAACATTCTATATGTACTGGATTTAATTTGTACGGGAACATGCATTTACTATACAAATACCAGTAGCATCATTATAACATAAAATCTGGTAAATTCATTACTCAAAACAATTATGATTTTCATTTTCATTGCTTTCTCTTTCATGTTATTCATAATTTATTGAAGCAAAGCTTTAAAACGTGTTTTTTTTTTCTCTTAATTAAAAGAATGCAGATTCACAGCTATCGAAGGGTTCCCAAAGAAATACTTCGACAGTGACGCAGGTTTAGACAGAGACTGTGCCCCAGGGACATCTTTCAATGAAGAGATCTGTACTTGCGATGGCAACGCAGTTGCTGAAAGTGAGTAGATGACGTCATGATTACGTCATGATTACGCAATGATTACGTCATGATTACGCAATGATTACGCAATGATTACCTTAACATAACTTTATGGTAATCGATCCATGATTAAATTATATCCATAGTCCTTTATTTTAGATGTAAGCACCCATTGACTTGGAGTTATAGGCTATTTTGCTCTAAGTCAGACTCTATAAAGGCTTGCATTTACTATAAAGTTCCCACAACCATTTGAGGAACCTTGATCTCAATTGGAGATAAATAGATTACCTTAATTTGGTACGTAATCTGTCACGGAAATCAACGAAAACATCCGGAAGAAAATAGTGACAGGGTTTTAGATTATCATGGAACAGATATTGAAATCACGTCTACTATAAGTTTTTCACGAGTAAATTTTCAAGTAAAGCGTTTGTGAATTAAGAGAACATGGCTTGAATTTCAACAACTATTACTTAGCGCTAAGAAATACTTGAAATCTTAATTAGGAAAAATGTAATTCACAGTTCCTGGTTCACTAAATATTTAAGTACATAAAACATAAAAGACAAAAAAAATCATAACAAACAATATTTCTTAAGAATTTATATAGTAGGATATTTTATTAGCAAATTAAGAAACTCTAAGTACCCAAGAATTAACTAGCGCCAAGAATTACCGAGCGCTAGAAATTGTTGAATGATGTCAATATCCCCACCAATCTTACTTAATACTACTTATATACTTAGGTTGTTAGTTCATCATTCTCGATTCCTTAAACAAATAGCAGATTATATCAGTCCCTTACAAATATTGTATGTCCGTAGCGTAATTATTAACATACTTTATTCAAAATCTGAAGCGCATAACTTAACAAAGAATGTTATGAATGTATAAAAGTGTATTCAAGAAGGAAATATTTATAAATAAGAGGTAAAAGAGATAAAGGTGAAAAGTAAAAATAATGAAAAATAAAAACAATTAAAAGAAAAGGACTGAACTGGCGGTGGTGGCATAGGGTTGTTGATGTGAATGAACTGAGTACTGGCTCGAAGTCCCAGACAATACTTAACGCTAAGTAAGACTTAAATTCTTAAACTAGGTAGATCCACACACCATTATTACCGTTTTATGAAATATTCAAGTACATGACTAAGCTGAAATGAAGTATTACCTTAATAACTAACAAAATTTCTTAAGGAAAAAATATTTATTCATATTATCTATGAAATTCGCCCTTAAGTATTTAAGTTTTACTTAGCGCTAAGATTTGTTGGTGGAATTCGACTGATTGTTAATTTTAGTTCTTTATATAATACGTATCTGGCATTCTTAAAGCTATGACAAGATAATTAGTTAATTACTTAAGTGTGTCTTTAAAAATAGGAGAATGTGTTTCAAAGTTTAAGCAATTTCCAGCGTTAAGTTGTGTTGTTTAATTTGCGTCAGATGGTTTTTGATACAGCTAACAGGTGTACAAATGGTTGTTGTGAAAATTTCGCACTGCCTATACCCAAATATAGCATGATATACGTTAGTGCATAAAATCGTAACTGACGCATTCGCTTGTTATGGCTAAATAATAGCAAAGATTTGACCACCAAGATAAAATATTTTCTGAAATGCCTAATTAGCATGAACACACGTCAACAAATGTAATAATATAACTGGTTCAGGACGTAACGTGATATCTTTTCTTAGAATCGTCTGAGGTTGTTTTACACACCTTTTTGTTTTCTGGAAAGCGACTTCTCGTGAATTTCCTTGTGATGGATAAATCTGTCTAAAAGCCCCCTGTAATAGACAGGTAATATAATGACATCATAACATTGTTAACCAATAAAAATAATGCATTGTAAATTACTACGCCACTACATTAGAATATGTGAATGTCCGCTCGATTTGAATGTCCTATTTGAAGAAGAGAAGAAAGATCCGAGTTTATAAATATTTGAAAAGTTTAGATTTGCAAGGGCATTGCTAATCACGCGTTTGAGCTACAGACGGGAATATTGTTAAATGGGCACTAGATTATGGACAGGAATTCAAGGATTCTATAGCGTCCCTATAAATTATAAACTGTCATCAGTACAGATGTTCCTATCGAAACGACAAATACCAATTTTGCGGTAAAGACAGAAACCTCCGTGTTTCAGGAAGGCATGGAACGAGGCTCTGTAAGATCATTTGATTGGTTAGGAAATTTATGACGTCATAACACGTTAACTGTTTGTTACAGTGGATGTTAAAGAACAGTTTATAGCACCCCTTGAAAACACGAGAAATTATTGACCGGTATGCAACTTATATACATGAGTTCTATATCCTTATATTCCTTTGTAATTTATTCAAGCATGCAAGCAAGAAGTGTGGGCCAAGTTTGACCAGGTGCACGACCGCTGGAGCGTGAAGAACTATGGAGACGGATGGATCTCCGTGTTCGGACACATGCAGAAGAACCAATCGGCACAGGGAATCACATACGGGACATTTGATGGCTCCAGTGGCATGGAAGTGTGGAGATACGACCACACGGCTCTTCCTGCCGTCACCCTGAAATTGACATTCCAGCGTATGTACCCACATATATATACAAATATCCATATATTTACCGTTTCACTCAATTCATTGACTGTATTACATATGGGGTGCTTTAACTCATACTTCTCCCTCTCGGAGGTTCCTGTGTTGGACCAGTACTTTGCGCCAGGTAAGGCTATAACAAAACCTTGCTCCTATCGGAGTTCGAAGCAACAACCTTCGGGTCTGCAGTCGGGTACGTTGCCACTGGACCACGGCACTGTTTTAGAATTAAACGATTTCTACGAGATGTCATGAAAATGATACAGAATACGGTCGTTTGATTCGGATGGTCAAAATGATTAAATAAACATATATGTGAATTGTTTGTCAAACATACACCTAACTCTACGATGGCGTAAGAGCGGTTCCAATTTCTGTTAATGCAGCGGATGTAAATGGAATGAGCTTTTTACAACGCATCATATAACCGCTGCCCGTGTGAATTTCAATAGCATTTCTCCGAATTGGACAAGTTATGCGTTAACGTTTTGCTCGTACCAACGTTATGCAGTAAAATACATATGCTTGCATTACGAGCTCTTTTTTAAAGGTGTGACATTTTTTACATATTTCACATGACGAAAAATGCACAACAATATTCTTTTTTTTTTTTTACACGATTTACATATATTTATCATTATATTATAGAAGTTGCCCCGGCACCCAACGAACGATAATTCTGCAACGATGCATTAGCAGGAAAAATATCAATGAAACATATTACTATGAAAGAAGCCAGTGAATTCGCTGTCTATAAAGTGCACTCTTGCATTAAATATATACTTGGTTATTCTAATAGGTATATGACAAATAGAATAATGTCGTTTATTGAAACATTTTCTACCCTTGAATTAATATATTAGCTACAGAATCCATTTGATTTGCAAATCCAATAAAATAGTTCCAAATTGCTCCTTTACTGTTTCATTTTATGCCAAACGCAACATTAGGACTTTCGATCCTTTGGTTATATTTTATTTCGTGAGTAGAAACCCCCGTTGGATATAGGATTGAATAGAGAGAAGTATGCTTTACCAAATTGCCAGTGGGATTGAGGAAACAAGGATCTGCCCCAATGCCCTTACTTCTGGATCCGCGCATGAACAATAACTATTACTTGTTATAGGTTATTTTCTTTCCATAAACAAATCTTTTAAATGAATATAAGACAATTTGTTCTCAAAGATCAGCCATTTGATGTATGTATTTATATTTTTTCGGCAGCCGTTGCAAGTGGCAACGACAAACAGATCCTGGTGTCCAACTGCAGGTCCGTCGACGGGGACCTTCCATCTTTCGAGATTTCAATCAACCCTGCAACATCTTCAATAGAGTTTACAGGTGTTACCAAATTTGATACCGCAGTGCTTGGCGTCCAATACAATGTAAGTTCAAGCACTGTGTGTTTCTTTGTGTTTAACATCTCACCAACAGTATTTTAATCATTTGAGAATTTCATCTAGACCGGCGCAATAGCTCAGTGGTAGAGTGTCCGCTTTGCATTCGGGAGGTCTGGGGTTCGAATCCCCGCCGGGGCATTTCCCCCGGTGAATACGTCAAACCAAAGACGAATAAAATTGGTTCCAGATGCACCCTTGCCCAGCACTCGGAAAATGGGGTTGCTATGGGAACTCGGAGTACTGTTTCTACCCAGGAACTTGTCTCCCGTGTATCGGTGCTATACATCGGGCAAATAAAAGAACCAAGGGGTCTTTTCGCAAAATGAGCTAGGGTATCGCACCCGGACTCCCTTGTATTCAACCATATTCAACTATATTCAGCTACTGTCTCTTCAGCCAAAAAAATAAAATAAACAGGACCCTCTTGTTGGAAAACTTGACCGTAAGGTCTAATATATGGCCATAATAATAAGAAAAATGATTGCTAGCCATAACAATAAAAGAAAGAAGAAAAGGGACATATAGTGCTGCCTCACTACGCTTCCACGTTGTATATTAGTGATATGATACCACACATAGTTCTGCTACTGGGCCAACCAGTCCTGTAACTACCTTCCAAACACAATGAATATATATTAGTACCATCTGTAACATCTTTGATATGTTCCCTTTTTAATGAGTTAATTAATCTGAAATTGTGCCACCGAGATAAAAGAATGTTGGTCTCTTTTTTCATGAGTATAAAATGAATATGAGATTGCTAGCCAATGCAAGATTATTTTTCTCCATTATGGTCGTTTGTTTTCAGAAACAAGGCTGGAACACGTACACTCTGTTGTTTGACGGCCACAATGCACTTGCTCAGATCGAGGACCCAGCCGCCTTGGGACAGGCAGACAGCGCCTCCACCTCTCTCCGCGGTATGATCTACTCTCTCTCTCTTTCTCTCTCTGTCTCTCTCTTAATCGTCGTGTTAGTAAGCCTTCTAGGTCCGTAATTCAACCATTCTGTATTTTTTTTTTATTACACAAGTCTGTGTTAATTTTTTTCAATTACACAAGTATGTGTTCTTTTTTCAATAACATTATCTATGACCATTTGGGTAGATTCAAATGAAGCCAGAGTAAATACAATGCTATCATTGGCTTGTATAATTACTTTTAGGATATTTAGGATATTCCAATTTAAAATGGGAGTTTCAGGTTGTATATATCTTTCTACTTGATATAACAGGTTTCTTTTTCAGTTTAAAGTTGAAAGGTAACACAGTAATGAAAATCTAACAGTTCAATATCGATTTAGGAAAGCTGTTTTGGCAATATGATTTAAAACAACTAAATAAGAAGCTTTTTTAGACCACAATTTCCCCTGATTAGTAAACGTGGACTCTGTCTTCAGGGGAGATAATTACTGTGGAAAAGTTGTGCAGTTTATTGTGCGGGTCTGGAAACAACAATCGAATATACGCGATTTTTGATCTTCCGGTTTCGCTTGGTTACATATGAATTGTCTTTACTTTAAAAAAAAATCAGCAAATGCATTATATTGTATGGAAGTTGGTAGATTAGTTTTTTTTTTATTTAGTTTGTATAAATTTTTTTATAGTCTTCAAAACCCCCAATTGGTATTTAAACATTTTTGCTAACGTTTCCAACTTTGTCATAGTTTTAATCTGTTTTACATGTTACAACTGACATTTATAAAACTCTAAATATCTTTGTTTCAATTACTGATGTCTTTTTACTTTTTGTTTTCGATTACAGAAATCTGTATTGAAATTTCAAAGTCTTTATTCATTTTTTGCAAATCATTAAAGGTTGGTGTGTTTATGAACAGCGAATAATAAATATCATACGAATTTAATGGTGTAGTTTTCACATTGTTTTATGCATTTACCTAAAAAGGGGAGGTAATCGCCGGTCTTGGAGCCCTGAAGTTTGGCCCCTGTCTAGACAGAAACAGTGCACCTATGAGTAATGGATTCACCGGCTTCGTCTCGGAGGTAATCAATCAATCCATAAATATATCTATCAATCCGTCTGTCTGTTTTATATTTTTTACAGGTGATATTTTAAAATTATTTTTTATTTCAAGATTGTATTCAGGTATGGATTCGTTCTTGATATTTTTCAAAAAAATAAATAAGGATTTCATTTCAGATGATACTTGTGTGTGTATGTATTTTTATGTAATTTGTCTTATTGATTTATTGAAAATGTGGATTTTCTTGGTAAAATTATCAAATTGTGATTTTATTTTCAGGTGATATTTTCAAAATGCATCAACAAGGACAACAAAGCAGTGATAAGATCGGCCATAAAGAATGGAAACGGGGCAGTGACACCAAACTAAGGACATGAAGCCATTTAGGCTATGAATAGATAATGTAGTTTGATACAAAAATAATAATTCAGAAGTGAACAGTTGCTATACATGTGACTCGTGCACAATACCTTGTTTTAATTCATTCTCGCAAAGAGATACAAAGCATGACATTTGCTATTTGTTGTTTTTTTCTAATTAAATGTTCACTGTATTTCATAGTTACCATTTCGCAAAAAGAAAAAGGAAACAGAAACTTTCAATTAATGAGGAAATAATTTGTTAAGAACAATTATTTTTGCAAAGCATTGATTCTATTATTATGTTTCACACTTGTTATCTTATAGTACTTTAAAGCTTGCTTTTTACATATTATTCATATTTTAGTATATTAGGTATATATAAACTTGTGCTATTAGTAATTATGTGGTCATGAGGTTTCAATACCCACTTTATGAAATTGAAAGTCAACGATTTGTATATAATTAATGAGAGATCACGTGTTCTTCGTGTTAAGATGATTGTATCGATGTAAGAACTCATTTATTTGTGTGTTTATAATGGTATGGAAATGACGTCATCGGGATTGTGCAAGGAAAATGATTGTATTTGGAATGTCAAAAAAGGAAATAAAAGTTTACTCCTTGAATAAGTCGTTTATTTTTAATATGAGTATACATTCACATTCGACATTCGATTATTGTCCTAGATGGCTGAGTGGTTAGAGTGTCCACCTCGGCGGCGGTAGGTCATGGGTTCGATCCCCGGCCGCGACTTACCAAGGTCGTAAATGGTACTGGTATAGCTGTCTGGCTTGGCGCTTAGCACATAAGGGTAGTTCCAGGACTGGTTGGCCCGGTGTCAGGATTATGTGACTAGGTGTGGTATCATGCCACATGTCTACGGCGTGATTCTACAGTATGACAGCTCTATACGAGATCTGTCTCCAAATGACATAAGGTAATGTCCCTGTAATGGTTCCACTACGTCTTGGGCTACTTAACCTCTAACAAGATAATCAAGGTACCCTAATGAAACATTAAGAGACCCTGGTTATCTCCGTGAAAGGCCGTGAGGTCCGAAATGTAGCGGGACCATTACAGGGACTTTACCTTAGACACTGTCGACGTAACGTTAAACCCAACAAATAAACGTTTACTCAAACAAAACAAATCATTTGCATTTAGAAAAACACTATATATGAAGACAAATACTCCATATAGTATATTTAAACTCCCACTTAAACTAAACATATACCTTTCACATGAAATCTTAACATTCAAAAATTGGCTAGTGTTGTACTAGACTGTTCAAAAGTCATTTTTATGGCGTAATCCTTTGTTATTTTACTAAATTTTATGGACTATACAGTATCCATCCAACATTTTTTCTTCAATCCAATAATAGTTTTTGGCCTTCAATGCTTGATGGACAATCAAAACAATTTACTTTATCAAACAAATAAGCACGAGGTAATAGAAGCACTCATACTTTCTTGTGCTAATTATTTCAAAACATTTTCATTTAGAACAAAATTACAGTTAAAGATACAATACTACAAATACGTCAATTTAGCTCAAATATTTTGAAACTCTCGGTTTGTAACAAATCATGGACGTTTATCATATATGATGGACCTTTGGTCAAGAAAATGTTCATTAAAACTCGCCTGATCACTTACATACCTACGGATTATCTACATCAACAAGTACGGAAGTTCACGGCCACTGATTCGGCTGTTTCCGGAAAGTTTCCGCAAATTGTCTTATTTACATAAATAGGGATACAAAGAGGTTTACGGATACAAAGAGGTTTACGGATACAAAGAGGATATAAAGAGGTTTACGGATACAAAGAGGTTTACGGATACAAAGAGGTTTACGGATACAAGGAGGTTTACGGATACAAGAGGTTTACGGATACAAGAGGTTTACGGATACAAAGAGGTTTACGGATACAAAGAGGATATAAAGAGGTTTACGGATACAAAGAGGTTTACGGATACAAAGAGGATATAAAGAGGTTTACGGATACAAAGAGGTTTACGGATACAAAGAGGATATAAAGAGGTTTACGGATACAAAGAGGATATAAAGAGGTTTACGGATACAAAGAGGTTTACGGATACAAAGAGGATACAAAGAGGTTTACGGATACAAAGAGGTTTACGGATACAAGGAGGTTCAGAGTGCTGAAAGTGTCCATAACGGTGCCCTCGGGTATTTTCTAGGTGTACATCGATCCAAACCAGCTCTTATCAGTGGCTTCCGGCCGTATATCGACGATGGCTGTCCATTATAAGATACTGGAAAAGGTTGACCAGCTTAAATGGCACGAGACTTACGAAGCGTGTGTTTTTCTCGCAGATTACCGTATCTGTGAGAATACTGTTAACTTGTGTACGGACGTTAAGTTATTTTAAATAAACTTGGATTTTGTAACAATTTATTTCTATAGTAAGTCGTATGTGAACATGGACCGTGCTAAGAATAGATGGATAGAACACTACTTGGGTATATGTACGCAGTAATGTGAAACTAAGCCCAAGCTACGGACATATAGAACTTTTAAACATCAGTTTCAGTGCGAGAAATACTCGTACGTCATGTTGGACTTGAAAAGACACGAACGTTCAATGCTCGCTCAATCCCGCTAATTAGGACAGAAACCGGACGATATAACGGTGAAGCCCCAGACGAGAGACTGTGCATGTTCTGTGACAATGGACTTGTAGAAAATGAGATATATTTTCTTGTTGAGTGTCCACTATATAAGATTAGTCGAACTTCTATTTTGAAGATATTATCACTCCAGAACAATATAAGCTATCAACTGGTTTCAATGAATTGGTATATATATTAACAACTTTTCCAAGAAAATGTGCCAAATTCATAACTTATGTAATGTACCATATATAATGTATATTAAGACTTATTTCTACCAAGATTTGTTCTTGAGTTTTATTATTATAATTTATATTTTATTACCTCTTCAGTTTCATTAGCTGATATGCATTGTTATACAATATATAAGAATGATTCATTTTAATAGTTCATACAAATTTATGATCAGACTTAAGAAAAATATGTGTGATTCTGTGTAACTTTACTAAATATTCATCTCTTTTCACGTGATTGATTATTATACTTACATTCGTTAAGGTGAGTTATAAGCCCGTTGGGCTGGGTGTTCATATTAAATACAGTTACATGTATATGTATTTCTTTAATTTAATGTTGTAAAACACAAGTCACGATAATTTAAGATTAAAATAGAAGTGCACGAACCACTTCATTTTGGAGTTCCGAAGAAAAACAAATGTTATGCAGCTAGAGCATACATTTTTTTTTTTTTCTCTAAAGAATTTTTGTGTCTTAGGTGGTGGGATGCCTGACACATATAGTATAAAACACACCTCAACTTTCACGAAGGAATCGTGTTACCATGCACGGGTTAGACATCGGGGTCGTATTTGTTTTGCATACCCGAGTGTTGAGTCGCAACACTAGAGTTTAACTAACATCGAGAACGTAACACGAGTGTGGCAAAATTGACCCGCGACTCTACTCTCCATTTTAAGGGCAGTGAGCAAGAACGTGACGTAACAAGATGGCGGAAAGTAAAATGAAAGCGGTAACGAGCTTTACCACTCTGTTACACATCGGCTTACATTACATTCACCTCTGTAGTGGGCTCAGAAAGTAGTTCCAAATAAATGACCGTTGTCCAAATATTTAATTTGAAGGACGACTAGATAGGCTCCATAAACTATGAAATATATATAAATAGCACCACTGAACCTAATCAGAATGGTCATTAAAATTACAAATTACGAAAATAAAAAGCTGGTCTTAAATAACGATACCCGGCTGAATCTGTAAATATTTACATTTGCAGACGAGCGTTTGCGGAATTTTCCAATCGGCGAAGTAAGGCATGAAATAGTTCCCATGATAACAATCAAAATTAATATTTTACACACGTTTTATAATGATTCAAAAAGAATTTATTCAGTGTTACTTTACTTTTGATCCTTAAAATACACTTAAATCCACGTTTAATAAGTGTTTTCTGTTTTGACAAGATTCTTGTCATTGAGCCCATCGCAGAGATGTCATGTGAGGAACGAACGACAACTCTGCTTGGATATTGGAGCTTTACTCTCTGTCATCTTGTTACAGAGTTAACGGGTTTTTGATGTCACTTAAACTGTATTCAATGTTTGATTAGTTTTTTCATAAGGGCATTATATTACTATCAGAATTAAAGCGGTGTTTTGTGTATTTTCTTCTATTGTGGCGCATTTGTGTGTTGGTTGGTATTCGGATAAGCATTATATTTTTTTCGATTAAAACAATGTTTACTTGATCATTTACGTTAAAAGTGGGCGTTAATTCATTATCCGTGAATTTAAAAGGGTGTATGATAATGATTACTGAAATGTCTGAGAAAAAATCTAACAGTTCATCTAAATGCAACCAAATGGAACGAGTGTGGCGTCCATTTTGTAAAAGAGAACGCTGTTCTAGTTGTTTGTTTACACTAACTAGTGCAATGTTACTACGCATGCGCAGAATGTCATGCGGATTCCAAAACACAACTCTATATCTTCGTGTAAATATTCGAAAATCCTCGTGAAGAGGTCGAAGAATTAATTTCCTACAGGCATTTAATATGTTGGTGATTCGATCGACATCATTCGAGCTATTCGTAAGACCTACAGAGGCAATATTTTGCATATCTTCAAAAGAAAGATTGAATTTTATACTTTCACCTTATTTTCTGTATTTAACGCATTTTTTTTGGTAGTATTGCAACTTTAAATGTATTTTTCTGAATTTAAATGAAATGAATAAGCAGATAAATAATTTCCCATGTCGCGAAATATATACGGGTAGGTGTCGCTGTAACGCACGTGCTCTTCGTGCGTCTTTCCAGAATTTAAGTCATTCAGTTTATATCAATGATTTACATGTCGAAAAGTTTGTTTTGAATTTTTAATTTAATGTACCATGATTTATTATAATTATTCTATACATGCTGCAAATAATTTGTAAGATAGGATGTTTGACTGTTACAACATGTTCAGTCGGTTGCCCGAGTGCTTACTACAATAACAAAAAGTAATTTTGTGTTTGTTTTTGACATAGCAAGTATAACGGAATGAATACCCAAGAAACATCAGGAACAGATAATGTGTAAGGTTGCCCATGATCATTTGTGAATTTAATTAATTGTAAAATATACTGAAAGAAACAAAAAAAGTCACAAAAGAAAGCTGTGTATCATTTAAAACATGCAGCTTCACATGCCAGCTTCGATAGTTTAAAAGGAAGCGCAAATGTGAACACAGTTGTTACATATATACTCAAACAAAAAAGAACCTTTCGTTTTCAATGTGTCTCGAAATTGAAATGACCATTACTTCTGTAATACTTGTCCAATTGTCTTGCAATTTCAAACACCCTTTTATATACCACAACAATTTGTTTGATGAAAAAAAAAATATCTCAGTTTTGAGATTTAAAAAAAAAAACATTTAAAAAAAAAAATATTCATAAAATTTTCAAAGCATTGACATACACTGAAAAAAAAATCAACATTGTCTTATAAAGATAGAGTTGCATTTCCAACTTGAAATGTTAGTATGAAATGTGACTTCTCATTTCTGAATTTTGATTTTGACCCTATTAGGCTTTAAAATTTAATTGACAATTCAAATTAATGACCAGATTATCAAAAACATGAACTTTACTGTAGAAAATAAATGTTTTATATATCAATAACCTTAAAATAATTCAATTGTACATTTAAGTACAAAAATAATATTTTTAAACCTAAAGAAAGTTTCTTCTTTGGTTCAGTATATATTCATAAGTTCAGCGAAATAACTATCATTTTGATTTTTGAGGACTAAAAGTGTTTGGTAGTCTCGATGGCATATGGGCTCTAATGTGTTGAACATTATTAATTGCTTGCTTCTAAATGATATTAACATACTTATAAGATAGTATGCATGTACATTTCAAGTAAAGTCCACAGACTGTTCTTTATATATCATAACAGTAATTAATGTTCAGTTTCATTTATTGGAGCCCATGTCACATATTGCTGAACTGTGTAATGCAATGAACTGTAAGATTGTAAAAAAAAATATATCATTTTCGGACTAGCTTAAATTATTTCAAATCGGCTAGAATAAAATAAAATAACATGGCTGACGTGGCCAGAATTTATTTAAATTTCTAAACGACTTCTGTAAGAACGAAAAAGATAATATACTCCGCATTACTACAGAAACAAAGAATTTGTCCGCTGAGCTGCCGTTGTGGAATCTTAAGGATTCAGAAAGAACGGTTTTAACTAAAAGAACTAGCATGTATTTGTTGTAATGGTACCTGTGAAAATAATAATAGAAGCATTCTGCTTTACAAATCCGAACTCCATAATTTGCTGGCACAGTGAATGTCTGAACATCTAAAATATATCATTCAAAAGTATATACTGTGAAATATTTGCATTTGTTGATAAATTCATGAAATGTGCTGTTAAAAAATAATACGAATTAGTTATCGCAATGATAATTTTGTTTGTTTGTTTGTTTGCTTGTTTGGCGGGTTTAACATCCCACCGACAGTATTTCAGTCATTTGGAGACTATGTCTACTTGAGACAGGTATTGTGATGCCACACTGCAGTATCATGATATCACACCCAGGCATTATCCTGACACCGGGCCAACAAGTCCTGTATCTACCCTTATATGATGAGCGCCAAGCAAGGGAGCTATAACAGTAACATTTTTATGTATGTCGCGGCCGGGGATCGAACCCACGACCTCCCACTCCCGAGGCGGACGCTCTAACTACTTGGCTACTTGGACGATAATGATAACTTAAGTTGTAATTATGATGTCTATAAATGTCTTATTTGTACAGTAAATATACAGTAAATATAATCAAAGGTTGTCCACTCCACTGCATTTTACAAACTCATCTCTTTTCGGAAAGAAAAATCACATAAGTAAAACTATTTTGTATTTCTGAAAATACTTTTCACGATTTTTATTTCGCACGAGGTTAATTGAAACGAATAATAGTTTTTTAAAAGAATGTGACAAGTATCACATAAAATTGAACATAATAAATTTACTTTTATTATCTTATTATGCATTTTATGGCCCGCCATGAAATGGTGAAAGGCATATAGTATTACACCCCTGTGCGTGTGAGAGAAAGGGAGAGATCGTGTCCCAGCTGTAACTTCGTTGTGTATTGTCGTGTTTTAAAAATAACTTGGCACAAGTGATTCTTAGGACAAGACGATTTGTCGCGAACAAGAACCAGGTCGCTAGCTTGAAGGTCAAGATCACAGCACTCGATTGACCTTAAAATTGGGTTCCGGCTGTAACTTTGTTATGAATGATTATGTTTTGAAATAACACAAATGATTCCTAGGACAAGATGATGTGTTTCGAACAAGAACCAAGTTGCAAGCTGCAAGTTCAAAGTGACAGCAATTATGTGAGTTTAAATTTTGTGCAAGCGTTGTTCTTTGGGCTGTATCTTTTTGTGTATAGTCATGTTGGCACAAATAGCCAACAATAGAACAAGGCATTATGTCGCAAACAAGAACCAAGATACTAGCTTCAGGGTGAATCAGTTGACCTTAAAATTGTGTTTGGGCTGAAATAACTCATTACAAAATATTCCTAGGACAAGAACCAGTCACTTGCTTCAAGGTCAAGGTCACAGCTGTCGGCTGTCCTTTACAATTATGTCCGGGTTTGCTTTAACTGTGTTGTGTATGTTAGAGTTTTGCAATAATGTGGCACAAATGTTCCTAGGACTAGGGCAATGCCTCGTGCCGCAAACTAAAACAAGGTTGGTAGTTTCAAGGTCAGGGTCACAGCACTCAGCTGAACTTAAAATTTGTTTTAGCAAATGTGTCTAGGCTACAACATCTTGTATGTGGTGTTGTTTAGAAATAACTTAGCATAAGTGAACCCTAAGACAAGACAATGCATCGCTTGTGAACAAGATCCAGGTCGTTAGCTTGGGGTTCACGGTCACAGCACTCAGTTGACTTCAAAATGTACAAACAATCGTTTCCTGTCGACTGCTTTGTTGTGTATATAACTTGGCACAAATGATCCCTAAGACAATACATCATGAGCTGCGTTTTAATGTCCCATGATATGTCGACGGGCATTTGTTAAAGCTCTGGGGGGAGGGGTAGAGGTGGTTGCAAGCATTCGTGTCCCAGCCAGCTTTAACTTAATTGCGTATAGTTGTATTTTGAAATACCTTAGCACAAGGGATCCTTAGGACAAAACAATGTGCCGCAATCAAGAACCAGGTCGCTAGCTTGAAGGTCATGGTCACATTATTTTGTTGAGGTCAAGGTCACAGCGTTCATTTGATATTTAAACTATTTTCTTTCTATATTTTCAGTTTCTCGTCATATTCACTGACAAAAATATCAGTCTAAAAAAACAAAATGGCGTTGGCAGCAGGACACATTTCTAGTTAAATTTTCCACACTTCTCTCAAGAGGGATCATCGTTTGGACAACATGATAAAATAATCTCAAAATGTCTAAACAATATTGATGAAATTCATTCATTCACCATTATTGAACAACATTATCAATTATGACTGCTCTTTTCATGAAACGTATTTAACTATTTAATGTTTAGGAATGCTAAAAGTACTAGCGTATCCAGTATCCCTGATGAGACACGTATTCATTTAATGGTGCCAATTATCTTCATTCATTTTATATTACGCTGTGTATTATGTCTTAGCATGTTTTTAGTAAAGTCATGATAGGAAAATTCAACAAGTTAAAATCATGACAGATCAAGTATGAGGCATGAGTTGGCAATGCCGAATCAGTACATTTGTCCACATTTTTTCGGCAGCATTCCAAAAGGAAGGATATTCCGCTCCACAATGCAAACCCAAGTTACAATTACAGTGAAACCTCAATAAAACGACCTGTCATGGGACCGCAGTCAGCTGGTCGCAATAATAAGGTGGTCTGATAATCGTGGTCTTAATAGTGAGGTGGTCCTTATATTGAGATGGTCTTTATATGAGATTTTACTGTACATATAGATGCTGCAAATCTTTCTTATCAAAGTTCTTGGTATGTTCTGTCACTTTGATGGGTAAAATCACCTATTGCTCTAAAACAACATTGTCCATTAAACGTGTCTGTTTTGTGTAGGGAGAAGTCACAGTATCTAGATAATTAATCCCCACACTTCATCCTTAATACTTTTTTCTAAATATTATGATTTCTTATTTTTGTAACGGGTTATGAGTACATCTGTTTCAAATCTGTTTATTTTCTACAGATATACTAATAAAATCATACAAGTAGTAGAATTTCGATTATATAATAGTTAGTAATTATAAGAATACAAACTAAGATGCGAAACATTCGAAATTCTATTTTACAGAAACGAAAAACCACAAAACTAAAACACGCTCGAGCTAAAGCAATTTACACAAAACTTCAATTTTTAAAACTGTTGAACATTATGTCATTTGCCTACAAATGTTGACCGTATATGAACAACCGTTGTATCTTGAAGAATATCATCGATATAGTTTTCAGGTTTGAGACCTGAAAGCAGCTATTTTCGACCGGAAAGGAATTATTTTCAAGGTATACAATTCAAAAATGCCATTTTTTCTTTGAAACATCAAGTATTCTAAGCATCGGGAAATAAAACTTTTCGAAATTAATAATAAACAAGAGGGCCATGATGGCCCTGAATCGTTCACTTGATTATAAATGAGCAACATGTGTTGCATTTTTCATATTGACCTACTTTTTGACCCAACATGACTCAACTTCTAACTTGTCCAAGATTTTATGGAAACTGACATTCCGATCAAGTTTCATGAAGATTTGGCCAAAAATGTTGCCTTTAGAGTGTTAACAAGTTTTTTTCTAAGATTTGACCTCATGGCCTACTTTTTGACAAAACATGACACAACTTCAAACTTGTCCTAAGATTTTAGAAAAACTTACTGACCAAGTTTCATGAAGTAATTGCCAAAATTGTGGCATGTAGATTTTTAACAAGCCAAATTGTTGCACGTCGCACGATGGACGACGAACGCCAGACGTAGGGCGATCACAAAAGCTCACCTGAGCACAAAAGGTGCCAGAAATAGTTTTAAAAGAAGTTTGTTTTTTTTGTTGTTGTTGTTGTTTTGAAAAGAGAAAGACGTTCAAGAACTTGTCGACCGGAATCACACAAGTTCATTGTAGACCCCACTAGGACGGCGGTCATTCGATAATACATAATTTCTAAACTTTTACACATTGAACATAAAATCATAAAATGAAGACAGCATTAGGAAAAAACAGACTTAGCAAAACTCAAAGTACCTGTAACCAGCGGAATGTAGATTTCTTTTCTCCAGCAACGTAAGGGACAGAACTGTAACGTATTTACGACGTCAGATAATTTCATGACATCTATCATAAAACATTGTACCTTCTGTTCTTGGTTACTCTATGACCACTATGCCTCAATACTTTAGGGTCATCAACATCCGATTCATTTTCAGACCTTCGCTTCACGAAACATCGCAAATTGAGATTTCTCTCTACTCAAAAACCTTGTATCATCATAAATATACGACATTTTGAAGAAGAAAAAAAAAACAGCATTGAAATAAAAACTAAACCACAATCAAGTGCATTTTGCAAAACACATACTATTATTTATGCCATGGAATAAGGGTGTTCTAGATCTTTAGAACTTTTAGTTGAGGTAAATCTCAATTTAACTGGTACCCCTCTTAGATATACTGCTGGTTCCGCGCTTGTTATTGGCAGATGCGTGACCTTGTCGAGTTTATAACGAAAACAATTACAACATTTATTTTCTTTCTTTTTCTTTTGCTGTCCAAAACGTCAATTATTTGGCTAACGTTTTGTTTAATTTAGTTGATGTGGATATTCTATTTGATTATGGTAGCCTAGTAATTTACTTCAAGTGTCTTAAACTGACATATAATGTTTTTTGAATGCCTGTGAGTTGTCTTTTTATCGGGTTTATCAAAGAATTTTAAATCCCAAGAAAATTCTGTACGATATACAAGACAAGGTATTCACACTATAGTTGATAAAGTAGACACATGTAACTAAAATAATTTCAAGGGCTTTACTCTATAATTGGCCCCTAATGCCTCATTTTGATATGCCAGGTAAGTACGCATGTCAGCTAACGTTATAATGAAGTGTTTGCTGAAGACAAATTCATTTCGTCCATTGTGTGCAGACATAAAGAAAAACCGTATTGAAATAAAATGTAAATAGTGATAGATATAATTATAATGGTATTGTTTAGTAATTCTTTCTCATAAAAATATTCATACATGAAACATTGAATACTTTCTTTTCTTCATAATTTTCATTCCGAAGGATACATTAAACAACTCAACAATGTGCACACATAATATTATGTCACTTTTATTCTAATAAGCAAATGCTCATTTGCATTTTGCTAATTAATTCATTATCTACAAACAAGTAAAAAATATACAACAAACACTATTTGTCATCAATTAATAAACGCGGCATCTTTTTGAAGGAGCGTAGCCCGGGGCGATGTTTTAGTGTCCCAACTCTGTCATCTGAAGACCGTTGCTGAATGATTAATGTTGCTTCGCAAGTCGTTGGACAGATTTTGAAATTTAGCCTGAAAAAGGTGACTTGCTTGTTAGCATAGGAAACACCACTGGAAGCCAGGAATACAAAGTAAGACCTTATTTATCTTAATTAATGCTTATTGTGTTTTATTATTGCTGTTTTATAGTTTCCAAAACACTGATCTTGATAAATATGCAAACAGGAGACATAGTATACATGTCAAATGTGTACTTTCTGTCGTTATGTTTATTCCTTTTTCAATATAGGAAGGTGATTTTTTACATTTATATTAAATATGAAACGACGAAGTAAGATCGTTAAAATTGTACCGTGTGTTTTTGTCAACATCATTAAAACGTTTCGTAACTTTGTGAATAAAAGTCATTGATAAAGTTTTGTTATGTTCAGTAATTGTTTAACATATACATACATACATGACAAATTTTCTCTCTCTCTCTCTCTCTGAAACATATCATTTCACCGATAATTTTGCTTCAAAATCGTAATTATTTTTTCCACTGGCGTCCATAAAAACCAAATTATAAAACATTTAAATGAATCGCATCTTAATCATCTGAATTATAAATAAAATCTAATTAATCATATATATTTTGATCGATAGATGGTATTGCATTTCAAATTAAGATATTTTTAATGGTATCATTGTGCGGAAATTTTAAAAAAAAAAGAGAGAGAAAATTAAGTAAAATACAAATATTTCTTGAATGTTCCGGTTAAGAATGGGAGGAGGTTTGTTACGTGGTTCACCACAATACAAAATAAATCTTTGTAAGCTAGACGCTTGAAAATGTAAATTACATAAAGCGTCTAGAGCAGCGTCAGTCAAGCGCTTTAAACCCATGCGAAAAATGCGACAACATGACTGATTTATTTATTCATATATATCATTAGACAACTCCCTGCACATTATAGCATGTGTGTTATGGCTCCTTACAAGGTCTCGTTCAAACCGGTTTTGGAACATCCCCACTCCCTCTACACTAAAAAGAAATTGATAACTCAATAATTTTTAGATATACGGCCTGCACCTGACTGCTAATGGTGTATCCTTCGAACAATTTATTTAATTATTGTCATCATTATCATCATCACCACAATGATCACTATTGTTATCACCAGCAGAAGCAAGAATGTTATCATCATTTTATAATCAATATTATTATCATTATTATTATCTTTAATATTATAATTAATATAATCAATATTATCAATATTTCATTATTTTATTATTATTATAATCATCATCATTTTTTTATCATTTAGTATTATCATTATCATTACATATCATCATATTTATCATTATTACTACTATTTAGATTCGGTAATGATGCATTTGAGCCCTAGTGTGATCAAAACTTTCTTCAGAGTAAGTTTCAGTTTAAATTTAAATACAAGTGTAATATTTTGATATATTCTGTTGATGTTAAATGTTGCATTGCTTTTTATTATCAATGATCTGCAAAAAAAAACTATTTAATACATTTTAGCACAACCCTAATGTCGAACATGTAAATTTTTCGACGCTCTGAATGACTAATTCATTATATTTTAATTGTACTCTTGTGTAAGATGAACTCTGATATATACCTTGTTAAAAAAGTTTTATAACTGCTATCATTATATGCGGTTCAATTTGATATAACGATCCTGCCAGTATTGAGTTTCAGGAAATAAGTGAACTACTATTTACTTTGAGTTTTTTTGTTGTTGTTTTTTCAATTCTATAAGTCCTTATTCTCATATTTGTTAAGTCAGACCAATTCCACTCTTCTCCTTGAGTCCGTGATAAAAGTAAAGAAAAAATCAGATTCACCCTGTGTCAATACAAGCAACAACCAGACACAATATATCAACCCTTTATTTTATGAATATTGACGTTCAAATTTGTGACTAAATGAAAATAAAATGGAAAAAAAACAATACTTTTAATGGTAAATGAAGCAATGAATGTTTCTGTGCCATGCAGACTGTGTAGAATCTAAGTTACACAATTGTAATGGCAAACATAGGAGACCCTGATCAGACAGCACCTTCCAGGCTCTGCAGTGTTTGCCATCCTCTGTGAGGTACACGGTCAAATTCCTATTCGTTTGCTCACTCTTAATGAAACTAACGAGGACAGCGAGCAACACAGTAAATATATGAAATTTTAGCAAGCAGCTGGTTAAACGATAGGAGCAACAATTATTTTCAAAAAAGATAACAAATCATAAAGTGTAACAACAAACAATATGCAAAAAATATTGAAAATGAACATGAAATGTTTTAACATCATTTTAAAAATGCTTCGTATACAAAATAAAAAACAAGACAAAATGCAAACTCACGTCAACGGAAATTGCCTTTTATCATTTTTGCACATATATACAACTTGCTCAAAAAAATCGAATAGCGTCATAGAAGGATATCTAGAAAAAAAAATGCATTTTTTTTTTCATTTTCTTTCTTTTCCAGAGATTCAAGATGACAGAAATGAAATATGTGATATGCCTGGTTGTCACCATGGCAACCATAACGAGCCCTGTCTATGGTGGATTTATGGTTCAAACCCCTGGTACATTTTTTCTTCTGTCTATCTGTTTGTTTTTCTCTGTGCCTATATATTATAATTTCTTAAACATGTTCATAATTTTATTTTCTTTCATTTAAAATCGATTTAGATAATTAAGTTGCAGACTGTTTTTAAAGAAAGCGTAAATTAAGTATTTATTACAATAATTTTGAATATACAAATCTTATCTATGTTTGTGATTTTCCGTATAGCACGCCGTCTTACCATCAATATATATATAAATGTATATGTATAACGATAAGCTACAATGCTTCAGTCATAATCAAAAGGGTTTACTGCTCTGTTATAATTGACTGCTTTCGTAACGTTTTATTTCCAATAACTAATTTTGGGAACAGCGTTGGACATAAAATGTTGATAATCAAAAGAATTTCGTTTTCCCAATAATTTCAAAGTCACAGTTATAATTTATGAAAGTATAATGAGTTTTTTTATCATTGCTGTATTTGTCCGACATATTGCCATTGCTACTGGTTTGGAGGGTCTCTTAGTATCCTAGCATATATACCTTAGAGTACATGTGTAAGACAAATATCATTTTAAATATACATGTAATAAGATATTAAGATTTTTTTTTTACTGTACAGTCGCGTGACTTTTATGGCTTTGTGTCTTACTTGTGCCATGTAAGAGAACATTAATGATGATAAAATGTGTTTTTTATATATATTTCAGATGACCCGTACATGATTCAAGAAGGTATATATCAACCCTTAACTTCTTTGCTATACACTTTGTCGCTTGAACATACAGCAATTGGTGGTTTTAAATATTTCATTTGTATTTGATATGCTCATGCAAGCACATTTTTGCGACAATACATACTTTTGTTTTAACCATATTTCTTCTGATGTCATTTGGAGACAAAATATTACCACATATACTCATCCTTTCGGTAGTTCCTTTGTTGGATTAGTACTTTGCGCCTGGAAAAGTCATGAAAGGCTCTTGCCACCAACAGGGCTCGAACCCTGGATCCGCAGCGTTCTACTTTATCTTGACGCCCTCGAAAAAGTCTACAAGGGAGCACGTGTGCTCTGAAATTTGCATAAAATCATGTTGTTGTTGTTGTTGTTGATGTTGTTTTAATAAATTTAAGAGAATATAATCTTTCAAATATACAGATACTATAAGTTGATAATAGAAATAAGATAATCGACAATATCAAATACACAATTATACCATTTCTACTCTAAATATCTGTTTCAATCTTCAAAGTTTCCATCACTCTCTTTTTTGTTTTTGATCTCTATTCTGTTTTATTTTTTCGTTTCTTCTTAACAGTACTTGATATTATCATTGGAGCTCAAAGACAGTTATGTGTTAGTAAATAATGCACTTTACAATCTACTACACGGGAGAAGGTTTAAATAGGATTCGGCTTCCAACGCCATCCCAAAACTAAACATTGTCATATTGTAAATTTGCAATGTACCTGATTAAATAAATATGTTTAAACCAAGTATATATCATACATTTTCTTTCAATATGTTTTATCATGGAAATTGTCTATTGCAGAGTGTGTGCGATCTAACTGCACATCCTCTCCCTTGTGCTACATACCCCACCCCACCAACTGTATGAAGTTCATAATGTGTAAACCCCTACCCACGGGATCCTACTATTCGCAGGTAACCATGAAATCTTTTGCGTACAACAAAATATCAAATTATTCATTTGAATTGCGAAATTTGAAAAGAAAATCTAAAGAAGCATGTTCCTTAGTTTATCGAAATGAATATAGATCTAATACATAATTCTCCTGGGGGATTTTGAGAAGAAAAACGTACATGTATTGTGTTTTCAACTCTACACCATCATTAATAAATAAGGAAATATTAGCCAAATATATTATGTTTTTTACATAAGTTCTTGCTGTAAGGCTGGAATTACTTTACTTGATGAGAAATTAATGCAAGTTTTATGATATGTATTCAACACAAAAACGGCCATAGGGACAATATGCTGATCATTAGTTCTGAATTTATTTAGCATACATTTTCCCACCATTTCTAAGTTTATTTGGCCTAAACCTGTCTTTTCAACTCAAAACACTATAACGATCAAAAACAACTATAATGCCACCTTCAGGTGATGCCGTGTGCGTTTGGAACCATATGGAAGCGAGGGAAAGAGACAGCGTGCGACCGACACGATCTGGTCGAGTGTAGAAACGGTAACTTTATCAATAACCTTTAAATGGAACCAAAATAGAAACATTCATTTTCAATATTTTTTCTATGTGCCTCGAACTTTAGATGGTCATATCTCCTGCAATATTTGTCCATACGGCTTAAAGGCTTTTCAGCAGGGTTTTTTTCTAAATAATTGCATATAAGTACTTTAGACTTTACCTAAAAGATATGTGAATTAAAAATAGGGGGCCACCATGCTTGTTTAGAGACTGAGCTTATGGTAGAACATCACTATTTGCTAAAATCTTTTGTAAAAAAAAACATGACTTTAAAAAGATAAGAATGATTTCGTTTCTAAATACCGTCACAACATGTTTAAATGATATTTTTAAAATATTTTTATCACCATTTGTAACTTATAATGTATTCTATAAGTTACAGATAAAAATACTGTCCAATATGCATTGAATAAACAAAACGAGCATAAAATCTCATTTGTTCCCGGACCAAAATGTATACAAAAAATATCCCAAACTTGTGAATTTTTATATATTTATATTTTTCTAAATAATTTTTTTTTCATAGGACAGATTTTCTTTTTTTTTTCAGAGTCAGTTTTCAGATTTAAATGCTTTATGAAAATGTAAAAAAAATACATACCTCACCATATTTGAATTTAAACTAAAACTGCTTTACATAAAAACACTAAAATGTGACATTTTGTACCTTCAAAATTTGGCAAACATACTTTTGGTGATATTCTTAACACATGAATCTTAAAATTTGGGCTTTCTTTTATCATTCTTTTCAAAATAAATGAGAAATTCAAAAAAAAAAAAAAATAAAATTCAGCCGTAACCTTAAAATTTAAAATAAAAATAAATACTTCTAATTTGGGATTTACCAAAAAAACATTTCTTTATAATAAGAAAAACTGTTCAAATGAAATAAGTCATATAATTTTCAAAGCTTTTTTTCATTTGCGATTAATGATTTTGACCCTCTTACTCATATAACTTGAATTAACTATTCGACAAATAAATCACATTATCATCAAAAACCTGAAATTTACCTTGGAATTTAAATGTTTTTGGGATTCATTATCTTTAAATAATAAAATTGTCCATTTAAGAAGAATAATACTGTTAAAGGCAAGGGAAATGAGTAAATTACTATTTTGATTGCGTTTTTGTTCACGGTATATATGTATGTATAGTAACTCTTCGTCTTACGAACGGGAACGAGGCTTTGCTGACGTCCAACCCATTTATCTGAGTTCGAGTACAGGACCTGTCCATTTTGTGCATGCTTAGTATTCTTCCTTGCATACATCTTTAAAATGTTTTAATATTTTTCTCAAACATAATCTTTACACGAATATATACTGTTTTAACAATTTCATGTATAATAAAAAGAAAAAAACTTCCTTGTGTTGAAATGTAAACAAATATACGGATAATGACGTCGGCGCCCTTTAACAACAATTATAGAAGCATACGAGTAGACGTTTAAGTTTGTGCAGACATGACGTCATAACACATAAACTGTGCTTGAAAACATTTGTTTCAAAAGTGAAAATCCTATATACATTTAAATCATTATCTTTGAAATACTTCATCGGATTCAGATTTTTTTTTGTCTAAACACGGTTATTCCGTTGTATGGATATCATTTTGTAAATATCGTTTATAAAGGATAATTTTGCGTTGACATTGAATTGTGTTGAGTCCGAGTAAAGGAAAACCTCGAGATTACAAATAACCGTGATATTTGTTTTTCCAGAAGGCATGATATATAAAATGAAGGAATTGAGATTATCACCCACAAAAATAACGAAAATTACACCCTTCCTGCAAAATATAATCATTCAAAATACATCTTTTCTTGTTTTCCAAGATCCATGCAGAAATTCATCACTGGAGAGTTTCGGACACTCTGACGGAAATTGCCGAACATTCTGGAAGTGCAGTAAGAATCGGCTAACTCCGGCGTGCTGCCCGATGTACAAGCGGTACGACCCAGTTACAGACAAGTGCGTGAATGACATCACGTGCCAGGATCTGTGTCCGCTCCGAAATGACGGTAAAAGAGTAAAGATTTCACTACTTGTATGGTTGAACTTAAGTTTCATTTATTTATTTTTTATTTAAAGGTGATGGATTACCCTTGCTATATGTTTGGGTGAATTAAGATAAGGGTCGGTAATCTTCTGGTACATCTGCAAGAAATTGACAACTATCTCTACTGAACCTATGTGAAAGAATTTTAAAACATTCATAGAGGTTTTGTGAGTCTTTGACTTGAGGGAACAAAACACAATTGCAGAAGATTAGATATAACGCAAATACAGCAAGATATTACGGAATTACAGAACGCGAAATATAACGCAATTAGGAGCGTCAGATAAAACACAATTGCAAAAGGTTTGATATAACGCAATAACAGAACGAAATATGTAACAATTACAGAACGTGAGATGTAACGCAATAACAGAACAAGAGATATAGTGCATTTAGAAAGTGAGATATAACGCAAACAAAACGTTAGATATAAATATAATCTCACATGAGTTGTCTTATAATATAGTATAGCCTCTGGCGAGCTTTTTACTATTTTCTTGGACGAGTTTAATAAAATTTTATATTATATGACAAGTCATGTGGGATTCTTTTTATCACATGACTCTATATGCTGAGATTTAACGGAATAATAATATTTGACGTTTCGCGCGTGTTTTTGCACGTTGTTTTTATCCTTTGAATTGTATAGGGTTAAATGACGTCATTACGTTGTTATATTACACGTGTTAAATATAAGAAATATTACCCAGAAAACAAGGAACGTCATGTGATAAAACATAATAACAGAAAATATGATATAAAACAGTTACAGAACATGAGATATAACGCAATTAAGAACGCCAGATATAACACAATTAAGACCGTGAGATATAACGCAATTAAAGTACGAGAGATATAACGCAATTAAAAACGTAAGATATAACACAGTTACAAATCGTTAGATATAACAATAACAGAACATGTGATATAATACAATTAAAAACATGTGATATAACACAAGTTCAGAACATGTGATGTGATATTATACAATTACAAAACATGTGATATATATAGGATCTGACATGAATGGTTATTTCATATCAAATTTTACTACACGAGTCCATGATAATGTTATTCAGCTAGCCTCTGGCGAGTTTATTAACATTTTCATGAACGAGTTTATTAAAATTTAGTATGAAATGACAATTCATGTCAGATTCTAATTATCATATGACCTATACTGACAGTAAATCGCGATTATAACAACAAACAAACAAAACATAAATGAATGAACTGTGAACGAATTACCTTTTGTAATCTAACACCAAGAAAATAATTCCAAATAATAACTAAAAATAACGATTTAATGTATGACTTTCTTATACATTTTCAACAGCATATGAATAATTAATCAAACACATTTAATCCAGCTGTTCGAGTTCAACACACTATGTATAGACATGGAATACACGCGCGCGTGACGCGGAGTGATGTAATTCGGCCTGAAAGTTATATGTAACGTATTAAATATTAAAAAAATGTGTTATGGTTTAGGAAACCGGAAACAGCTGTTTGAGCACACTGTCATATGATAAAACACAATTACAGAATTTGAGATATATCGCAGTTACATAACACTAGTCCCCAACTAGAAACTGGTCTATTTTTCATTCTGAATAAAATGTCAAACACTATAGTTAAATTTGAAAATATAGTTTTTCCTGAACAACGAATTAGCAATGATTGCAAACACAAAGAACATGGAATACACGTGTACATTTTCTTAAAGTAAATTAATATGCTCGTATAATTTACATATACGCTTTTATTTCTTGTAGCCACGTGTCGCGGTCCAGGTGTAAAATCCGTCAACTTCCCAGACGGAAACTGCAAGACGTACTGGGACTGCGAGAAAGGTCACCCCCACCCGGTCTGCTGTCTCGATGGGGAGGGGTATGACCCATTTACATCTTCGTGTGTCAAGGACGCCAGCTGTGTTGACACGTGCCCTTCAGAATACGGAGGTAAGGAAGGTATTGGGGTCTTTGTCCCTCTTATATTGTACACACAAGACAGATTGATTCTGAAAATCCTGTATATTTTTATTGACTGGTCTTGCTTGTTTTCAAGCTCGATTTCCAGCAACCATATTTAACGCTAACTTATTCTTAAATATGTACTAGGGGAAATTTTAACATTTTTATCTTCCTAGTAAAGATACCCAATCATCTCATTTCTTATTATATAACAATTATTGCTATTTCTGCTTTAACTTACCTTAAATTTTAAAAATGATGGTAAACTATCTACTCCCTTCATCTGGTAAACTATACATAGCTGTTTGAATCGAGTATTTAAGATTTTAAAAAAATGTTTAAACTCTTATAAATGTTATATCTACATATGTCCAGTGACACAGCACCTGATGTTGTATTTAAAATTATGAAAACAATAATCATATGTACGTAAATGTATATGTGAATATATAAATGTATATGTGTATATATAAATATATATGTGTATATATAAATGTAAATGTGTACATATGTGTATATATAAATGTATTTCAGATATATGTTCCAAACGTGGTGTAACGTCCTATGACCTGGTCGACGGAAATTGCCGAACGTACATGAAATGCAATGCCAATGGTAAGTAAATGAAAAACGAGCATATTTGTTGTAAGGATTATAAAAACATTTTTTAATGCCTGCTTTCACCAAACTAAGTATCATTGCAATCTTCATCTTATCTCTCTCTCTCTCTCTCTCTCATCTTATCTCTCTCTTCAAATTGAAAGTAAAAAGCGTGTAGTTATATAGTCTAAAATATACTTGTGGTTGGTTCTCACTAATATTTTATTTCTCAACCTTTGAATGTATAAGAACATATAACAAGTTACCGGAACTAAAAAAACTTAACTTTGATTGTTAAAACATTTAATAGTCCAAGTTTCATGTCGTGGGCACGTTCACCGACTTTACAGCTTTCACTCCTGGCCACCGGAATACTATTCCGCTTCAATGACATCATATATTAATATGCCACAGAATTATACCGCCCTCTCAGGTACCCATTTACACCTGGGTGAAGTGAAACAATGCGGGGTTAATTTCTTGCTCAATGTAATTAGCAGAGTTCTTGGCAGGACTCGAACCCGGGATTCCGAAGCCTGTGTCCTACCACTGGACCACTGCTCCCCACTCGTCACACAAATACATAAATTTAATATTTAAATATATAAAATTATTTTATGTATTGACGATGTACAATAGTGTATAAGTCAAAAGAAATAAAGAATATAGACATAAATGTAACGCATTTCTCATTCATGACTTGTATATCTAAAGTGTATATACATTTCAGCATGAAGTCTAGGATGTAAATAAAATACAGTAATACTTAATTATTTGGACTACAAATCTTTCAGCCCCTCACCGCTGTAGGTTCGAATCCCGGTAGGGACTTCGGATTTTTCATGTGAGGAAGCCTTCCAGCTGGCTTGCGGTAGGTCGGTGGTTCTACCCGGGGACCTCTGTGTACTCGGGGTCTTCCTCCACCTGTAATTAGCTGGACGTCGCTATATGATTGAAATACTATTGCAGCGACGGTAAACCCCAATACAACAACAACAACAACTTAATTATTTAAAAACTAACTGATGCACAACATGTATTCGAGAATAGCATATTCTCACATTCACAAAAGAGACACTTTAGTGAGATCTCGTGTACTTCATTTCGTATAGCGTCATCTTAACAGCAATCTTTGACTGATTGTAACAAACCATAGATAGGTTGTATATATAATAACAACAATACTGGTAATTAATGGCAGTTTATGTTCATCAAAACACAGATATTCCTAAAAATGCGAAAACACAGTCGTGGCGGCATTGTACTTGAAATAATCAGAACATATATATATCTGATTTATTCATACTTTTAAAAACAGGATTGTATTCTTTTAAAATTTTGCAGACAAAAAATATCAATTTTGATTTTTATAATTATAATTGTAAAATAAATGGTTCATAATACAAAACAAAAATATAAACGTGTTTTCTTAAGCAGTACTGGCATTTCTCAAGGATTTAGCAAGATCTTGGCTAAATATTTACTGTATGCCGATTATACTGATATAACTTTGTTCAGGGTATTAATGCTCTTTAACTGTGTTTTAGTTCATCCGAAAACATGGACAGTAATATTCTATTAATGTAATCCAACCATCACTAAATTGTGATCATGGTCCATCAAGCGATTGTGGGAATTTCATAGTAAAAGCAACCTTTATATATTAAGGGCAGAATAGCCTATATCTCCATGTCAAAGGATTCTTGCGTCTGCACTGACTGCCTAATCCGTGATAATGATATATGTTTAATTAAAAAGAATGAATAAAAAAAAATCGGGATTTTTTTTATCTGAATTGGTAATTGCATACAAAAATCTAAAACCAAAGGATGAGTTACTCGGCGAGATATCGTAAATTCTCGGCGCGAAGACTCGGGGGTGCAGTTAGAAACGATTAATGAATAATTCAACCCAAAAACATAATGTACCTTTAAAAAAGCTTAGGTGTGTATTTTATTTTACTTTCACTTTACACTGACATCATTCCCGAGTATAGGAAATCTTATTGCGTCAAAATGGGCGACAAATAAAAAGAAGTCTTGTTAAAAACACAATATTTAAGGAATATCTTCTTACCTAATGAATGCATAGCTGATGTTAAAGCCAACAATGTTTAAAAATACATATAATAGACTCTTACAGTCATTTTTAAATCAAAATGTCGTTACTTTTCACTGTCGCGGCAAGAGTTTACGAGATTTCCATCATAGGTTTATTTAAGTGACGCATCTCTTGGTTTTAGATCTTTATGGACATATGATATTTTTTACCCCCACCAGGATTGGATGACCCCTTCTGCTGTCCATCTGGCAAAATGTATAACGCTTCGGCCAAGAAGTGCATACCGGCAGAGGACCGTGACTGCTTCAACGTCAGATGTCCGTATGGTTATATGGAGGGTCAGATTCCTTTCGCATTATGCTAGAACTTTGTTTTGTCTGCTAAGACTGAATAATACATTAACATTTTTGTAGATTTTTGGGGGACTTTCGTCAAAATGCGATATTGGAGCTTAAATTGTACCCAATCTACATGGCAAACAATGATAAACTGTTTCATAAACAATTCAAATTTCAATAAATTAATCTTAATCTAGACATTACTTCATGAGGTAACGGGTGTCTATGTCTACAGCTGCTGTAACCACTTGAGGGCCACGACTCGGCAAATCACCGAAATAAACATGTGTCAATGAATTCCAATACCAACCAAATACGTTAAAATGAATTTCATAGTATAACATTCGGAAGAAAAATAAAATACACATTTGCAAATTACAGTTCGTCATATTTCTGGATAAGTGACAACTCAATCTGTTTGTTTTATGTTTTATATTTTCAGAGTGCCGTCTCGAACCGGTCCCCAACATGCCCCATATGTATAAAAATTTGGACTCGTACGGAGGCTGGGTGATGCCATGTCCGGTCGGCACAGTCTTCATACATTCCAAGTGTCAGTGTGGAATAGATATCTCTGCTAAAGGGCCATCCGCACTTGGTGCCAAAGCAGGTAGGAATAAGTATACACAGTCACTAGTTTTCGCGAGTGATTAATTTTTGTTGATTATATTAACGTATATTAATACCACGAAAATATAGTATCATTTAGTAGACCTCTCGTTTCCTAATACACGACTCCGGGAAAACATGTACCCACACAATGTTTTATATACAGTGGGTGGGTAGGCTCCGAATAAAGCTGCCCTAGTAACGTCATTATTGACACTGGTGATCCGTATGCTAAAATAGTTTGTAATTTATTTAAAATACAGTAAGAAATTATGTTGTAATAGTTTTATTTGCACATGTTTTATATTTGATTTGAATTCTATATTGTTTGGGGTGTGGCAGATGACATCGCTAGAACAGTTATGCAAAGCAAAACTCTTTTATATACTTCACTTTGAAACGTTTTCTAATGATTACGTCTCTGTCCTTTCAGGCTGCACAATGGCAATCCACGCCAAGATGCCAGGCCTCAAGAACCACGGGACGGCCGTGGCGGCCCTGCTGATGATCGGGGACTACGGACAAGGGGAGAAGGGTTATGGCAACATGTCCAGCTTCTGGGATGGCAATGACGGCATTAATATCCCTTACTATGGCTCCCAGTCCCTGTCCAAGTTCTATCTGGAGGTTGGCCTATATTTCACATAATTTGTAATGTTAAATGGTTGTAAAATGACACAGGACTCGCATATGACCAAATTAAACAGTTATGTATGGTGATATTGAAGTCCTATTTAAAGAAATATTCAACTACATTATTTTCGCCGACCAAATTTTCATTTGCATTTGCCACGTATTAGAACACTGTTGAAGATTGTGGTTGATTTGTAAATATGATGAAATTAATTTTTACATTAATAACTAGCATTGTATCGTTAAGAAAATGAAAAAAAGAGGGAAACAAGAATGATAAAATTCGCCACCAAGTATTTACTTGTTACTTCGCGCCTGTTATGGTTGATGGATTATTAATATTTTGTCTATCAATTTATTAAAACCGTTTCACCAGATCACAATACTTTTCAGATGACGATCAAGCCGACCGCAGCCTCCCCAAATAAACAAATACTGTTATCTAGCTGTAAATATATCAGTAAGTACAAGTTATTTGTACATATATTCGCATCAGTTAAAATTGTAGTAGAAGTTTATTTATCAGTACCGTACAGTAATATAGTATACTGTGCAAATTTATGTCCATTTTGTTGAAAATAAAAATTCGTAATCACATGCAACATTATCTTAACAAGTCTGTATTCTTGTTATGCATTGCTAGTGTACCAGAGATTTATAAACAGAGATTGGCAGATTATTCTTTGTCCATATCGCCTATCTGAAGTCGCGCGCGGCCATCGAGACTTCAACGAGACCCGGGCGAGATTGGAAATCAAATACATATTTATGTCATTAAAATCAAAACCAGTAAGTACTCATTCTACATGTTTGCCTTTGAAGATTTGTGTTACTAACACCAGTCAAAAACCCTTATCTGCAAAAATCACTAGTTAATCCTGCATGTACACGAGGCAATCATGTATCCCGACGTTTTCTCATGCCGAGCTTAGTCATATCGGACCAGTTATCTGACTTGTTTTCCTTTTCCGCCCCCACCTCTCTCTCTCTCTCTCTCTCTCTTAATATATAGTTATTCTAATTAAACTTAAAAAAGTTCTCTAATCATACATCCGTCCTCTTCTTTCCTTCCTCTAAGATTCCTCCAAGTCCCACCGAAATGTCCGGTACCCGTGTGATAGGTGGGCGCGCTCTCGTGAACTATCGTGGCACGCGATAAAGCGCGTTATTTCGGAAAGCTGCCAATCTCTGTTTATAAGTCTCTGCTAGAACACATACATGTATGTTTAAATGTTCATGTACTTTCAAATCTGATAACAAGTTCACTGAAAGCGTTTAGATTTCTTTTACTACATTTAAATACTTTATTTTTACATCAATTAAAATCTGAGCTCGATTTAAAATTTTACCTCAGTCACTCTTCCTGTATTAAAGACATAAATATAATAGATTTTTTTTAACTTATTTTGACACATAAGGTGTCATTTTGATGGTATTGTAATGTTCTCTTGTAGGATATACTTTGTTTTACATATCTCTGTGAATAGTCTATGGTTGTATGTGAAAAATGAATTCTTGAAATGCAACGCATGTTATTATAACAATATACTAGTTTGATATATTTATATATTGTAAACTAAGGGATATAACTCATCTCACGTACTGAGGTAAATCCACCTGCATCGATGGACCTTTTATTCCCGCGCTAAAAGCGGAACCCATTTGAAGCGAAATATATTCCTTTACACATAATAGGAAAATAACCTTTTTTTTTTTTTTTTGTTGTTTACTCTGAATTAGAATGTAGATGTGCACGATGCTCGAAAATCGCTTCTCGAAGGAATCACACATTTCCTGTAAATGATGCAATCAATTGGTTGTTGGAAATATTTCGCGATTTTTAATAGTTTGTGCGTTACAAAATGCCTAGTAACAACATGAAGATGTGATACAAAATGGTACAATCATGGTCGGAAATGCCAAAGCCTATGGTACGAACTGGTAAACTAATAGTACGAACTGGTAAACTAATAGTACGAACTGGTAACTTATATACTGGTAAATGGTAAAGAATTTCGTATGGTACGAATTGGTATTATTACAAAATACAATGACTTGACTTGACTATTTGAGTTTACCGTCGCTTCGACAGCTAATTACAGGTGGAGGAAGACCCCGAATGCACGGAGGCATCCGGGTAGAACCACCGACCTACCGCAAACAAAATACAATGAATAAGTTATCATTCATTCAAAAGATAAAATGTCATCTCTTTCATCATAACGTCGCGGTTACTAAGCAGGGTTCTAAAGTTATAAATGACGTCAAAATGATTAAAATGAAGCCACACCAAACGTGGTCATTAAAATTACTCTAAATACAACAGTTTTGACTTTACACCCACTAACGTACCCAACGGAATGGCAACATATATTGTCTTATGTGCCGATGAGAAGAAAAATTTCTTGTCATACTTAAACCTAAATTCGACACACTTTATTCACACTGTAGTCATCATATGTCTTATAATTACAGATGGACAGCCAAGCCTAGAATTGAGCCTGTTCCAGTTTAACGGTCAGTCTGGCGTGTTCCAGTTGCGAGTTCGAAACAGCCGCTCCACTCAACCCATAGAAATAGACGCACCGTATGACGTAGGGGCAGTTTCCAATTACACCATATGCGCTTAATAACACTTGCTATCTTGCTATCATTAATGACGTATCTCACAATTCTTGATTCCCTGCTAAGATACAATGTACAAAACTTCCTCTCCGTTTTTGTTAGTCGGTAAGGAAACTATATACGTCTATATTGTCACAAATTTTAAATGTTTTATACTACCCTAGTCACAAATTGCAACCATGTTTTAAAGTGTAAAAAAAGTGGAAAGAAGATATATATAGTTGTCAATAAAAAAATCCTACGGCTAGTCATTTTTGGTGTATAGTAAAAAAGCAGTGTGTTGACACCGGAAAAAAAAGTGACTTTAATACTTTACATATTCTTTGGAACTAGAATGTTGACATTGATCCTGCATTTATTCAATATTTGAAATATAACCCAGTCCTTTGTATTGTTTTTAATGTTCCATTCAGTTTTCGGGACAATAAAATAATAGTGACAGGAACTTAATGCACGCAACAGATATGAAATTAGCATACATGAGACGAACGAGATATGTAAACGTTTTTCTCATTTTTTTCTAGTTCGACACATGAATTGTGAACATTTGCTTTATTTCCAATTCGACATAAGAAATGTAAACGTTTGGTTTTTCCAGTTCACTACATGAACTGTCATCATTTGGCTTCTTCATCCAGTTCGACACAAAAGAAAAGTGTGAACGGTTGGCTTTTTTTTTTCAGTTTGACACAAGAAATGTGAACGTTTGTCTTTTTTCCAGTTCAATACAAGGAATATTATTACAACCTAACATTTTGATGCTTCTTCCATTTTGACACAAGAATTGTGTACATTTGGGTTTTCGAGTTCGACACAAGAAAATGTGATCGTTTGGCTTCTTTTTTCGAGTTCGACACAAGAAATGTGAACGTTTGGCCTCTTTTTTCCAGTTCGACACAAGAAATAGTTTGATACAAGATTGTAAACGTTTGTCTTTTTTCCAGTTCAATACAAGGAATATTATTACAACTTAACATTTTGATGCTTCTTCCATTTTGACACAATAATTGTGTACATTTGGGTTTTCGAGTTCGACACAAGAAATGTGAACGTTTGGCTTCTTTTTTCCAGTTCGACACAAAACAATGTGAAAGTTTAGCCTCTTTTTGCAATTTAACACAAAAAAAAAATGAAAACGTTTGACTTTTTTTCCAGTGCGACTAAAGAAATGTGATCGGTTGCCCCTTTTTTCTAGGTCGACACAAGAAATGTGAACGTTTGTCTTTTTTACGTTTGGCTTCTTTTTTTCCAGTTCGACACAACCTACAGGTACCGTGTGATGTATGACTCCAAAAGACTCGCTCTCTTCCTTGACACTGTCCCTCCATCCCTCAACCAAGTGAGGGAAGCACAGAATTTCGGAGGTAAAGTAGTCATAGAAACTAATTTTATGTAACAAAAGGCGGGAAATTGAAATGATTTTTATTGGTATACATCATACACTGAACAATGCTCGTATCGTATTATATTTTCTCTATATTTTGTACTGCATTTTCTTATTTACACTACCAGTAAAAAGTTTCTGTCTTTATTATAATAATAATTATTAATAATCATATCAATTTATTATTACTGCTTGAGTGTTGTTCTCTTATTCTGATTTAATTTGTTTTTATTCTTTTTATTTCTTTGTATGCTTTGTTGAATCTATTTTGAATTTCATGTATTGGATGAATGCTATGATCTTAAAACCTGTAATGGAAAAGTAACCATTGGCTCTGAGTTTCATTTTAAATCAGCATTGCCTCCCTTTCAATCGCGTGTCGTCTATCTTAATTTTTATTTATATGTGTTATATACATTGTTGATTAATAGTGAATTTTCTTTACATGTTTTCAAAACACTCATATATAACCACGTGTAACACGTGCATTACACAATGTGTTGATTTAAATCTTGCTAATTTTATTTTTTCTCCGATTTTGTTGACTGTTAGATCGATTGACTATAACATTTTAGATGATTTCTTGACTTAAGTAATCCATGTATTTACAAAAAAATTCCAACTATGCCAAAAGTAATATTTTCTTCACTTTCACAAGTTCATACAACTTATAATATATCCCACTTGACGGTTCCAATGACGGACAAGTAATTTTCACCTCGAAATTTCATGAAAAACCCTTGCCCAGCCACAACCTACGGAATCGCAGTCATAACCATGACACTTCTTGGTGTTCTCAGCAATTTTAGTGATATATATTCTAAACAGAACTCTGGCCATGTTACAGTTTGTTATTTGTTTTATTTACGTTTTTTATATCTTTATTTTCAGGTCAGATCCCAATAGATATATCGGGACTCCGTTTTGGACACTGTAGATACGAGCGCAATGTTTCTAGCTTTATAGGCTACGTGTCTGAGGTAATAGGATACTGATCTTAGTATACCGTATGTTTTCTAAAGCAGCTTGTTCACTGATGATCGATAAAAATTAAAAAGATAATTTTCTACTCTCCCTCGTTAATGTTTATGAAGTCTTTGTTTCCTGAAAAATAAACTCAGTAAGTGTAGGTTACATTACACGGGAATACTCTATTTTTCGTAAATGCAACTTGGCGAAATCGGTTAAATATAGAAAATGGTATCCCCGAAGAAGGTGCTTGCGGTACCACGTGACACGTTCCAAACATGGCGTCTTCACGTATTCAGGGTAGCAATTTCATAAGTCCAGCCTAGAAAGTTGGCGCATGAATGAATGTCATCAGTCAAGTGACGGCAAATGAAAAAAAGAAGGTTTTGTAATCCTAAATATAGTTTCAATACCGTCTGTGGACGTTATTGACTGTGATGGGGAAACCACCTTTATTTTACAATCACGGACGGTTGCATTGGGTGACCATACGTCTGTAGATGGGTGCCGATAGATGTAATACACACATATAGTTAAAAATCAAATTCTTAGTCAAAGAACATCTGTGAACGAGCTCTTAAAACTGTTTCTGATTTATCATTTTGTAGCGTTGCCTATATAAAAATATGCACAGTCCAGTCACGATTGAATGAAACGCGGTCGAATAAAGAGAGTCGCTGGTCCCGTCTGAAATCGTGAAAAACTAGTGTAGTCAGATGCCTTTTCGTAGCATCGCGTATTGACCGTGCATATTTAATTTTGAAATATCATTTAATTTTTATTCAACCAAATTCAAAAAATAAAAATGTGAGTAACATCTATTGAATGTTACATAAACGGCCTTTTTATTCTTATCGTATAGACATATCGCCCCTATGCTAGATTGACTCGTGCATTAAGTATTAATAGTTCAGTTGATATATATCCAGATTTAACTTACATAGTTATTACGGGGTTTGCAACAGAACAGAATTTACACTACAATAAAGATATAAAATGAGTTGAAGTAACCATTCATAATAGTGAAATGTTAACATAGTTCTACAGAGTCAAGTGTTATTATATATTATAAGTTTGTACTTCTTTTTTACACTTTAGCATACATGGCCATCAAAGCCTGATAACGTATGAGTGACGAGCTCTAACGCAGATTTTAGTATCCACAAAGATTTCCCTAGATCTCCTCGTCCCACCAGATCCCTTGCAAGACTTGACGACAGCTTATATACTGGTGTTCAAGCCACAACATATGAATATATATGTAAGATAATGACGATGCCTATCATTCTACATGTTATATGTTGAATGTGTAATAGCTCTGCTAGAGCCATTAACAAGGGTTGCATTTACCCTTATGCTTATTAGAACATGTATACTGTTGTTTATGTTAGATCTTTCAAAGGAGATAATGTTTTCCAAATGCCTGACACCGGAAATGGAGGCAGATTTAAACCAAGGGCAGTCTCCACCCGCCTAGGGACATGTATACCGTCTGGTAGCTTGGGATATTACGTTTATGTATATGCATTATCTAATTTGTAATTCGTGATTTATCATGTATTCAGAATTGTTATAAACAATGTCTCATTTGAAATGAATCTTCTTTTTTTCTACTCTTTGACAATTCAAAATAAACTAATATATGCTCGATGGTGAAGATCAATAAGAAACAAACCAGCATGCAAACAACTTTCATTTGAATTTTATTGTAGTTTTAATATATTTACGCTTAATTTTTCAGAACACAGGCACATTTTACATTAATAATAATAATAATAATAATAATACATTCAAAACAAATCAAGACAAGTAACAATAATTACTAACTTTTTTCAAACAACACTGTTACATAAATCCGAACACATATCTTTGATATATTGTATTACGCCAGATAAGCCTTGATAAGCCTTGTGACAGGCTCCGCTATTCATTTCAAGATAACTTTCGAATCTCTGTTTACAGTGATCATTCACTGCCATTCTATACAGCGAGAGAAATGTGTCTAAATAGTCAAATATTTATTTTGGCAATCCGATTTGCACCTATCAAACACTTGTACTCCTTGACTTATGATCTGTACCTAGACGTTCTCCGTTTACATGGGGTCACCCACTGATCCGGCTATGAAACCGAATCTACAAATTTTAAGTTTAAACTTATTTGTTTTACGACGACATTCTCTCAATCTCTACCAATCTCTCTCGAGTTCCTGAGTTGGATCAGTACTTTGCGCCCGGAAAGGTCATGAAAAATCCTTGCCCCAAACGGGGTCGGAACCCATAGCCTTCGGGTATGTTAACACTTGCTTATGGCGCCCCTCAACAACTTTGACCATGCATGAGGTCAAATAATGGACACTACCAAACTAGCATTTCGGATTGTTTCCATGATGAAGCCTTCCAGCTAATTCGGGTTCTGCTCCTCCATGACGGTGCATGGTCACTGTGACGTTAAAATCAAAAACAACTATTTCAAACCATAGTCCTCACCTTAACCTGCCTTCATACAAGAGGAAGTAAAGGAAATGAGCTGATTCGAACTGACCTATTGGTGAGAAAAGAATTCAAGTTGTAGAAATAAACACGTGTGAGGAAATCGAATACATATATAAACATTTGTACAGTAGTATTAGTTATGATAACATCAACATATCACAATAGTATTATGTTTATTCCATAAACATCATCATGGGATATTGAATATGAAACCTCTAATCTTATCTGTCTTTCACATGAATTTAGTACAAAACTCATTAAAATAACTAAGTATTTAAACTCTTATTCACAGAAAAAAAATCAAACGTACAAGTTTAAACATATACGGAACCGAAATTTAAACAATAATCTCATGCAGTTCAAATAAAACATTATGCAGACAAGCTTTAAGTTTTGTTTAAATACGGGTTATATACTACCCTTTTCGTCTTCGGCGTCGGTGCGTTCCAACTTGGTCTTAACTTTGTATCAAGAGGCTTCCTCACCATCGATTTCTTTCTCTCAAATATCTCTAACCGCGTCGGTTGTTTCATCATGACCTGTGACGGACTGGTGACATCTGGAACATCAGGGGAAGTTCTGTTCAAGCTTGTGTCCGAGTGACCATGGATGGCAAGACTCGGAAGAGTCATAGCCCTCACAATGTCAACTGAAGAGTTCATCGCGGCGATTCTCTGCTGCTTGAGCCGATATCGGTGATGGCACAAGAGGGCGAGGCCCGCTAAGAAAGCTACCAATAACAAAGAACTAACGATGAGAAGCGTTGTCCTGACGATGGTATTCACGGTTGCTTTCTCTCCTCCTCGCTTTGGAGGCGGAAAAACTTCGATTGATAACACGGCCACTCTCTTTTTCTGTTGGACGGAATCTTCCATTGCCTTAATGAGAAGAAGAATATGTAAACATACGATTTTTTTCTATTAAAATGTTGTTGGTGTTGTTGTTGTTGTTCTTTAAGACAATTACTGACCTCAGCCAATATTATTATCAGGTTGTTCTAATTCTTTGACGAATATGATAATAAAAATTATACTAGATTTTGTTTAAAACGTTTCGTGCAATATGGTGGTGTTTTCTTACTCTTCTTCAGTTTAATGAATTTTTTTCAGCTTGAAAATAATTTGATTGCAATACCCGGTATCTGTCCAAATAGCCAAAAGGTCAAAGCGTCTGCCACGTAACCAAGTTCGATCACCAGCCGCAACATAGCAAAGTAGTTAATATTGCAATGGTATATCTCTCTTGGTTAGGCTGCTTACAGGTCTGGTTGACCCTCGATCTCAGGGATATGTTACCAGAAGTGTTATTATGTCCTTTGTCTTCAACGTGATATCGCATAGATATCTATCATGTAGACAAAATCACCGAAATTACTTCAATACTGTTGACAGGACGTTAAACTCAGGCAAACAAACTCACCTCAACAAAGAGAACGAATTTTGAGGGATCACTGGAGTTCATTGTCTTGGTCTTGTTGACTGTCCCCTCTGTAGCATCCAAACTGAAGAACATGTCGTATTCCTCAGGTTCACCTACAATAATAAATTGAAGACTCAGTGGCTTAGTGGTTAAAGTCGACGACTAACTGTCTCTGAGCCTCTCAACACTGTGGGTTCGAGTCCCTGTCTCGCGCATCTGATTTGCCATATTAGGAAGCCATCTAGCTGCCTTGCGGTAGGTCTACCTTGGTGACTCTAAGCTTTCCAACAGTAATTGGCAGGACGTCGCTATATGATTGAGATATTGAGATACTGGTTCGACGGCGGTTAACTCCTTAATAAAGACATATTCTTCAACAGAGACGTTTTTTTTTTTTGTTTTGTTTTTTCTCATGACGAACAAACAACAACAGATAAACGAGATTTGAAGGAGACCTCGCTGAACGCTTACAATTTACAGGTGCCTGCAGTCGCGTAACAGACGGTATCACTTATAAATATAATCTACTGTCTAATGAGAGGCATACATATTTGGTTTTGATTTTTAAAAAAAAATTGAAGAGAAAACCGAGTTTATTTATAACTGATATGAGCAACTTCACTCATCTTACATTATCTCGCGGTCACATGATCGTACACGTGACTTACCGAGAGCTTCTTTACATGTAGCTGAATTATTGGGATCTCTGTTAGGTTATTAGCCTAAGGCCTTTCATCGAAACAACAACAATAGTAAACATAATCAAAGTGTGTAGCCTCGGTAGTTATTAATGCTTTATATCCTACTCAAAGTTTGCTAAGCACCATCCGCTATTTTCCTGTAGCGTTTCATGCTTAGACAATCGACTTTAAAGGCATGCTACATTAAATTTTACAATAAAAAAATCTTGCTTTAATGCAGAAGTATTGTTTATGTACCAAACTTACTACCAGTTACAAAAAAAATAAGCCTTTCGGATCCTCAATATTGGGAATAAATCATAATTAGAAAGTGCGAAATTTTGAGAAAACACCTTAGTTTAAACTTTATTTATTACAATAGATGCATATATAATACATGATATAATAGATTATATTACTTATGGATTGGAAAACAAGTTTGAAATAAACTTATATTAATTCCTTTCCATGTTTGATGAAGTACATAAATAGAGTAACATCTAATGACGAGTGACAAGTTGGTGCATCAATAGCTAAGCAGATAATACAGGTTAATTCAAATGTACTTAACAAAATTTGATTGATTTGTGTAACAATGTATCTAAAACTTAATTTGCTTGCGGTTTGTTACATCCGAGCTTAATAAAAATGAAATAAGACTACTGAGAATGAATTTGTAATATGAACAAACAAAGGATTAAGAGCAAAAAAAAAAAAAAAAAAAGAGAAGTGGGGTAGCGGCTGCAAGAAGGGGTATCTAAGAGGTTAATACGTGTGTGCTTACACTGCTAGAAACGCTTCGAGGCCAGAATAAACTGTTGTACTCTACGGAAAAGATAAGTATTTTCGTTTGGAGTCAGGTGATCACATCCATAGAGGAGATTTTCAACAGTTGGTGGACATGGAAGATTTTGTAGAAGAGCATTTCTGAGATAACTGAATTTGTCGCACTTCAACAGAAAATGAGAAGAAGTTTCAATACTACCACATGAGCATAATGGAGAATCTATAATGGATTTACGGTGAAGATCAAAATTTAGTGAGCTACAACCTAGCCTAAGCCTAGTATGAAGAATCTGACCTATTCTTGACCCAGCGTAGAGATGAAGAGGTACTATGCGACACGTTTGGTTCAAGGAATGTTTAAAAGTGTTAGAGACGGACTGTTTTTTACTGATTGAGGAAGAGCGTTCCAGTCGCGGATAGACGATGGTAAGAATGAGTTATTGTAAAATTGAGTGCGAGTGTGAATAACAGGAATACAATGTTGACTGCGTAGTTGATATCTTTGATGGTTTATTGAGGGTATTAAGTCGGCGAGAAAATTTGGAGTGAGATTGTTAGTCATTTTGTACGCCTAGATTCGAGTGTTTCCCAGCATAAGTCAGCAAGAAGAGGTTGAATGTTACAGAGTTTGGTAGCACCACTGACTATCCGACTATCCGAGCTGCTTCTGTTTGAATTGCTTCGACCCTGTCCCTCAATTCGTTAGTGCAATTGTCCCATACAACATCTGAATATTCAAGTAGTGGTCTAATGAAGGAGAAGTACATTTTTTCAAGACTTGATTTATTAAGTAGAAACTTCAGGGATCTGAGTATACCGATGCGCTTCCATGCATTTTGAAGAAATGTGGTGATTCCAACGCGCAGTTAGAAAGTCAACATTAGTCTTGATTTCAATCTGGTATTGGAACCCGAAAAAAAGGGGGGGGTTTTTTTTTTAATGGATTCGGTTTTGGCAGGATTAAAGGAGACAAGCCATATTTTAGACCAGGAGTTTTTTTTATTCAGTTGTTGTGCAGCTGTATAGGGAGAATCGACAACAACATAGAGACTAGTGTCATCAGCAAAATGTCGTATTTTTGAATGTATAGAGTCAACGATATTGTTGATGTATATTAAGAATAGTAAAGGACCAAGAATCGAACCCTGAGGGACACCAGCTGAGATAGCGCGCCATGATGAGGCTACATTTGAAAAAACAACTCTTTGATGCCAACAGGATAAGTAAGATTCGAACCAGAGAAGTAATTTACCTTGAATACCATAAGTTGAAAGTTTATGGAGAAGACCCTTATGCCAAACACGGTCAAAGGCTTTGGAGATGTCACAAAAAACAGCTCGAACCTCCTTACCCTGGTCAAGGGCAGCACAAATATCATTATAATGTATACAAGTTGGTTAGTTGTAGAGTCTCCTTTTATAAAACCAGATTGAAGGGGGGGGTAAGTAGAGAATTGGAAACCAAGAAATTATAAAGGTATCTATGGACACAACGCTCCATTATTTTCCCGATACAGCTTAATAAGGAAATTGGTCTATAATTGGCTGGATTTGATGGGTCGTTCTTTTTAAAAATTGGGGTGACATTGGCAAGTTTCCAATTTGACGGAAAAATGGAATTTTCAAGTAGCATATTAAAGAAAACTGATTATGGTTTTGATAGTGACTTAACACCTTCTCGAAGTAAACGAGGGCTTACAAGATCTGGGCCGCTTGCTTTGGATGCATTCATAGACAGTATAGCATCAAAGACATCTTCTGTTGTGACATTGATAAAAGAAAACACCTTAAAATTTAAATTCGGCTAAATTCAGAACTTTGATTTTCAAATATTCCTGTTTTCTAAATAGAATACTTTTAAGGATATTTGTGACGATGTTGGCCTCTTCATGGTCATTTTTTTTTCTGTATTGATCACAAGATTTAACTTCAATTTATAAAATGCCATTTCTTGCAAAAAACACACTTTTGTGAATTTGCCAACTAATGACAAGAATTGGTTAAATCGTTGTAACTCATTTTGAGTCTCTTTTCTATCATTTTGACAAAAACTATGCGTAAAAATGATGGTCAGCTAACGCTTTCCTTTCAGGTACATAGCATTACATTAAGCATGATTGTGTTTTCATGTGACTCTATGGGAAAATAGCCGGTGGTGCTTAGCAAACTTTGAGTAGTATATAACATTTCGTATTTACATATTTCCCAATAGCAAATTTGGTGTTGCACCTGCGCGTGTTTTAATATAACTTACAGCGGATGCAAAATCTAGATTGTGTGTGAGTAGCTGGCTTTTTATAATGACAGGATGACTCTGTGTGCAGCAGCCAAAACATGTTGTGAAAAGGTGTTACTGTAGACATTTTTGACATTAGTGTGGTCGTGTTTATTATTTCATGTTACTT
>CM037795.1:38813574-38863574 GCA_021229015.1 Solen grandis | reverse complement strand
TCAATACATGTAGTTCATATTAAGCACAAGCACCCTCTGTTTATCAACATTGAACAGTGGACCCTCTGTCTATCAACAGTGAAAAGTGGACCCTTTGTCTATCAACATTCAGCAGTGTACCCTCTGTCTATCAACATTGAACAGTCGTGGGACTCTCTTGAATAAGATATAAGGGCCAGTTTTTGTCACGTTGATCTTTTGCGTCCCTGGCTGCTGATAAAACAAATGTCGAAGGCTGAAACGATGGAAAATATTTGCAACTATGTGAATTTAATACGATTCATTCTATCTATGAGAGAGAGAGATATATTAAATGATTTCTTCAGACGTATGTTAGTACTATCATTAAATATATACTACACACTGCTTATACTCGTGTGACAGAGAAGTATTCATTTTGAAGAGGTCTGTTACTTAACAAAATCCCTTCGAATGTTTTGCATTACAGCGACACCATATGAGTGTATAAAGCAAATTAAAAGAAAAATCAAGATTCTTTATAATCCGAATCGCTATTTCTTTTATTTCGTTGCGTTTCAATCGTACTTAAATATAATAATGTGGGAAATGATACGACACACAAACAAGGCTCACATTCCACTAGCCATACTTGGAGCACAGAACCCTGATATTCAGTCCAAAAAAGTTTTTTTAATGTACATGTATATAAATGAACATATTATATACGGGTAAAGAGAGGTCGATTTTTTAAAGGTTTTTTATCATTATCATATCATTTTTTTACTGAATATCAGGATCCTGTGCTTAGAGCTAGTTAATGCTAAAATACTAGTCACGAATTTCGTCAGTATTGCTTCTCTGATACTAACCCCATAATATTATTTCCTAATATATGTCATCAGTTTTCAGGTATTTATTCATGTCAACTTAGTAATATACTTGTATGTTCAGTAAACAGGAATGGTGGAATGGTGGGATGCATTTCTACTTAATTTAAAAATTTACGTGTGAACGAGGTAACATACCCGACTGCAGACCTGAAGGTTGTGGTTTCGAACTCTTGATTTTCCATGACCTTCCCAGGCGTTAGGTACTGGCCCAACCCAGGAACTGTCGAGAGGAATACGTTTAAGCCGTAAGAACCTGTTTCCCAATCGACGTTTAAACTTAGTTAACTTAGCGTTAAATATTGCTGCTGGATTTCGAGCCAGGTCAACAAGTCCTGGAAATACTGTATGTTATGTTCAAGTAAGGACCCATTTGTAGGACGGGTGTGTATATCGGTCGGGTAACGAACTCCCTCAAAATTTGATAAAGGTCACTAGGTCATGTTTTTGACATTTATCGTTTTGAGAGATGTGACCTTATGATATTCCCACTTAACACGTTTTAAGATGGGGGCTATATCAAGAGGTCGTTGCCCCGTTCCGTTAGGTTGCGTTGCGTCACGTCTCATTTATTCAGTGATTATACCTTAACACAGGTGTGTTTCTGACTCACCTCCAACATCCCTCGCGAACGCGATTGTTATAATTACCTCGCCTGGAGTACCTTTATTGCTCTTATTACTATATCATAGGAAGTTGGAAATCAGACTAGTAATGAAGGCGTTCGAACGCAGTACTTAGTTATCGTCAGTGTCACTGTCCTCAGTAATTATCGTTCAAGGCCGTTGCTGCGCTATATCGGTTAACTAATGTATGACGTACGATAAAGCCCAACATTATGCTCAGTGAAATGAGCATGATGCTGGGTCGGCAGATTGTTCAATGAGTATCATGCTCGCTCAACGAGCATCATGCTCAATCATTGAGCATGCGAAAGCTAATCACTGGGTCGGCAGATTGAACAATGAGCATCATGCTTTAAAACATGAGCATCATGCTCCTTAGATGAGCATCATGCTGGGTCGCTAGATTCTTCAATGATCATCATGCTGGGTCGGCGGATTGGTCAATGAGCATCATAATTTAAATGGGTCGGGAGATTGTTCATTGAGCATCGTGCTCGTTAGATGAGCATTATGCTGGGTCGGCAGATTGTCCAATAAGCCCCAAAAAATGGGCAGAATTTTAACTTGTTTGATGAGCATCATGCTTGGTCGGCAGATTGTCCAGTGAGCATCATGCTTAAAAATATGAGCATCATGCTCATTTGATCGTTACTGTGCATGTCACAGATCGCACTGGGAGGTGCGAAAACATATTGTTCTTCTTCTGTTTGCACTAGAAGAGGTTGAATGTTCGATTCTTGCCCCCCAAAAAAAGGGTGGGTCTACGAAAAACATATCCATTTTTGTTTGAGTTAAGGTAGAAGTATTATGTTTGCTGCATATGATTTGCAACACAATTGCTGATATAATATTTGGTGCGAGAACTTCAGGCTATGTACGGCTTGGTCTCTGTAAGCGGTCAAACTTAACCAAAAATTTCAAATTTTTGAAAATTTGCATCTTAAGTTTTTTTGAATATCGTGAATTTATTTTTTATATTTGGATCAATTTTCATATAATTTTAACAGATTATGTCGTTTATAGTTTCAGTGACCGACAAATTTGAAAATTTGCAAAGGTGAAGGTCATATTTCAAATACTGAAAACGAAAAACATTTTATTGAGAGACAATGTGTATTTTTAGTGCTTTAGATTATCTCTCAGAATAATTTCATTCAGTGCTGATCTGGGTTTAAACAGTACAGAAAATGCGGGAAGACGAAATGCTTGTATACCTATTGTATTCAATTGGTTATATTTCGACATATATTGGATTTGTAGCCCAAATACGAGCGGTTGCAATGGTATGCAGAATATTAAAATCTGACCAGGCATTACAAAGTTATAGGGAGAAAACGAAATTAAATGTTTCGCTTTTTATTGTTGTTTTTTCCGTTTTCTAGTAAAGTGTAAGCTTCAATATCTTGACAGCTTTTCAAAATAAGTGGATACATACCGTGTATGAAATGTTCTGTATTAAAATGTCTTTCCAACCGTACTTAGTTTTTTTAAATTATGACTTCCTATATGAAAGTTAAATACAAAGTGAGGATTACGTGAACCTCTCTTCCGTTAGACGTTCGCATCTACACAGAGCAAAACAAACTAATATCATTTATAGTAAATCTTTTAAATTCAGTTCTATCGCTGCAAATGTTTTGCAAGACAAATATACATGAAATGTGTAAGATGCAATTTCAAGAAATACATAGTCAGCTGTATATATATATATATATATATATATATATATATATACGGTCAAACTACACCAAATAATCGGAAAATTTAATTTTTATTTTTTTTTTAAAGTTAGTAATATACATTTATATTATAACTCCAGAGGTTGAAGTCCGCTTTAAATTGTTCTTGTTTATGTTCCTTGTTATTAACAATGCCTAAATGATTAGAAATCTTCTAGCTGATCAGCTTTAATTACTAATCATTAATTTAATTCACTTGATTTTACATGATTTTGTCCTTAAATCTGAAAACAAGTGATTTTTTACGCAGTCTATGGAAATAAGTACAGTTATTTACGTGTCTGTTTATAAACTGTCACTAAATCAGAGGGAGCAACCGTGTCCGAATGAGTAAAGTCGCTGATTGAACATCATTCAGCCCCTAACCGCCCGAAATGGTCACTCGTAATTTTTTTAGATGAGGAAGCCTTTAAGCTGGCCAGCTGTAATTCTGTGGTTCTAACCGGTCCAGAGTCTTCCTCGACGTATATGTAATTAGTTGCACGTTGCTTTATGACTGCAACAGTGTCTTCCAACATAACAGCAATAACAATGCCTGTGTGAAGGATATTATCCAGTGTGATATATTCGCAGAATGGCCAGAGTCCTTATTCATCAATTTCCTAATCTATATTTTAGACTCAGGAATCTGAAATAGTCATTTTCATCTGTTATACAAACTTAATCTATAAAACCCCATTGATATTTATGGAAGATTATTTATGTAAATATTACTTCCAAATGTTTTATGAAAAATGAAAAGTGCATGCATGTATGTTCTGTAAAACGGTTTCAAATGACAAGTGTGTAGTGATTAATGTGATGTGCTTACTGGCTATTAATATGCCAGTATGTTAAATTCCAAATGATACATTACAAATGAGAAGATGCATGCAGACAAGCTTGTCGCATTTTCTTTAATAAATGTATAGTGATAAATGCTTTCTGCTTTCTAGCAAATAAAAAGTGCAAGAATATATATCTAAAACATTTGTATATAAATGGCAAATAACAATTAAATTCTCTCTTATTCAATATTTCGGCAAAAGCTTGCCTTTCTCAAGAAAAAAAATGAATATTTAGCAAGTTCTACATAATGCACGTTTGAATAGTCGCCATATTTTTATTGCTATGAACGATGTCAACGTTATACAAAACAACGTGAAAAGATGACGTTTCGTTTGGCGCCTTTTCTGGGACGTCAATTGACTTCTGCCGAAGTATTGAATAAGAGTGAATTTAATTGTTTATTGTATTATTTCCCACTAGAAATCAACATATTTATTAATAAATGGCAACTGATTGCAGTTCTTAAAATGACTCCTAAGACATGCAAAGATATAAAAACATAATTTGCAAATATGATAACACTTGCTAAAAAAAAACTCTAGATGACTCTAACATTCTCTGTGCAGAATGTAAGACGAAGCGGACGCTTGCAAATGCGTACCAAGACGAAGCGTACCAGTTTATAGGACGAAGCCTACCACTAACAGGTCAAGTAGGGATTAGTGTCCCAAAAGAATATTCGGCCTTAAATATCTCAAAAACTATATATATTCTATCGAGACAATATAGGTATAATTTGTAGCGCTTTGAACGACTTTTCAGATGACGGGATTGAATCAATTGAGTTATGGCAGAAAAACGAAAATTTTGTTTCCCCCAAGTGCATTTAACTGCTTATATCTCGAAAATTATTGTTTTTTGTAAATTAGAATTTAACAAAATTTGTTAATATATCCCTGGCCATTCTATTTGTGTTGAGATTTTAAAGATTGGCGTAAGATACCTTAGGTTATAGGAAGAAAACGAAACGAAATGGACTTATTTTTACCGTTTTCTCGAGGATTAACCGTCCATGTCTGAAAAGTAGTTTAAGATCCGTCCATATATAAAGCGTGTGAAATGTTTGTGAATTCTTATACACATATAACCGATCTATCAATTAATAGCTATGTTACTCAATCGTTCCATACCGAAAGGATTGTAAGGATTCGAAACTGTTAATAACATAATGACATTTATACATAAAAAGAATTGCTGTCGAAGCATTTAAGCAAGTTATTTTAGGGAAATTATATAACGCCTCATTTTGTATTGTGTTGTAACTTTCCACTTAACAACATATTTATCGTTGACATATATGACTCTTTTCTTGTATTATTTCACAAATGAAATCATTCATGACCCTTTGTGTTTTGAATTATATTTTGTCCAATGAGATCATTCCATTTTTCAAATTTTTGTCCCCATTTAATTCATTTAATCGGCATAAACTTGTCACTAAACACTATTCCGTTTAATCAGCTGATCAGTGTAAAACCAGCCTCAAGCACCTTCAGTGCGCATGTGCGGCGAGGTGTGTCGAGAGGCGGAGCTTTATGTGTTAACCAATATCAAGCATGAGTAACGTGTTACATGGATTTTTGATGGGGACGCATGAAAATCGATATAAAAGAAAAACACAACAACCATAGTGAACCAGCAATCTGGTTTATCCAAAATAACAAAGAACTCTGCCCTTCCATTTAGGTTAGTCTGAACATATTTTATTGCCGTATGTAATGATGATACAACATTGAAAATTTTACAAAATAAGAAAAAAGGTTTGACCACAAGTTCTAACAACATTAGTATCGGTCTTCTCCTTAAAAGTACTTGTATAATTTCACTGTCGACACATGCTTACATAGAACAGGCAAAACATAACTAATAACTAGACAAAGCAATTAAGTAAATATCCGATTGAAATTTTGAAAATAACAGTACTAGTGTTATAAATGAAAACAAAATATATATATTTATATTACGAGATGAGATGTGTAATAAAATGAACGAAGAGATTAGATAAATTCAAACGGAAAAATATAAATAAATAATGACATGAGATGAAAAGAAAACTAACAAACAAGGGTTTCTAAACCGGAAAAATAATAATGTCCAAAACACAAAATAACATATATACAGGTTATATACAATAACATATACGAACCTTTCTAAACAGTATCTTTTATCAAATTTCAATCACCACTTTTTGTCAAATAGGTCAAAGTCGGGATTCAACCTCCTCGAGCGTAGTGTAGATCTATACACAGCTAGAGCGACGCATTGACCTTTGACATAACATGTTACATGATGTAATTCACGCCAGGAACAGGTGGATAGGGCGGAGTCTTAAAAATCAATACTATATTTGGAATGTGCGAACAGCGTTTAATTTCAAAAAATAATTCCAAGCATTAAGTAGGTTAGTGTATTTTAGTAAGCATTAATTCCATTAAATCGATTTAATTTCATTAAAGTTATAATAATGTTCAAAATCATCATCAAATAAATAGGAAAAGGGTATTTGATAGTATTAACCATGTAATAAGAACACCTATGGCTCGACTTCATGAAAATAACAAACTATAAATTTTCTTTATGTGAAAAGAACGAAAATATCTTTATGCTGGCCAGCATTAAAAGATTTTATATTTCGCGCGAAGTTGGCTCGGTAGGCCCAAACGTATCCGATTTCACACGTAAATTTCTATGACCAAGTCAAAACAAACATGGCGGACGACAATTCGAAACGAAAACGCGGACGTCCATTTTACACTGCCAAAATGCGAATGAAATAAGTGCTAAAGAACAAGTTGAACTCGCAAACAAAGAACTTATGAAGTGAGAAATTGAGATAGATGTCGATCAAAGAGGAGCTCGGTTAAGGACGGATCGCGAAGTTGCGACTTTTTGGTTCGACAGGTTTGTCCAGTGAACAAATTGTGGGAATAGAACTTAAATATGACGATTTTGATAATAACTCGTTAAAAATGTTAATCTTACCATTAATGTATTCAGTTTTCACAAAATAACTTTATCGGCGGATGCGATGCGATGTAGCGTGACAATTGTAAAAATAAAATCACCGACAGGTGTCGCTTTTACGCGCAGTCGCAGAAAATGTAAACACCGCGGTATCGTAGAACCCGCGGTATCATAGGAAGGTCGTATACAGTTTGACTATATCTGTTAAATTGCGAAGGCCCATTGCCAACAAATACGTTTCTTATATAAATAGAGTATGAAAACAGCAGTATTTTATGATCATTTTGTAAACAATGAAGTGAGATATATGAACGTGCTGAGAGAGAGAGAGAGAGAGAGAGAGAAAAAAAAAAAAGGAGGGGGGGGGGGGGGGGGCGAGAGAGTAGGGAGAGATAAGGTGTTGACAGAGAACATTGTTGGCTCAGTTGACATTCAAATCAAAGCATTGGAAGAGAGAAAAATCACGATACTGTGATCAGTGTCTACTTCTTTTTTATGCTTGTTTGCTCATTTTACTTTATAGGGAGATGAAAATGACGTCAGGAGTTTCAGTACGGGTCGATTGAGGAAAACACAACAGGGTATGATTATATATATATATGTTTTATTGTATACTTTAAGTATGCTCTTATATAGTCCCATCAGTGAGCTTCTTGAGATGACATGCTATTTTTAGTTCTGTTTTTCACACCTCTGTTAACAACAGGGGATATTGCCAAAATATCACTAATCAAGGTACACAAATTTTATGTGGACTAGCTCTTGATGTCACTTGAAAGATAAAGCCTTCAAAAGACACAAATAACTGTTACAATTTTTAACTTCATGGTACCAAGGAATATGTACTAAAGTGTTAATTACAAATTAAAATCAAACTTTGTAAAAAGATAAAATTCTTAAACTTATATGTACATTTACATTTTAAAAATTGCATTGGTATATTACCTTGATGGGAAAAATTAAAAAAAAAATGTTGAGGTGTTGAATGCAGAGAAGAGTATTTGTTACTATTTCTCCTGTATTGTGTTTTAAAGTGTGAAAAATAAATGCTATTCACAAGGATATTATATATCACTATGTTCCAAATCAGGACTCTTCATGAATTATTGCTCTGGTAATTTTTTATTTATTTATTTTTTTTATCGGGAAACAATTATCAAGCACGCCAAAAGGAGAGATTGTGTATGCCAAACTTGAAAGAAGCTTTCATCGCCCTTTTAAGTTAGTAGCTGAATATGATAGTAATATAAATAAATTACCATTCTATATTTCTCCATACCTTGTTTTCCAGTGGCTTGTGTAAAGACCCCCACACAAGATGTGTAGCTGTGTATAGGTTGAGGCCCTTAGGACATGGTCATTGAAGTAGTACCAGTTTGTTTCCTCTGTTTGGTCCAAAGCTCACAAGAGTAGTTCAATGCTCAATGTAAGAACTTGGAGTGTATCTTGTCTTATGACTTGATTTTGTATAATGCAGCTCTGAAACTGGAATAATGTTGATGGGACATAAAACGCAGGCAAACCATCAACTAAAATTTGTTTTAATATCATTAGAGATATCAATTCCTAATACAAAAATGTATAAAGTAACGACAGATTGAAGATGAAGAATGTTTCATTATTCATGGTATTTGTAAATATAATGTATTTTACAGGAGTACTGCTGACCTGGAGGGCGTCCACCAACACATAATAATGTACTGTGCCAAACAGTTCTCCTATAAACAACCTGTCTACAGGGCAAGAAACCCTCTGGCAGCAATTGACTATTACATGCATGCAGACAGGCCTGTTTGTTGAAACAAAGATGGAACTGTTAGGTAAGATTTTTTTTAAGTACAAATCGAGAGGTAAATTATAGGATCGGCTATAAGTAGAGGTGACAAAAAAGGATCACTTCTTCGCTGTCAGTCACACGTTATTTGTCTCACTTCTTTATTTTACAACAGCTCCTGCTGTACCAATGTTATTGAAATGAAAATTCATTGATGGACAGAGATTGACAAGAGCAATTGGCATGCACATGGTCCATAACTCTGGCATCATCTATTTTTCTGTCACTTGCTGTAAGCAGAGGTACACATAGTGATCACTTTACCGCCATCTGGCTATCTTTTTGTCCCACACTTTTTTCTGTGACACATATGTTCCAAGGAACACTTCTTCAATGTTCCCACTAAGATTTGAAAGTGGGGGTAAAATGTGTGCTTTTCTAGAACTTTTGTACCCTCATAATCCCTGTACAAGACTTGTAGCAAGATTTTAAAACTTGGGATACTGAATACCAATATAGGGGTAAAATACCCCCATATGGGAGTATCTGGGAACACTGTTTCTTGTCTGGTTTGCACCTGCATCTGTAAAACTGTCACTATTGTTAGGACAATACATCATCAATGCAATGAAATAAATTTCTTTTTGTTGATGCAAGATTCCAAAATATTTATGCACTATGTTATATTAAATCGTTTGCTTTATAATACATATTATTTAAATTGCTTTGCTTTCATTCAGATCACAGCATGTTGGAACAAGGAAATTGAAGGATGATGTGTTTATCAAGTGAAGGAAACTATGACAGACAGGGCATGTGCAAACAAAGAAAACCGGCAGCAGATAACTGACACTGTCTTTCAGGTCATCATAACCAATGAAAAATGCACAGAGCAACATTCAAGATTCAAATGACACTGTAACAAGTAGCCCTGGTTATTTTGTTCTCTGTGAACACTTCTGATCTTACGATCAAGGGTGCCACTCGATATATCCATTTTATGGAGCTAGCATGTCCACGACATTTGTCATACAAATAAAAAAAATAATATTGAGTAATGTTTACTTTTTTACTAATTTATAAGATAATTTTGGAAGAATAAGACCCTCCCCCTCCCACAAAAAAACTATATTGAGCCATCTTTCTTTTATGTACCAAAGTAACCATTTAGTCTCATATTTTGTTTTTTGTATTGTTGAAACTAGAAAAGCTCTAATGTTTATGAATAAGAGAGTACATCAGATATTAAGGTCACAATGTAATGTACTTTTATGGGATATGATTGATGGATTCAAGTTTTAAAAACATAATAATGACCTCATCAATTACTATTCTGGATAAGTCAACATTCTAATGGAAAATTTGATTTGTAATACATGCAGTACCTCAAAGGTCAGGGTCAGATTCTTTTATGACATATTATGAGGCATACATATTTTACAATCATACGGGTATGTCAACATTTTCTTTCGAGTATTGACTATTAATGACAAGTCAACATTTCAACATTTTAATGGAAAGGCTATTTGTATGTTAGTATTGTCTGATCTCAAAATAAATGAAAAAGTGAAAAAATAATGTATGTAAAGATTCACATGTTTATATGAAGGGTCAGTTTTTAGTTTACAATCAGTTTTGCATCTCACAAATGGTATACTTTTCTTTCTCAACTTATTTTTAGCTCGACTATGCAAAGAATATGAGAGCTATTGTAGTCGCCCTTGCAACTGCGTTGGCGTTGCAACATTTGGTTAAAGATTTACATGCAAGCTACTAGACAGCTTGTATCTCAGTAGCCATTCATGGTATTGACTTAAAGGTTAGCGGCACCAGACAACCAAGGTAGATAATTCTTGATGGAATATATTTCAAATAATGGCTCTTTTTTAACTAAGAATTTTTTATCAAAGTTTTGCATGCAAGTTACTTTCATGCTTATATATCAATATCCAAGCATGTAATTGATTTGAAACATCTTTAATACGTTTAGTGGATATCATACTATCATGGTAGATAACTCTTAATGGAATATATAAGAAGTTATGGCCCCTTTTTAAATTAGAAATTTTGGTTAAAGTTGTACTTGCTTTTGCGTACTTTCATGTTTATATCTCAGAATCCAGGCATGGGATGATTTGAAATATCTTAAATATGTTTAGGAGCATCTTTCTATCAAGGAAGATCACACTTGATGGCATGTTTTACAAATTATAATCCCTTTTTAACTTAGAAACTTTGGTTAAAGTTTTGCATTCAAGCTACTATTCAGCTTATATCTCAGAAGTTGTTTATGGTATTGACTAGAAGGTTAAGGAGTGTATTCAGTGGCATCAGAAAACAAAGCAGGGTAACACTTGGTCTGAATTTTATACAAATTATAGCCCTTTTTCTAACTGCGATACTAGGTTAAAGTTTTGCATGCACAGTGTTAACATGCTTATGTCTCAGTAACTAGACATGGGATTGAATTTAGACTTCATAAACATATTTTGGGGGTATCAGACTATCAAGGTATATCATTTTGGCTGTTATTATATACTGGGTATGTGAAGCACAAGAATTGAAATGGATTTACCAACAAACATTTTGAATGGTCGAGCGTGCTGTCCTTTGTCAGCTCTTTTTGTTCTTAGTTCCAGCACAATCTTATTGATATAGACAGTTTCCTGAAAGAAAAACAAATTAATTGTAACATATATGTAACATGAAATGGTTATGGGCATGAAAATAAATGAGGCAGTTAAAAATATTCAATAATTGTGGTTGTAGAAAACTTTAAGGGTTAGAGTCTGTGACATGATATTTGCAATGGATCTAATAATAAGTCAAAAATCAGTTTAACTTCTAAACTTTCTTTTTTTTTCCTTCAAAAATGGTTAAAAATTTACATAATACAAGTTACAAGCTTTAAGCAATTGATGGTAATGGATTTTAGGTATAAAGGCAGCAACTAAGAAAATAGTACAATCAGACTTATAATAACCATCACCTCTGAATCACAGCCAATTTGTGAAAAATTTCAATAAATGCCACTAGCTGAATCCCCTGCACTGAATAAGATAATTGAACATCAGAATTAAAGTAAATTCCAGGTAAAGAGCATTATTAGTTGCCTTTGAGTGGCCTTTGTTCACCGGTTTGACAGTCTACAAAACATACAGAGATACTCACATATGAATCTGCTTTGTACAAGAATGTATTAACAATGGAGGAAAAAGGTTGCATAAATAGATGGCTTTGGTTTTAAAAATCATAAATCTAAGTGGACACATATGGAGGTTGATCTACTTCTAAATCAATCCTGCTCTCACACATTTTGTTCAGGTTTATAAGATTTGAAATAAAAGATATTTTTTTTTTTACTTTTTCAGTGACATTTAAATTAAATAAGAATATCAACATACATGTTACATACTAAAACACGACATAAACAAACGAGTGAGCACAATCGATAGAGGGATTCTCAATCGTCAATATGAAAGATGCGATGGAACGAAATACGCGATGGAACGAAATAAATGCGTTTCCCGTGACTACTTCGTACCATCGCGAATAGACTGTATTTCAGTATACAAAATAAAGCACTTTTTATTCATTGTATGTAAAAAGAAATATTCTATCACATCCTTCAATGATTAAACGGTGTGAATAAAATCCTTCAATGTTTTCTAATTTTTTTAAGCTGAAAACTTTATTGTTGCTAAAATTTTAGTGCATACTTGAAGCTGAAGTTGAAATTTACATATTTATATTTAGATTTGGTGAAATGACTATTTGAGTTCAACGTTTCTGCGACAGTATTTTAGTCATATAGTGACATCCAGTGAATTACAGGTGGAGGGAGACCCCGAATGCACGGAGACATCCGGGTAGAACCACCGACCTACCGCAAGCCAGCTGGAAGGCTTCCTCACATGAAAATCCGAATGACCCTGTCGGGATTCGAACCCACGCGTGAGGGGCTTAGTGAGTGTTAAACTCAGCGACTTTACCCTCTCGGCCACGGAGGCCCCTCCCTTGGTAATCCATGCGTCAGTAATCAATAAATCATAAACATGGTCCTTAAATTGCTTAAAACTCAATGCAGATGCAAGCCTCTACTGACTTGGGAGTTGTGGGCTCTTTTTCTCATAATCTATTAAGGCTTGCATTTTACCACCAACATAGATGGACCATGATCTTAATTAATGATTGATGGACTACCTTAAAGAATATAAAACACATCAAAAAACCCTGGGTTATCATGAACAATTGTCAGTCTGTCCGTTAGCAACATTGATGTCCGGTCAATAACTTGATAACTATTTAGTGTGCTGTTTTCATACTTAGTAGAGAGGTTGGTCATAGGCAGTTGGTGATCCCTATTGATTTTGAGGTCAAAGGTCAAGGTCACAATGACACTGAGCGTAAAATTATTGTATGCTTAATAACTTGAAAAGGAATATGCCTAGGTTTGTGAAACTTGGTAGAGATATTGCCCATGGTCAGTTATATGACCCCTTTTGATTTAAAGGTTGTTAGGTCAAAGGTCAAGGCCACAGTGAAAACCGGTGTAAAATCCCTTTCCAATCAATAACTTGAGAAGGAATCTAGGTTTGTGAAGCTGAGAAGGGAAATTGTACATGGCCAGTGTATGACCCCTTTTGATTTTGAGGTTGTAAGGTCAAAGGTCAAGGCCACAGTGACAACCAGTGTAAAATGAGAAGGAATAAGTCTAGGTTTGTGAAACTTGGAGGGGACATCTCCCATGGCCAGTAGACGACCCCAACTTGTCTTGAGGTCATAAGGTCCCTTCTATCTAGGATTTGCTAAAATAATAGAGGGCCAGGTACCTGAAAGCAGAACAAAAGAGAAAAAAATAGACTTTATTCCGTAACAATTGAATAAGGGACCATGGCCGTCTATACAACAAAACGTATATCAAAAGAATATTGCTCCTTGTTTCCACTCCTATGCACATCTGTTTGTCCAACTTTCTGTCTGTCCGTTAGCTACAATGATGTCCACACAATAACTAATATAATAGTAAAGAAGAAAAAGTTTATAGTCCTTTTTATTCATTGAGTCTTCTCACATTTTCATTTTATGCACCTTTTAATAGCACATATGGAGCTTTTAATTTATAGACATGCAGGTTTGTATAGAATAAGAAGAATGTCCTGAAATTCAGGAATATTCCTGAAAACTATTACCCATGCTAAACTGTTTTGAGGTATTTCCGTGGTTGATGGGTTAAGTCATTGCTAAAGGCACCTAAACAATTGTATGTCCATAAAATAAACTGTCGGTACACTTGATGCCGGTAGCCTTCCCCACCTTCAAACATGAGGACATCTCGTTGGTTTTCTTTTGCCAGGGCAAGAACACCTCCATGTAAGATGAGCAGCTCAAAATTCTGTAAATCAAAGATTATTATGAGAAACAAAAGATATAAGTCAATGCTGCAAAGCTTTATTATTGAAAATTATAGATATAGGCTTTGAAAAAAATCTCGGCTTATGGGAAACTGAAGGTAAAATAGAATCCATTCCAGGAGGCTTAAGAAATACAAACATATCCCTAAAGCCTACTTAATACCTGCCAAAAGTTATTTAAATACTTATAAATTTATTTACAGTGTTTGTACATTGATAAGGGACGGTTTTCTTTTTTTTTTAATATAAATATTTGTAATACATGTATATGGAATATATGGAGATGTACAGTTCAGAACAGGTAGAAGAATATTACTGCTTAACAGCGCAAATTTAAAAATGTACCACAAGGGAAATCTTAAAAATAGCAATGAAGATACTTGAGCCAAATGTGTGTGGGGAAGGGTCTAATTAAAGTAAGTCAACAACATCACAACATCAGTCATGACTGCCCCCCCCCCCCACACACACACAGACACAAAAAAAGGCTTTGAATTAAATTTTCTCCATGTAATATGAGATGTCAATTTAAACCTTGACGCATGGTTTGTCTAAAGACAGGTATGCAGTTTCAAAAACATTTCTTTTTATGAACAAAAGGCTAGGGTGATCTGGATTGATCTTGAAACAACATTAATTTCTGATCTATATAATATTCGTTTGTACTTACTGCCTGTCTTGAGAAACAGTTATCCATCAGACAGCATACTTGTTTCACCGTGTCAGCATCTCCCGGCAGTGACTACATATACATCAGTCTGGATTGTGGGTGATATCCCCAAGCTGCTGTTGGATAGGTCTCATGACATCAAGCATAATACCTGGCTGGTGATCTAGCGCATGACAGAGTTTGTTTCTTACCTCTGCTTCTGTCTTGTTTGCAACATCATTCTGTAAACAAATAACTGAAATTTATAAATATCACCTATGGCCACGATTAAAATTACATACCTTGAACTGATAATTGATTTGACAGAGAATTTTGAATCTTTATCATGATGGTATTGCACACAGTCATGCAAAAGAATGTTTCATTATCAACATTTAAATTCGGCGTAATAAAAAAGTTACTTGTTTCCACTAACCCGACCGACACTATTTTTTGTACCGACCCTAGACTTTTTTTCGTTGTTTTTGGGCTATTACCTCTAAATTATAAGGTAAAATGGGGAAAAAAGTTAAAAATAAAAAAAATGTTTAGCCGACCTACATATATTTTGGCGTTCATAGTGAAAACAACTTTTTTCGCCTTATTGTAAAAAACACAAATTTCATTCAAGTTCCATGGAAAAAAAATGTTTCATTGTGGGAAAAGGGTGCATATAGTAATTTGAGGAAAGAATGCCAGTTTTTAGCTATGGGAAACCACTATACAGGGTGGTAAATTAACTAAATTAAAAGTATTGGCATTGCAAGTGATTTCTGCCTGGAAATTATATAAGTTGACAGCTAACTTGACTTTAACTTATTGAGAAGGGAATTATTCGCAATTTTGAGTTCAGTCAATACCCATCTTCATTTCATTTCTCTGTCTTTGAAAAAGGTTTCATCACTTTTTTTCCAGCACATCTTCCCCTTCCAACACCGCTCCCTCTTCCTGGTGCTTGATGATCTCGAGGTGCTCTTTCTGTTAGCAAAATATTTTAAATGACTCATATATATAAATATTTTAAATGACTCATATACATATTGTATTAATAGAATTATTGCTGTAATATAATCACTTTACGTACGAACGACATCGGTTGAAAAGTAGTAAACATGTGTGTACCCTGTCGTATTTATTTAAGCGTGACAGTACAAAAAAAATCATGTCGCGGCTAATTGATATGACTAGCTGAAATGCATCGTTCTAAATGTGCATTTTAATTGTAATTATAATAACAGCTCTTCTAAAAGTTGTAATTTCGTTACGAAGTTCGTACAGCCGTCTTTGCTTCCACAAAGCATAAAGAATACGTAACCGTGTAAATAATCTAAACAATTTATCAAAAACACGCATATAAAAATAAAAAAAAGAAAAAGCGATAAATTAACGATAGTGTTTGATTTAGAATACTTTCGGAAGCTTTGTTGACACTTAGTCGCCTGTGTACAGTTACACCGTTTGCACCGTTTAGGTCGTGGGCATATGACGCCGAATATTTCCGTTGAAATCCGTGTGCGACCGCAATATGTCGAGCAAAACGAAATTAAGGTTTTTAAAATCTCTTTTATGTAATGAAGTGGCCAAACTTATGTTGAAGTAATGTACGCAATGTTTATTTTGAATGCCTTACGACCATTCTTGAAGAGTTTTTCTGAACAATTTATTTATGCGATATTCTCATGTTTCTGAACACTATTATAACTTTAATGCTTACTAAAAAACACTAACCTTTACATAGGATTGAGATATTCGTGCATTTTTTTTCTTCTGTGAAACGTGCAAACAAACACGCGTAATTGATACACAGCGAGGGTACAGTCAATGTCAATGTATTGTAGTGTAAACATTGTTGTAATCTCCAGGGGGTCTCTGGGGTGGGAACAAATACATTCCGATTCAAAGATTAAAATGAACATAATTGCGGCAAACAATGATCAACAATCAAAAAGACAGAACATGTCAGTACCCAAGAATGTCCACTGATATGTAATCATTATTCGAATGAATTGCGGCAAGCAAGGACACATACCAACGAATGTCAGTATGACATGCACTGATATGTAATCATTATTCGAATGAATTGCGGCAAGCAAGGACACATACCAACGAATGTCAGTATGACATGCACTGATATGTAATCATTATTCGAATGAATTGCGGCAAGCAAGGACACATACCAACGAATGTCAGATGCACTGATTGTAACATTTTTATGATAAGCAAGCATCAAAGTAATATATATTTTTAAGAATTTTTAAATAATTGTTAAGTTTGGTTGCTTAATGTAGAAGCAACATCACTATAACCATTAACCACCACAGAATTTTTTACAGATTAACTATTACCAAAGACTTGTTTTATTGTAAAAATGGGTCACTACTTTCATGAGTGTAATATTCATTCATCCATAATTCATTAAGACGTTACCCTAAGATATATAATTTGAACTGCACTGGAAATGTACAAGAGCATGAAATAAAATTGTGTGGGTTATATTAACTTTACAATTCCTAAGTATTTCAACCCATTTTGGGCAGGTATTGAAGCAGTGAGACACATTGAAAAGTACCCTTACAAGTATCAGTATTTATCATTCTGTAACATGAGATTTTTGTTTTACAAACGTGCGTCAAACGCTTGGTCAAGGACTGGCGATAACCAGAACTACCACTTAAGATTTCTTATACCCCTGCTTCTCACCTTACCTTTAATATATTTGACCATGAAACAAGAGGGCCATGGTGGCCCTAGAAGGCCCTAGAACGCTCACCATGGTACCATCAACCTAATCAAAACAATTCAGGTCACTTTATTCAACCTTGTTACCTTAAGCAACAGCCAGATTCAAATTCTAAAGAAAACTTGCCAACAACCTGCAGACCTCATTTTTCAAGGAATCAACTTTATTTAAGCATGACGGTAGGACACATTTATGACCAATGAAACTAACTTCTGACATTTTTGTTTGATAGAAGAAGAATAAGAACATTTGATATTGAGAGTATATAGGTGTCTCATTTATCAAGGGATCAACTTTTATTTTACCAATTATGGTAGAGCATTATTGCTACCCGCTGCCGTGGTTCAGCTCAGTACATATTAAAAAAGTCAACTTGAGTGGTTTGATAGATTTAATATTACATAATGAAGTTCATTTCGTGTTATTCTGATATCTGTGTAACAAATATTTCAGGATACCACAAGAATGACGGTTTCCAGTCTGAAATAGACAAAATACAATGTCTGAGAATTACGTGATTTCACTGCTGAACTTACATAATTCATAATTCATATCATAGCATCATAATCATATGTTCTATGCTAAATTCTAATGTTCCTTCAAATCTTATATGCATTGCTGGTTCTCTAGATCCAATTGGCAATTTATTTTATATGAATACAAAGAACAATGACATTGTCATAATACACGTCTAGATAAATAAAAAGCAATACAACATTACAATACACACATGTATACATTTACACAACTCACCAGTATGTGGTACTAACTGGACGTCATCCCTCTGGTCATTCTGTAAATACGGCGTAAAAATAGTATTATTTCTGGTTACAGGCTGGGAAAATTTAGTCGGTCGGCTTTTTTTTTTTTTTTTTTTTTTTTGAAAGCTTAGATCTAATGTGGAAAATGTAACATGCTACATGCCAATTTACCTTTTACTTTATTTTGCAATTTCAGACAGCTTACAGAAAAACAATCTTTCTAGTTTGTACTAAACGTTAGTCCATTCAGCTGATTTGAGAACTCGGTTGCCGATACAAGTACACAGTATATTACTTAGAATGCACATGCTGGGTGCAGATGAAAATCAATAAAAATGGCGGAGCCAGTTACCTGTGTCATTCAGCATACTAATTAATATGAATAAATGCGGAATACTCGAATGGTATCGCTTACAATATCTGTTTACACTTTACACGCTCTCTACCGACTTGCATTTTATCTGCGGTGAGAAACTATTGCTTTCGGGTAAAAAAAGAGGAGAAGATTGCGCAAGAAATGTATAATGGACTGACAAATGTCTATTATGAAATCATCTAGCAGCTTATAAGTATATTTAAAGTGTACTGCGAATCCCCCAAATTAAAAATTGTTACGACCCACTTTAAAAAGACTTGTTTGTAACGTTTCAGACGTAGTTTATACTTTGATTATTTACGAAAGATAGTTGAAATTCGAAACTAATCCGTAACCTCAAAAATGGCTGTCTCCAGCGGTATCCTTAGTAACCTGTTTAAACGAAGACAATGCGAAATAAAATCTTAGGTTAAGATGGATATTGTTTATTTTTATTTATCTATTGTTTTTTTCATTTATTTTATTTTTTTTTAAAATGGGTCGGAGGGTAAAATAATGGGTCGGTCGGGTAACCAGAAACAACCCTTTTTACGCCTTATAAACGTGATGAGAAGAAAAGTTCATATACGAGTTCTGTGTAGCTTATATAAGGAAAGGGACCGAGCCCTTGGGGCTTCATCTTTCAAGGGTTAACTTTATTTTAAAAATTTTGCTAGAACACTATGAATTGACCGTTGGTGTCAAAATTCTGACTATTTGTTTGATAGAAAAGAATTTTGAATGTTCTATATAGAGCATATAAGGAAAGGGGCTGAGCCCTTGAGGGACTCATTTTTCAAGACTTAGTAATCAACTTTATTTCAAAGAGTTTGGTAGAACACTAAGAAGTGCGCCATATGTCATTAAATTCCTAAAAGTGAATTTTGAAACTTTCAATAAAGAGTATATGAGTACCCTTATGGTCTTATATTTCAAGGGATCAACTTTGTTTTAGCAGTTATGGTAGAGCACTATAAGGTGACCATTTGTGCCATACGACATTAAATACTTACCACTGGTATCAGAGAAGAAGATTTTTAAAGTTTTTAAAATAAAATTCTGTTGGTTGACTTGGCAACCAGAGTTCTAACAGGATCAAGTTAATTTAAAAAACAACTCTGTAGCTTATCAGCTTATGGTTTCCATCGATGTGCCACAGGGAGTTGGGATTTCTTCTCTGTATGGTTTTTGTCCATCGCAAGGCAACAGTGGATGCATCAACCCTTAAAAGGGTCTCTGCAACCCTGTCCCTTTGTACCATGTGTCCTGAAGCTGCCAGGTGCCCAACAACATTACGGATGCCTATGGATGTGTTTCCCTGTGTAATGGCCCTGACTAGATTGTCAAATCGTTGAGAATCGATCCCTTCGGCTTATGCTAAATTCCCTGTATCAACAAAGTTCACAATGTTTTATTAAATTATAATTTAGACTGGACGATCGGAATACTGCAAACTAATTATATTCGTAGAATGACCAGACTAGAAGAACCTGCATATCCTAAATTTGAATTGAAAATGGTATTTCTTAAAAAAAGAAATTGGCTCTGCATGAGGTGCTTTCATAGAGAGTAATAGACCACAGGGGACAATGTGCATGGCTATCCCCTTTCCAATTATCAAATACATGTACAAATAGAAAATACTGTACATTTGCTCAGAAATACTTATGGTGCTGACTGAAGTACTGCTACCTTAAAGAGGGAAAGCTATAGTCTCCTCCAGTGTAGACAACCTGCAGAAAACCTGTAGTCTCCTCCAGTGTATGGGGACTAATAACAAATCCTTTTTTAATTCTCCTTTGGCGCTTGGTACCCAAGCTCCAGTTCATGCCAAATTCTGATAATCTGCCTAAAGTGCAGTGTTTCAGTCGATGCCTTCAAAATTTAAGAAAATAAACTTTATTCAAAAACAACAGATATAACAGAAAGTGTAGATATTCTGAAAAAGAAAATCAAATAAGAACACTAAATTCATTCATTCATTCATTCATTCATTCATTCATTCATTTATTCATTCATTTATTAATTAATTAATTCATACATTTGTTAAAGGGACTAGAATTATCTAGAAATGTATCCCCCCCCCCCCGCATACTGCTTTGTCACAGTATGGAAGTATGTTCTAATTGTTGAAAGAAACACCAAGCAGTAATACTGATATATTTTTAATATGTTTAGTGCTTGGGGGTATGGGCAAAAAACACTGCATCGTCTGCGAATAATAGCATAAACAGCTTTGTTGCCTCTAAATGTAAATAATACATCAATATTAGTATCAAAACATGTAATTATATCGTTTATTAAAATAAGAATAATATAGTTGAGCACAGATCTTCCTGTTTTACACCGATATTTGATTCGAAATATTGGGATACTTGGGATTTATATCTCACACAAGCTTTCCACAACGCTATACACACTTTTAGGGGCTTTAATGAATTGTGTACTTATATTTTCATTAATTAATTTCTGGAATACGTAGAATCTATCAATTATGTAAAAACATTTTTCAAAGTCAACAAAAGCGCAATACAACTTTTTCTTATCTGACAATGTTTATATTATAAAAGAGTGAAATAAATAATTACAACCAATATAGATTTACCACTCTGAAAGCCAAACAGGTTTTCAATAATGTTTTTATGTTTGTCAGTCCATTTAGTTAATCTGTTAAGTAATATTTGCAAATATTTTTTGATAAACATTAATTAACGTCATCTTGGTATCTTAAATATCACTGCCTTTATATATAGGACATATTATTCCCTCTCTAAAACATAAGGATATTCGCCATTTATAAGTTAAGAGTTTAAGTAAGAAAGGTGATATAAAATCAAAGGGAGTATTTGTAAATTTCTGCACATATTCTACCTGTACCGCTTGATTAATTTTTTTTCTGTTGGTTAAAGGATTTGTGTAACTCGTTAATTGTAATTTCAGCATCTAAATATTCATCAAGAATAAATATGACATTTTCCTCGTTTTCGTTATTTTCCAATAAAGAACTATCGTTTTATTTTTCACATAATTTTGTTGTAACTGTTGGTATGTTTAATCTTTATGAAAAACATTCCTCGTTTTATTTTTAGCTCACCTGAGCACAAAGTGCTCAAGGTGAGCTTTTGTGATCGCCCTTCGTCCGGCGTCCGACGTCGTCCGTCGTGCGTCGTCCGTCGTCAACAATTTTCTTTAAACGACATCTCCTCTGAAACCGCTGGACAGAATTTAATGAAACTTGGCAGGAATGTTCCTTGGGTGATGCTTTACAAAAGTTGCTAAAATAAACTTGATCCATGAAGAACTCTGGTTGCCATGGCAACAAAAAGAAAAATAATTTGAAAACTTTAAAAATCATCTCCTTCAAAACTACTGGCCAGATTTCAAAATAATTTGGTACAGATGTTCCTTGGGTCAACCTCTACCAAAGTTGCTAAAATTATTCCGATCCGTAAAAAAACATGGCCGCCAGGGGCGGGGCTTATTTGCCTTATATGTATATAGGGAAACCTTTAAACAACATCACCTCTAAAACCACTGGATAGAATTTGATTAAACTTGGCAGGGATGATCCTTGGGTCAACCTTCACAAAAGTTGCTAAAATAAACTTGATCCATGTAGAACTCTGGTTGCCATGGCAACAAAAAGAAAAAAAATGAAAATTTAAAAATCATCTTCTTCAAAACTACTGGCCAGATTTTAAAATAAATTGGTACAGATGTTCCTTGGGTCAACCTCTACCAAAGTTGCTAAAATTATTCCGATCCGTAAAAAAACATGGCCGCCAGGGGCGGGGCTTTTTTGCCTTATATGTATATAGAGAAACCTTTAAACAACATCTCCTCTGAAACCACTGGACAGATTTAGATTAAACTTGGCAGGGATGATCCTTGGGTCAACCTTCACAAAAGTTGCTAAAATAAACTTGATCCATGTAGAACTCTGGTTGCCATGGCAACAAAAAAATTATGAAAACTTTAAAAATCATCTTCTTTAAAAATACTGGCCAGATTTTAAAATAAATTGGTACAGATGTTCCTTGGGTCAACCTCTACCAAAGTTGCTAAAATTTTTCCGATCCGTAAAAAACATGGCTGCCAGGGGCGGGGCTTATTTGCCTTATATGTATATAGGGAAAACTTTAATCAAAATTTCCTCTGAAACCACTGGACAGAATTTGATTAAATTTGGCAGGAATGATCCTTGGGTCAACCTTCACAAAATGTCCTAAAATAAACTTGATCCATATAGAACTCTGGTTGCCATGGCAACAAAAAGAAGAAAAAAAATATGAAAACTTTAAAAATCATCTTCTTCAAAACTACTGGCCAGATTTTAAAATAAATTGGTACAGATGTTCCTTGGGTCAACCTATTTATCTCAGGTGAGCGATTTAGGGCCATCATGGGCCTCTTGTTTATTTCTTGCCTGGCTGTAAAGCATTCACCATTAAACCATGGTTAAGTTTCTTACTTTGGTTATTTTTCTTTATCTTTCTCTCAATGCAAGTATTTCTATAACTACCAAATATATAAAATTTACAATGATGTAATAAACCTATAAAGTTATTTGTTAATTGGTCTACATTATTTGTATTATCAATGTTTTCTGTTAGAATGTTTCGTGTGTAGTTTTTGTTTAAATTCTTCATTTTTGCATCATCTAAATGGACAAAAATGTTATTTTCGGATTTTTTGTCATCATCATTTTTACTTTTTTGTAACACGCTTCTATAGCAAACAATATCCCTGAATGGTCTGAGAATTCTATGGGCTCAAAAATATTAATTTCAGTAATATACTCAAAGTGATTTTCACAGTATTTCGACTACCCAAAATAATTGTTTTCCCGATATGATTCCTTTAGGTGTCCCTCAGTATTCATCCATACAGAATGTGCAAATAAACTTTTTCCTTCACTTTTTTTTTCAGACCATTACATTATTATCTTTATTTAGCCAAAAAATATTAAAATGTAAGTAAAAATTAACAGTGAAACCATACTATGTGGTATGTTTCGTCATTTTAAGCTTTCACAAGTAGCATATTTTGCCTCGACTCGGAGAAGAAAACTGCTTATGCTCCTTTATAGATCTAATGCATTCGAATTGTGCCTCACACATACGCCCGAATTATTCTTTTGTCTGATGTACAGGATTCCCTAACATTCGGGAAACCCTAAAGAGTTCGTGAGCATTTCTTTGCTGTCACGAAAAGCACATCAATAAAAGTTTTCCAAATGTTAGAAATTGGTATGGTTATACTGAATTAAGATCTTTTAAAAAAGAAAAGATTTTTTACACTGCCGTTTAGATACATGACCAAGCACATCTGTAATAATTCAATTCTTCTCTATTCATATTTGCGCAACTGTACGGAAGGTGCCGAAATGTGAGGGTTTGTTTGGAAAGAGATATTTGATTGGTAAAGTGAAATTTTCCTTTCACTGATTTATCATTTGTCACGGAGGTTCTCTTTGATAACTACAACGCTCTATATTTTGGATCATCTGCATAAAAAGCCCAACCATATTGCTCATTTTGTAAAGCATGATCTCAATGGACAATCTACCAACCCAGCATGATGCTCATCTTATGAGCGTGATGCTTATGTTTTAAGCATGAAGTTCAATTGCCACCCACATTGCCATCTAACGAGCATAATGCTCATTTTCTAAAGCATGATGCTCATTGGGCAATCTGCCGACCCAGCATGATGCTCATCAAACGAGCATGATGCTCATGTTTATAAGCATGATACTCTATGAACAAACTGCCGACCCAGCATGATGCTCATATTTTAAAGCAGGATCTGCCGACCCAGCATGATGCTCATCTAACGAGCATGATGCTTATGTTTAAAACCCCCATGATGCTAAGGGAAATTTTCCCCCTGCATGATGTTCATCTAACGAGAATGATGCTCAATGGGCAATCTGTCGACCCAGTATGCTGCTCATCTAACGAGCATGATGCTTAGTGGATACAATTCACCGACCCAGCATGATGCTCATCTAACGAGCATGATGCTCATTGAACAATCTGCCGACCCAGCACCATGCTCATTTCACTAAGAATGATGCTGGGTTGGCAATTAAAACCCTTATCGTACGGCACACTAATGCTAAGATTTGTTTAGATAACTTATTCAGGATTTCAGAAGGGTCATTCCACAGTTAGTCAAATGAATGATATTTATCATAATAATTGACTTCCAACAAAAACATGTTTTCTGATATATCATTGGAGTTCGATTGCGTCTTAAACAGACTGTTATTTGTGGTTTACCTTTAAAAAGGATTGAAATCTATGCATAATTTCGTGCATAAGTTGTACATGTATTTACAATCCGTGGTACCACGAAGTCCAGTTTTTGAAACTGTCTTTGTAAATGATATCACAGTTAATATGGTAAATATGATAAATTCTGATGATACATCTTGTAGTCTGACTGTTTTGCCTACTTTGAAGATGATGTAACTACATGTATATTTTCTACGACAATGATATACGTGTATGTTAAACCATTGAAGCTGTGTGAATTGTTTTACATCATCCTACCGAAAACTTTTTAATAAATGTCTTAAATGTAAATGTTCTATTAGTTACGAATTAAGAACTCGTTCATATGGTTCATTTGATTAATTTGCAAAAGGTAAGGATAAAGAAAAACGACATTCTACTTGACAGCAGTGGTTTTCGGCCCAGTATCATGTGAAACCCAGTTATAATTTATTCTAATTATGACCAATTAAGTCCTAAAAAAGGCAGGTTGATGTAGCCATTATGAACTTCACTATGGCCTTTGACGCGGTTCACAATGGTAGACTCTTGCATAAATTGTATCATTGTGGTATTAGAGACAATACTCTACAATGGATTAGTGCATTCATGAGTCATGATAGCACTGGTAACCAATCAAGTGGTACACGATAAAGTTCCACAGGGTTCTTCTTTATCTGCTAGATACATTAATGATCTCCCTGATGCTTTAAAATCCAACTGCCATCTCTTTGCAGACGACTGTGTTGTGTACAGGAATATAAACCCCGAAACCGATGCTGCAATACAACAGGAGGACATGAACAGGCTGACGGAATTGGAGCGGAAGTGGAAGATGTCCTTTAACATTGACAATTGCCATATCATGCATATCACTGCATGCCGTTCCTGAAAAATTTCCGTGAGCGGGAGGTTGTGGGTTCGATCCTCGGCCACGACATACCAAAGTCGTAAAATATGGTACTGTTATAGCTCCCTTGCTTGGCGCTCAGCATAAAAGGGTAGTTGCAGGACTGGTTGGCCCGGTGCCAGGATAATGTGACTGTGTGTGGTAGTATCTTGCCACATGTTTACGGCGTGATACTGCAATTTGGCAGCACTATAACTGTCTCAAGTAGACATCGTCTCCGAATGACTGCAATACTGTCGGTGGGACCTTTAACCCAACAACCCAAAAAACAAACAATAGAAAGTTTTCAAAACTGATAATATCCCGCAAAATCAACAACAGTTACTCCAGACTGTTAATCAAGCCACTTACCTAGGAATAGAAATAACATCAAATCTCTCCTGGTAAGCACATACAAACAAACTCACCGCCAAAGTCAGTCAATCATTAGGGTTCCTAAGACGCAATCTCCTTTCAGCTACTCAAGAAACTTGAATAGCTGCATATAACACTTTAGTAAGACCGACACTAGAATATTCTTCGTTCACATGAGACCCTTTTCTTAAGAAAAATATTGTTAAAACTGAGTCCATTTAGAAATATGAAGCGAGAATTATTACAAATGATTATTCTAAAACACCAGGATCAATGACCAACATACTCTCAACACTTAACTGGCAATCCCTAGAAACAGTAGAAAACATAGGCGAGCTTAAAACAATTTGGTTTTATTTTGCAAAACAGCAATTACCATTGTAGAACTAGACGTGAATTAATATATACAACCCTACACAAGACAATCTAGACATGACTACAGTAAAGCACAGTGATTGTCTAATTTTCATTTTTGGTATGTTATACCTATGATACAATAAATCTATGTAACAAAGGAACCATATGAAGTTATGCACCATGGTATTGACAGATCTTGTTTTCATGAATATTTCAAGTAGCTTATATAGCCCGTCTTGAATATAAGGTCTGTAATGCACGTGCTCTGAAAAATGCCTTTTTAAGCGTTATACTGTCTCACTTTGAAAAATATTTTAAAGTTTAAATAATTTAATCCCGCAGTCTGATAAAGGCGCTTATACTACACATTTTGCATCTTGAAGTTGAAAACTAAGGATTTTCCTCTCAAAATCCAAATAACATTGTTTCTTCTAAAAAAGGCTAAAAGGACACATAGAACATGTAATTATAACTAATGAAAATAGAAAATAACTTTTGTAAAGATTTTTCATAACCAATAATAATAAATATTTATGAAAAAGTATGCATCTAGATTACTAAAACTGCATAGTGTGTTTTTCAGTATGGTTCAATTCATTCAGAAATTGTATTTTAAGCATTGATATGTGCATTGGGGCCGATTTATGACAAATTCAGTCTAACAGTTGTTGTAAAGATACCCTTATATCTTAAGATTTTAAGTTTATTTCTTCTGTGTGAAACGATTTTAGGCTTTTATCTTTGCGCTTAATTGGTGCTCGAATTATTGTTCATTTTTTTTATATGATATATGATACAGTTTTGTTTCTTCAGTTTTTTATACAAGGTGGAAATTATTAAATATTTATATTTTCTTGAATTACCTCCCTTTAATTATACTAACCTCTTGGAAATATATAAATCTACCACATATATACTTTTGTGCGTCTCATCTAACTTGGAAGGAGGAGGAGGGTTGTAAGTCAGTCGGTCTGTTCCCTTTTCGTGCGTGGAATCGCAAGGTGAAAAGACAATCAAATAAATAACCAATTTATTCAGGTTATGACCAAGAATAAGTAATATTGGTATTCTACGCTTGTGTGTGGAATCGCGAGGTGAAAAGACGGTCATTTAAATAACCATTTTATTCAGGTCACGACCAAGAATGATTAAAATTGATATTCTCCGCAGGTACATGTTGTAGCCAGCACATTCAAAACGCCTCCTTGCATTCTTACGCAGATTGCATTGCGCTATCAGGTGAGTTTGCAAGATTTGAGGTGGCGAACCTGCTAGTCGGAAAGCAGTGAGGAGTAATACGTTAAGCTTGGTATATTAAAGTAAGGTTACCACCGCACGCAGAAAGCATTGCGCTATCTGGTGTTGGGCAACTTAGTAGGGTTAAGGTTATTTATATTTCTATTTTAGCCGAAGCTCAGAGTTGGAAATATAGAACATGCTATAAGTTAGGACTGACGTGACGAATTTCAGTTAGGGCTCGTTATAATTTCAGTATAAGTAAGGACTGTTTTCTATCTCTGATTCTTGAATAAATGAATCTTAATTATTTGAGACAATAATTTGTTGTAACAATCATTTTTAAAATCGGCCTTGTATATATTCCATAGCTTATTTTAATTTATTTAATCATACGACCAGGAGAGGCACAATAAAATTAAAGTTAATATCTACATGTGTATATAGTTATTTAGACCATTCGGACACGTCACAAAAATTGTTGGCAGCGGTAGGATAATGTCAACTGTCAGACCGGAGTTGCCTTACCCATGTATTTCCCAGGCCAAGTCTCGGGTCGAGACTTCTCGAAGGGGAAAGTAATGTGACGATGCGTCGTCACGGGTATAAATACAATCTCTGACAACTGCGTCAGGGAATCGACTTTTGCACACCGGCGGACCGGGTTAAATCCTGGGCCGGCCGAGTTTGTTACATATGTTTGCTCTCTTAAAATATTGTTTTTCCGATTGATATTTAAAAGAAAAATAATTAAATTAATGCTACTAAGTATTTTGATCATTTCTTTGGTGTATTGTCCGTATTCTACTACCAAGCAATGTAAACATGCATAGACTATATGAAAGAATTTTTCCGAAACAAAGCCTGGTGTTATAAGCAATGCTAAAAGTGACAGTAACGTGTCCTTTTCAGAACTTCAATTTTGTGCCTAGTCGGAGACACTTTGTGGACTGTGTTTTGGTCGAAAACCAGGCTTACCTTCTTGTTACCATCTCTTCGTAGAAGATCTAGAATTGTTCTTACAAAATGATATTAATTTGGGATTAAGCGTAGAAGATATTTCATTAACAATGTTACTATTTGCGGATGATATGGTAATTTTTGGTAAATCACCGCAAGAATTACAGGATCATTTGGACTTTTTACATGTATCAGGCCCGGATTCACCGGGGGGCCGAGGGGGCCTTGCCCCCCCCCCCCCCCGCTTCCCTGGTTATACATATTTTTTTCTAGGCTATAAAATCCATTGATTACATAAAGTTTGAGCTGTCTAGAGGAAATCCCCTGCGTTGGCCCCCATACTGAACCAACCGCATAACCACCTGACCAGCCAAACCCCTATTGTCTTATGGCCCCCTGCTGTTAATGTGTAGGTAATCTGAATCGGCAGTCATCCATGACTTAGTGATAAGCATGTGTTTAAGGTACTGTGTATGCAAATTGATTGACACCTTTACTGATTCACAGGCTATTGTCGAGTGATACCTAAGGACATCTCGTCTGCCGAGCGATCTAATGATTGAAGAAAAATAGGCAATTACAAAAACTTTTTATCAGTAAAACTATTCTAGACAGGTGATGTTTAGGAAATAGCATAAAAATCGATTAGTATAAAATTAGCCACTAAAAACAACAACTAAGTTGGACATTAAAATGTGATTGCTATCGAAATATTTTCACTAGAGCCCACAGAAATTATTGATTTAACAAATAACTTTGACTAAATCTAATCAACGAAATTTTAAATTCACTTTTCTCTACATCTATAAAATTTTAAATCTTAAATTAAAAGCGGGCAATTTAACTGCCAGGTTGATGAACTTTCAGGTATGAAAAATTGCTGATTTTGTTTTGGAAAAAAATTAAAAAGCTATTCTGCAGGGAAGATGCATACCTATCGCTAGCCATGTAAATTAAACTTTATCAGAAATGGGTTGTGTTTCTAAATGTCATCAGCTTTATTATTTTTACATAACTTGTAAGTATTATTTTAACGAAGCAGTTAAATTCTTCTTAACTAACTCTCTCAATATATAAATACAAAAAGTAGGTCTATACATCACCATGTTCACTTTTCTTATTATTTACGAATAAAATAATAATTATTATTATAAAATATGTGTATTTTAGATTTATGAATATAATTAAGAAATATAAATAAGAAATAAGATATAATTAAGAAATGAAAGAATATGGAAATTGTTAACTGCCATATTTTTACTAATTCAAATCAAATCTAGGCAATCAGTTATTGACCAATGTTACTGAGAAGTCAATGAATACTAATGCACAGAATACACAATTTATGTGCAAAATAAAACGGATATTTAAGATTTTATATTAAATATCAACATCTATTGTTTGTTTTGTCACTGATTAAACACTTAGAAAAACCAAAATGTTTCAACTAAAACTAAACATGTACAAAAAAAAAATGACACACCTACCCTATAACGTGTGCCTGATTTTCTTTTCTGAGAATTTCTGTGTGAAGACTGCTTCCAGATCGACAATTTGACAGCCAATATCATTAAGGTCGAACCTATTCCCTTCCACATATTTGACAAAATGATTATGTTTAACGTGAAAATTGATTTTTTTTTCTCAGTCTTTGACAAAACTGTCTTTTACACTGTTGAGTCAAAAACTAATGATCACAAGTCACTTTTTGTGGGGGTTCAGGAAACCCTTATTAAATATTTTATGCCAGTTTGTGAATGAAAATACAAGATAAGCCCGTATTTCTTACCCGGAAGAAGTAATACCTTTTCAGTAATATCAGTGCCACCCCCCCCCCCCCCACCACCAGCGCTTCCATCTCCCCCACCGTTATTTTTATTTTATTTATTTTTGATCGGGGACTGTAAATGCAATTGTAATCAAATTTATACGATTGCACACCAGTTATTCAATAACATGACTTTGCGCCGGTAAAAGATAACATTATATCGCTCAATGCTTAAGACTCGGTCCCACTTGGCATTTTTTTTACCTCGGGGATGGGATGCATACGTACTCCCGATGGAAATAGCGTCGCGAGCCACGTGGAGTCATCGGGAGGCCTCGGGTGTACTGCAAAAAGAATTCATTGAAATTTTCCCGATGTGTTCTCGATGTTTTATCGGAAAAACAAGCCGGGGAAATATCCGCAGAGAAGCTCCGGTCAGCATTCACGGAGCTTCCGCGATTTTTTTCCTCCGATGAATTCCCGATGCGTTTGTGATGTCTCGCCGAAGTATCAGGGGGCATTCGGGGATATTCGGCGGCCTTTCTGTGACACATTCCCGATCTTATGGTTGAATCTCATAATATTTGCAAAAAAAAAAAAAAAAAACGCACCCAGAAATTACTTTCTGTTTTGGCCAGTCTTACACTGAGACGGTCAAAATAGCCATTGGACATTGCTTAGGGCATCCCTTAAACCCCCCAAAAGTCTTCTCTTGATTTTGTCGCTTAATTCCACCATCAAATTTTCATACTCTCAATAATCTTCCCCGAGACACGTAGGATGGTTCGCAAGATCCCCTAATCTACGGGGATATTCCCCCGATGATGTTACAAACTCAGTGAAACTCCGGGGCACTTTCGCCGATCATCGGAGGAGGTCCCCGGTGCTTTTCCGAACATCGGGACTCAAGGCTATTTTGCCAAAGCCGAAACAACAGTGAATGTTCAACGGACCAATCCCGAAGCCTAATAATTGTCATTTTTCAACGGACTGCTCAGTCTTTTTTTGGCTCAAACATCGGGAGCCATCGGTAGAAAAAAAAAAAGTTTATTTCCACATCACCGATTTTTTTCCCCCAGTGGGACCTAGGCCTTCAAGTTTCAAAAATATATATCGGATTTAAAAACAAAAACAACAACAACAAAAACCTTCACTATTATCCCCAGATACCCTTCAGAATGCATCTCCATCACACTAAAAACTTTTTTTTCCGGGGGAGCATGCCCCCCGAACCCCACCCTACCACTCCTATCACATTCGGATTTTGCCCCCCCCCCCCCCCCCCCCCACAAAAATTTCTGGATCCGGGCCTGTGTATATTGTGAAAAGTGGGTCTTACACGTTAATACTTATAACACTTAAGTCATGGATTTAAGAAAAAGGGGTCGCTTACTGCAAAATGAGCACTGGTCGTATAACGGTATTGAGCTTGATAGTGGTGATAATTTTAATTATTTAGGGACAGTTTTTAAATATACAGGAAATTTTACTCTGAATCAAGAATATATTACTTGTAATGCACTTAAAGCATTAAATGTTTTGCTTATTAATTGTCAGAAATATGCATTAAATCCGTCTATTTTATGTCAACTGTTAAATTAATTTATTGCTTCAATTTTAAGTTATACTTCTGAGATTTGGAGTTATACGAGGTCTAAAGAAGTAGAGATAAATCACTTAAAATTTTGTAAAAATATTTTAAAGGTTAGAAATACAACATTTTCATGGGGAGTTTATGGTGAGCTGGTTAGATATCCGTTATATATAAAACGTTAATTGAGTATTTTAAAATACTGGTTCAAATTATTAGATTCTGATAACATTATTTTACAAAGAGTGCACTCTTTGTCTTTGGGTGATTGTTCTAAAGGTTGTACTAATTGGTTTACAAATATAAATATAGTTTTTCATATGTATGAAATAATCCAGAAAATGTTAATGTTAACCTTTTTTATGCCTATTCGAACAAACATTAAAAGATAATTTAAAAACAAAACTGGTAGTCCGCAAAAGAAAATGGTAGTGTTTTATCGTTGTTTAACTCTGTTAAATCAAAATTTTGAATATTCAGTGTATTTAGATGCTAAATTACGACTTCGGTATGTCTCGGCCGGGGATCGAACCCAAGACCTCCCGATTCCGGGTCGGAAACTCTAACCACACAGGCACCGGGACAGGTCATATTCTTTTATATATAGCGCATGTTCTGTTTATGTAATTTAACCAGTCACCTTATCTTTAATTTGCTTTTGCTTGCACCTCTTTCTGGAGTTCATTTTAATATATAGCATGTTGGAATTCTCATATGATCTTTTTTGATGTTCGATCCTTATATTATACTAGGCATTCTTCCTTTTTGCAGGCGGATTGTATATGAAGCCTCAGTGTTATCATCACATTTGAGTGTCATTTATAATTAAACAAGGCATCACCAACTACGAAACTTTTAAACTAAAAGTTATAAAACGATTGCATGAAATAGGGGCCTACAATCGAGATAGCAAAACACAAGACAGGAAAATCAAAGCGTTTTTGTCAATTACAAATTAACACTCTCGATGTAAACATTGACGTGTATCTGCGGTTATGTCGTGGGTTCGATTCCTTCATAAGGAAAAGATCCGATATTTTACGATCCCCTCCCCCGATCTCGATCACTGCTAAACCTCATAAGAGGATTATTGGTGGGGTAGATAGATAGTCGAAAAGAAGTGAAAAGTGATCAAGAATAAAAATTTGTCTTTCATGTGTGTGCGTTATCAAGCTCTGCTTAAGTGCATACGACTATCGTTTCAATTTGGTGTTTTCAAACGTTTTGGTTAGTTTTGTCTTCGTTCCGGTAGTCATACTGTATAGAGGTTTGATTACACCACATAAAGCGCCCTGGCGACTTGATCATTACTGCCGGTGAGGTTATTTTTTCAGATTTTTGCTGATCTATTTAACACTTTGTAATAATCATTAAATGATGTTTGATATAACTATTTTTATCATTACTGTTGAAATATTTGGGACAAAGATGTTTGAACAAATCTGATCATAAAACTGTCTTCCAGGTCTACCATATTCTGGAGTATCCAGTTTTCGCCAGCATAAGAAGTTACTGCCAGAAAAGGGAACAAAATAATCCCTCATCTTTAAATTAAATATATTCCCGGATGCATTAATATATTCCCCTCAAATGTAATAAATTGCCAATGGTAATTGAAAACAATTAAAAAAATTAAATGTTCAAAATTAACAAAAATAAAAAAAATTAAAAAAAATGGCATCTTGAGTTCTCGCTAATGATCTCAAAATGAGTCTGTCACGAGTACTATGGTGAACACAAAGAGACAAAATCTGTAAACAAAAGTTGCATTGAATTGAGTTCTGCATTTTTTATTTACATCACTGACTGATGTGCAAAATTTAAGATGAAATATTCCAAAATGACTGAAATTCTGTCAGTGGAATGTTAAATCCAACTAACAAACAAACCGTCTCAAATCCTTGACCTTGCAGACCATCTGCCCTGTCATGTAAATGGTGAGTTCACCTTTCTCCATCAAAAAAACAAAGGCAAACCTGTCATTTACAGCTCTCAACATTATACCAAAATGACAACCACCCATCAAAGGAGTGACCCTACCTGATATAATCTCTACTGAGATCCCCTCCGGTTATTTTATTTATTCATTTTTTTTTGTATTGGCTTCCACTAGTATAGATAACTACCTGACATTGATTGTTTACCAAGTAAGTTGGGACTAGCAAATAACCACATCACTAAGGCTAGCTCAACTGTAAGACTGTTACACTAAGTCTGTATCACTGCAGATAATACCAGCAGACTGTTGAAATGTAATGTCCACGTGATCATCATATACAGTAATATGAATAGCCCTTTTAATTTACTTAATATCACTTTTTTTTTTAAATATTCAAATTGTTTCTTTGGTCAGGTAACCATGGCTGAAGCAACGCCCCCACTTCCAGCTGCTGAGCGACAGTTTCTTTCCTACACAGGCCCAGTCTCTGGTGTTCAGTACCCAGTGAAAGTCAAGTACTGTGGAGGTATGGCAGCCTACACTCATAGACAGATGAGTGTTCAGTTATTGAACTAGATATTTCTGCTATATAATAAAGCAAACTTGTTCACTTAAACAACATTAATCTGTTTTAAAAATCACTGATAATTCTTCTTAAGACAACTCAAGGAATAGATGTAAATTTTCTGTAAAAAAGGTCAACTCATCTGTTAAAAAGGTACCTTTGCAATTCTGTGAAAAAAATTACAAAAATAGATAATGTATATAATATTGATAGATTTTCAGTAAGTAAATTGGAAATATAGTAATTTTTAAGGTGGGTTTGCATATTGTGTTTTAAGTATGAATGAAATTCATAGTGTTGTATTTCTATTCATTAACTTTTGTCATTTTCAGAATGCACTATGCCCATAGAGGTAAGACACACTCTCTTTCTCTCGCATTTTCGCACACACAGAAGTATTTCTCAACTGGGAATAATACGTTTGAGTTATGCTAAAAGCTTGGCATCCAGTATGACTGTTCCTCTTCATGTTGTTATGCTATATTTAACCTATAGCTACTTACTCAAAGTAACTGTTACGTAGGGATTTGCTTTACTGTAACATTAGAAAAGTAAGCATTCGTAGATATGATAATTTTGAGTCACTTTCATCTTTCAAGTTTGAGCTTATTTTATACTCTTCAACCATGATTAAATCTGAGTAACCTTGAAGTCATTTTAACCACCTGTGTATTTATATATTTTACTGATATACATGTACACAGTTTTGTTGTATTCAAAGTAATCTTGTTTTATGTGATTCATCCAGTTGTTAATGATTTATTCCATTGTTTTGGATGAATGAAAAATATTTGTGAATGATAAATCATATCATACACCATAAGAAGTTAGATGTTATCATTTTCAATATGATGAACATTTCCTGTGTTGTTTATAGCTCGACTATTCGTAGAATATGAGAGCTATTGTAGTCACCCTGGCGTTGGCGTTGCAGCTTTTGGTTAAAGTTTTGCGTGCAAGTTACTATCAACCTTATATCTCAATAACCATTTATGGTATTGACTTGAAAGTTTATGAATATGTTTAGGGGCATCATACAACCAAAATAGATAACTCTTGATGGAATATATCACAAATTATGGCCCCTTTTTAACTTAAAATTTTGGTTAAAGTTTTGCATGCAAGATACTCTCATGCTTATCTCAGTATCAAGCATGTGATTGATTTGAAACATCTTTAATATGTTAAGGGGTATCATATTTTCATGGTAGATAACTCTTGATAGAATTTGTTATAAATTATTGCCCCATTTTAACTTAGAAATTTTGGTTAAAGTTTTGCATGCAAGGTACTTTCATGCTAATATCTCAGTATCCAGGCATGGGATTGATTTGAAACATCTTTAATACGTTTAGGGGTATCATACTTTCATGGTAGATAACTTTTTATGGAATATATTACAAGTTATGGCCCTTTTTTTAACTTAGAAATGTTGGTTAAAGTTTTGCATGCAAGGTACTTTCATGCTTATATCTAAGAGTCCAGACATGGGATTGATTTGAAACATCTTTAATATGTTTAGGAGTATCATACTATAAAGGAAGATAACACTTGATGGAATAAATTAAAAATTATGACCCCCTTTTAACTTAGAATTATGGTTAAAATTTTGCATTCAAGCTACTATCCACCTTATATCTCAGAAATTGCTTGTGGAATTGACTAGAAAGTTAAGGTGGGTCTTCAAGGGCATCAGAAAACAGGAGGATAACTTTTTAACTGATGCAAATTATGGCCCTTTTATAACTTGGATTTTGGTTTAAGTTTTGCATGCACAGTGTTATTGTGCTTATGTCTCAGTAACTATATAAGGCATGGGGTTGATTTTAGACATCATAAATATATTAAGGGGTATCAGACTATCAAGGTATATCATTTTTAGCTCACATGAGCACAACGTGCTCAAGGTGAGCTTTTCTGATCGCCTTTTGTCCGGCGTCCGTCGTCCGTGCGTCCGTGCGTGCGTCCGGCGTCAACAATTGCTTCAAACAACATCTCCTCCTAAACAGCTTGGCCAATTTGATAAATATTTTGCAGGAATGTTCCTTGGATGAAGCTCTACTAAAGTTGTATAAATGGTTCTGGTCCATTGCATAATTAGGTCACAGGAGCTAAAAATAGATTTTAAAAATGCAAACTTTGAAAATCTTCTTCTGCAAAACTGCAAGGCCTAGAGCTTAGATATTTGGTATATAGCATCATCTTATGGGCCACTACCAAGATTGTATAAATCATAGCCCTATGGTGATAAATGACCCCGCACCAGGGGTCACTTGTTTTACATAGAGTTATATAGAAAAATCTTAAAAAATCTTCTTCTATGAATCCATAAGGCCTAGAGCTTAGATATTTGGTATGTAGCATCATCTTATGGGCCACTACCAAGATTGTACAAATCATAGCCCTATGGTGATAAATGACCCCGCACCAGGGGTCACTTGTTTTACATAGAGTTATATAGGAAAATCTTAAAAAATCTTCTTCCATGAATGCATAAGGCCTAGAGCTTAGATATTTGGTATGAAGCATCATCTTATGGGCCACTACCAAGATTGTACAAATCATAGCCCTATGGTGATAAATGACCCCGCACCAGGGGTCACTTGTTTTAAACAGAGTTATATAGGAAAATCTTAAAAAATCTTCTTCTATGAATCCATAAGGCCTAGAGCTTAGATATTTGGTATGTAGCATCATCTTATGGGCCACTACCAAGATTGTACAAATCATAGCCCAATGGTGATAAATGCCCCCACACCAGGGGTCACTTGTTTTACATAGAGTTAAATAGGAAAATCTTAAAAAATCTTCTTCTATGAATCAATAAGGCCTAGAGCTAAGATTTTTGGTATGTAGTAGCATCTAATGGTTCATTACAAAGATTTTCAAAGTCTTGGCCCTACGGTGATAAATGACCCTGCGCCCAAGTCTTCTCTGAAACCATATGGCCCATTGCTTAGATATTTGGTGTGTAGTATTGTCAGGGGTAAAATGTTTTAGATAAAGTTATATCAGAATCCTTGTCTGTTTAAAAACCTTGACATCAGTTGAAGCAATGGTACTCAGGTGAGCGATTCAGGGCCATCATGGCCCTCTTGTTTACTATTACTATGAAGGGCAAGAATTTAAATAGATTTCATTTGATTTACCAACAAGCATTTTGAATAATCGAGCATGCTGTCCTCTGACAGCTCTTGTTTTTTAAGTAACACCACAAGTACAGTACATTGTATATGATGTCAAATCAATATAAATGACATTATAATATTGTTATTGTATAAATGAGGTTCCTATGAGGAATTTTAAAGACACAATAAAGAGAAAGAAAAAGAAAAAATGCATTAGAATAGCATGAAGTAAATGGAATATTTATTCATTATATTATATATCAAATTTTGTTTTAACCCTTTCCGTCATAGAGGAAACCATGAAAAGACCTATGTGAACAGCATAAAACCAGATCAGCCTGCGAGTAACTCGCAGGTTGATCAGGTTTTATGCTGTTCGCTGCTCCTCAGTGGTCTGGAAATGAGGATTTTTTAATTAAATTTGGTACGGTTTAACTGTGGTTTTCTGCAGATCAGGCTTTATGTGGTACCTATTGAGTGCGTCAAAATGAGTCTATATGAGGGAAAGGGTTAAACATGGTCATAGGAAATAGATATTTCCACTTTTGGCTTCGCTACCCATGAAAATATGTTTTTCTATATCTACTTATGAAATTAATTGTGATTAATATATACTATTTCCTTAAGTGTTTTTTTTCACGATCATAAAAATATTTTATACACATAATGATCAATAAAAGGATTGCCTATGAATTGACTTAAGCATGATCATCTCTTGTTTACAGTATTGTGAGTTCTATCCAAACTATGATCGATGCAAGAAATGGCTGGAAGTTAACCTGCCAGGTGAATTCGAAAAAGTTATGTCATTAAAAGGTAAGTAACCAGAACAAAGTGCATACAAAAATGTATATATAATTTTATGAGATCTCGCTGAATGTTTTTCCAGTGTGTGCCAAGAAAACAGGTGATTTCAGGCAATGAATTTTTTTTCAACTTCAGAAACAATCGGAATCCTCAGTAGAGAGCCAAAATATATATCCATATATTGCTTGATTTTTTAAATGGGTCTCATTGGCCGAGTTTAAAGCATATACGGCATGATACTATATAGTCACAGCACTATATCTGTCTCAGATAGACATATTCTCCAAATGACTGAAATACAGCAGGCCCGGATTCACCGGGGGTTGGGGGTGGGTCTTTGGGGGCTCCAGTCCCCCCAGCTGGTCTGATCATACACTTTTCCAGGTGACTGAAATTGCCTTGAGTAAATGATTGTGGTATGTAGCAGAAATCAGTTAGCTAAATGACCAGTCACCCAGGCCGACCCCTGTTGTGAGAGCATTGGCTGTCACACTTATCTCTGATGTTACCTTGGCAACGTCATTGTGAATGCTTTAATCTGAATCAGTCAAACATTTGTGTGCATGTCACAGACGTCAATTAATGCACTGATAGCGATTGATATAAATTTAAGTCCTATTTATTGTGCATACTATCGTAAAATTAATAAACAAGGATCAAATCAAACTCAGTGTTATATACACTTTTAAACTGCGACAAAAAAAATCCTAACATTTATTTTATGATTTTATGGACAGCTTTAGTGCTCTCTCTCTTACAGATTATAAGGTGAACATAAATATATTTATTTAAATAGAAAGGAATCATTTAAAACAACAAATGGACAATAACAGACATGTCGATGTTAAGAAATAGAATATGACCAATTTATGCTTTTTTAATAGATCCCAAAAATATAATGTAAATCTGTATTGTGAAAAGAAAAAAGTAACCTTCTTAATCACTTTCATTTTCGTATTTAAACTTTTTTTCAATTTATTTTTTATTTTTAAGGAGATTTAATATAGCCAAAAAGTTCCCAGCTGTACTAGAACTCACAACCTAGCTTTGCAGCAAGTGCCATAAAATTCGTATTAATGGCAATATAAATCGTACAGAAAAAATATTTTCATGGATCTTGATATATTGGTTTAGAGGTGTGTGATTTCGAGCCCTGGCTACCATCTATGTATGTGAGAAATCTTTACAGAGGATGTAAGTCTAGTACTGGTCCTTTCCAAGAACGATGGTTAGGTTAACTGCCCGCCTGGGTCAAGAATCTTGTCAAAACAGAAGAAATACCGGTAAGATGCATTGAAGTTGATCTTAGGGACAAAAAGCATAAAAATGAAAAAAAAATATGCTGATGTAAAAGTTTCGACAACAAGCAATAAAACTACTTAGCCCAAGGCTTAGATTTCAATATATAAATCCTATATCTAACTATAAAAAAGGGTTTGTTCCCATATTGCCAACTTCATATCTTTTACTATTTTCACTTTGCCAATTTTCAAATTGTTGGCTGAAGGTTACCTGTATGCAGTCAAGAGTGACGGTGATGCTATTCAATGTTCTCTATATAAATTACCCTGATCATTTAATTAGTGCGATACAGATAATTTAGTCCTTTTTACGTATTGTTTCTGTTATTCTATTTTTGAAGAGTTTTGCAAGAGAGCATATAGAAAGACAACAAACCTAAGATTTTTACTATTTCATTATTATAATAGATTAAAAAACAAACAAAAAAACAACAACAAACAAACAAAAACAACAACAACAAAAAAACCCAAAAAAACAAGCAAACATACTATTAACAATTAGTTGACATTTATTAAAAACATCATTTACACCACTTATTAATCAAGTGAGACAATTCTGGTCGTAACATCTGCAATTTCCCGCGTCGTTTGTACAACACAATAACCCCTTTCGTCCATGATTTGGGATAAACCCCGTTATCGCATATCTATACTGAATAGTGTACACAAGTATGGTGAAATAAACTCATTTGAATCAATTAAAAATCCACATAATTATCATAATCACATGATTTATGACGGTTCAAAGTTTTTACTGCTTTCGAAATTTCATGTATGGAAATAGGGCAGCCCAGTTGATCGATGTTCAATCTGTTATCACGTGATCCAAAGTACTCACTAGGATATATTTCAATATATTTCGGGAGCGAGTGACATTTTTTAGCTCACCTGAGCACAAAGTGCTCAAGGTGAGCTTTTGTGATCGCCCTTCGTCCGGCGTCCGGCGTCGTGCGTCGTCCGTCGTCAACAATTTGCTTTAAACGACATCTCCTCTGAAACCGCTGGACAGAATTTAATGAAACTTGGCAGGAATGTTCCTTGGGTGAGGCTCTACAAAAGTTGCTAAAATAAAATTGATCCATGTAGAACTCTGGTTGCCATGGCAACAAAAAGAGAAAAAAAATGAAAACTTTAAAAATCATCTTCTTCAAAACTACTGGCCAGATTTCAAAATAAATTGGTACAGATGTTCCTTGGGTCAACCTCTACCAAAGTTGCTAAAATTATTCCGATCCGTAAAGAAACATGGCCGCCAGGGGCGGGCTTATTTGCCTTATATGTATATAGAGAAACCTTTAAACAACATCTCCTCTGAAACCACTGGACAGAATTTGATTAAACTTGGCAGGGATGATCCTTGGGTCAACCTTCACAAAAATTGCTAAAATAAACTTGATCCATGTAAACTCTGGTTGCCATGGCAACAAAAAGAAAAAAAATCTACTTCAAAACTACTGGCCAGATTTTAAAATAAATTGGTATAGATATTCCTTGGGTCAACCTCTACCAAAGTTGCTAAAATTATTCAGATCCGTAAAAAAACATGGCCGCCAGGGGCGGGGCTTATTTGCCTTATATGTATATTGGGAAACCTTTAAACAACATCTCCTCTGAAACCACTGGACAGAATTTGATTAAACTTGGCAGGGATGATCCTTGGGTCAACCTTCACAAAAGTTGCTAAAAATAAACTTGATCCATATAGAACTCTGGTTGCCATGGCAACAAAAAGAAAAAAAATATGACAACTTTAAAAATCATCTTCTTCAAAACTACTGGCCAGATTTTAAAATAAATTGGTACAGATATTCCTTGGGTCAACCTCTACCAAAGTTGCTAAAATCATTCCGACCCGTAAAAAAACATTGCCGCCAGGGGCGGGGCTTATTTGCCTTATATGTATATTGGGAAACCTTTAAACAACATCTCCTCTGAAACCACTGGACAGAATTTGATTAAACTTGGCAGGGATGATCCTTGGGTCAACCTTCACAAAAGTTGCTAAAATAAACTTGATCCATATAGAACTCTGGTTGCCATGGCAACAAAAAGAAAAAAAAAAAAACCTTTAAAAATCATCTTCTTCAAAACTACTGGCCAGATTTTAAAATAAATTGGTACAGATATTCCTTGGGTCAACCTCTACCAAAGTTGCTAAAATTATTCCGATCCGTAAAAAAACATGGCCGCCAGGGGCGGGGCTTATTTGCCTTATATGTATATAGGGTAAACTTTAATCAACATCTCCTCTGAAACCACTGGACAGAATTTGATTAAACTTGGCAGGGATGATCCTTGGGTCAACCTTCACAAAAGTTGCTAAAATAAACTTGATCCATGTAGAACTCTGGTTGCTATGGTAACAAAAAGAAAAAAAAATGAAAACTTTAAAAATCATCTTCTTCAAAACTACTGGCCAGATTTTAAAATAAATTGGTACGGATGTTCCTTGGGTCAACCTCTACCAAAGTTGCTAAAATTCTTCCGATCCGTAAAAAACATGGCCGCCAGGGGCGGGGCTTATTTGCCTTATATGTATTTTGGGAAAACTTTAATCAACATCTCCTCTGAAACCACTGGACAGAATTTGATTAATTTTGGCAGGGATGATCCTTGGGTCAACCTTCACAAAAATTGCTAAAATAAACTTGATCCATGTAGAACTCTGGTTGCCATGGCAACAAAAAGAAAAAAATATGGTATTTTTAAAAATCATCTTCTTCAAAACTACTGGCCAGATTTTAAAATAAATTGGTACAGATGTTCCTTTGGTCAACCTATTTATCTCAGGTGAGCGATTTAGGGCCATCATGGGCCTCTTGTTTCAAAGTTTACATCAAATGAAGATTTTATTTTTTTTAAATATATTTCAAAAAAATAAAAAAAAATTGGGTGACTCTTACTCACTGATGCTAGCTTATATTTTTCTTTATTATAATATATGTCCTTTGCTCTTCAAGTAGTTTTCTTGAAATTATTTTTAGCAGTCATGACTTTTTTTATTTATTACTGTTTCGATTCGCATTGAAAATATCATTCTTTAAGTTATCAAACCAAATAGACTTATGTTTAATGTTTCATTACCGTTGAACAAAACAATTTTAATGATATATCATAAAAATAAATAATAATAATAAAAAAATAATAAAATAAATATGTATACATTCATCAAAAGGACGATTTTCTGAAGTCAATCTGTCATTTATACTGTCATATCTGGGTGTTAAATTATGAACATTTTCTAGGAAGCAATTGGATCCATCCCATATTTTTTCAATGGTATTGTTAGAATTAGTAAGTACATTTGTGTACATAACCTGCTGAAATAAATAGGGCAATAATTTAAGAATTCAGTAATATCTAGGACACACATAGTTTTAGGGTGCAATAACAATTGTGATTACAAATCAAGTAGTCAACAATACTAGCTACATGTTTCTGCCACTGGACAGATCAACACAATGGTCAAGGTGAATATCTTGTAAAAATCACGCAAAATTAAAACTTGATAAAAATATCAATTCATGATTATTTACTTTTAAAAAAGTTTGTTAGTGTGTACTGTTTAAACACTTACACTTATACATATCAAAGACCGGAAGGTGGGTAAGTGTGAGAAGAAAAATTGATAAAATTGTTTGAAAATCAATAAAATTTTATATTTCAATTAAATTTTCACTACCTGGTTAAATTCCCACTTTGCCAACTTTCATTTTAGTACTAGAATATAGAAAGTTGGCAAAGTGGGAACACCCCTAAAAAAGCTACCATATTTCCCCCAGATACCCCTCAGAGTGCATCTCCATCATCCTAGAATCAATTTTTTTTCCGGGGGAGCATGCCCACCCAAGGCTTAAATTTCACTATATAAATCATACACCTAACTGTAAAAAGCTACCATATTTCCCCCAGATACCCCTCAGAATGCATCTCCATCATCCTAGAATCAATTTTTTTCCAGGGCAGCATGCCCCCGGACCCCACTAGCACTGACATCACAATCATGTCTTTAGCCACCTCCACTTGAACAATTCTGGATCCGGGCCTGTACTGCCAGTGTAATGTAAAACCTTATAATACAAACAAAAAACAAATGCCTATATTTGGGTAATTTATCAAAAAGAAATGTGTTTTTATTGTGCTTAAGGTGGAAATGGCTCTATGAATATCCTTTATGAATGTATTCCCTTTGTAGGAATATGCAATGTTTTAGTAACATTGGTCTGCTCCCTCTCATTAAATTGCAAAAATTAGTAGCTCAGGTACTAATCTGGTTGTCTTGTGCCCTGGCATGATCAGATATTTCACAGACTGTCATAATTGTTGTTTTTTTTTTGTTGGGGGGATAAATATTACCTTCTATCTTTCTTTTAGAAATATAAACATTGACCTGTAACTAAACTTATCTCTAATCTGTTAGCTATGTTGATATCACTGTAAAGCTTAACCCTTTCCCTCATAGAGGAAACCATGAAAAGACCCATGCGAACAACATAAAACCAGATCAGCCTGCGAGTAACTCGCAGGCTGATCAGGTTTTATGCTGTTCGCTGCTCCTCAGTGGTCTGGAAATGAGGATTTTGTAATTAAACTTGGTACGGTTTAACTGTGGTTTTCTGCAGATCAGGCTTTATGTGGTACCTATTGAGTGCGTCAAAATGAGTCTATATGAGGGAAAGGGTTAAGTTATTGAATACATAGGAAATTCAAATGTATATTTTTTCATGCACATTATTTCCCCCCAATCAAAAGGCTCTGCCACATATCCCTAGAAGTGAAAAAACCCAAACACACACTTACACACACACACACACACACACACACACACACACACAAAAGAAAAAAACACTGTTTGAATGAATTCATCCAGAGTTACGATAATGTGCTGATGTCAGGATCTAAACAACTGATTCTTTCATTGCAGTTACCGATATAAATAAAGAGCTAGAATCAGTTCCTTAATACTGTGACCAGTGTTCAAGTGTAAATTGTTTCCATTATGATTATGCTGCTGTATGATTAATAGGAAAAAATGTTGTAGCAGCTACAAGAGTTGTAATTAGATTATTAATTGTCATCTTAGGTTACAGAAAATTTAATGAATATAAGATTTGAATTGATGAATTTCATAAATGATACTGCCAGAATTTGTTATTTATCTTTCTTATGATTACATTAAGATTTGTAAATACTTTTGTAAATGGCAGAGCATGTGCACATTCTTATTTATTATTGACAAGTTTGATGTGAAAACCTCTGGACTTATTACTTTAAGCGACAAAAATAATGCATGTTAATGGTCCATATACGCCTGTAAGCTTTCTTTTGCTCAATCAGTGCATAATTTAACAGTCATTAATTTAGAAAGAAACAGGTTCTCACAACATAAATCACTCTTAATGGCACGGTTGGTGGCGTATGTTTGCATTATTGTGGGTGTAAACTGGAAAGCCTGGAGGAAAGCCTTGAGTTTTGATGATGCACTACCATCTAACCCTGCATATGATCAGGAATTAACATGATACCAAACCACTTCAGAATGATAATGCATATCAGTTAAACCAATGAAAAGCTTAAAAAACCTTTACAAAGCTCCGACAAACAAATGCACATGGACCTTGCTTTCAATAGTTACTCTTGTTCAACTACTTCCAACTAACATTCTTTGTGGGAGTATGCATGATTTAGTCAGTGTCATGAACCTGGAACGCTTTGGGTAAACATAGAAGTGAAGTTCACTACACAATCCATTATTGGTCCATTTAACATCACGAAATTCTGATCTTCCAATGTGGTCTATGTCTGTGTTCTGTCCAGGTGAGGAGGATGGAGATGGGGAGGATGGAGAGAAGAAGAAGAGACAAACAAGGGGAGGGAAGGGGACTGTGAAGGCCAAGAAGAAGACAGAGCCCCAGGGTATCAAACTGGGAACCGCAAAACGAGGCAAGAAGAAGACGGTTACAATAGTGATGGGGCTGGCCTCTTACGGTGAGTTTTTGTCTGGTTGCAGATGTTGGTTTGGTATGTAGCTGTACTGTTCTTTTACAGGATTTATTAGATAAAATTTGTCTGATCTATAAGGAATATTTACTTTAACCTCTTATTTTCTTAAAAAATGTTAACCCTTTCCCTCATATAGACCCATTTTGACGCACTCAATAGGTACCACATAAAGCCTGATCTGCAGAAAACCACAGTTAAACTTTACCAAATTTAATTATAAAGTCCTCATTTCCAGACCACTGAGGAGCAGCGAACAGCATAAAACCTGATCAACCTGCGAGTTACTTGCAGGCTGATCTGGTTTTATGTTGTTCGCATAGGTCTTTTCATGGTTACCTCTATGAGGGAAAGGGTTAAGATATCATTGTATTATTTACAGTTAAGTATTTTTTTATTTCTATATGATCATTTAAAAAAAAGGAATTAAATGAATAAATAGACAACTGTTTCAATTTGCTATTATTGATTATGCTCTGTCCTTTTGCATAAAGGAATTTTGATTGGATTAGAAAGAAAATTGTTTCTCTTAAATGTGAAAGAAAAAAATATTGATTAAGAAGTAATAATCTTTGATGGTTGTGATTGACCAAGTGCAAACACTTGATAGAAGACACACAATAAGAAGTGATACTGAACTGGCATTATTATTCTTTGTGTAGCAATTTAAAATCCATGATGCTGTTCTCAACCCTTTACTTCATATAGACTCATTTTAATGCATTGTCAAACATAGCAGACCCAGATCAGGGTCTCCTCTGTTTGCTTATACAGTATTGTAGCTCAGTTTCTACACAGTTTGTGTGGCCAAAAAGAATATGCCATTTTAAGTTCAGTTAATTAATATTCATCAAGTGATAATTTTAAATTTTTACATGAATGTTCATGAAGTAAAGGGTTAACAGACATTTTTTACATGACAGGCTGTTTGTGTTACAATTCATTTCCATGATACCTGTCTTGACAGATATTGACATGAAGGAAGCCAGTAAGTTCTTCTCCAACAAGTTCTCGTGTGGCTCGTCAGTCCAGGGCGAGGATGAGATTGTGATTCAGGGAGACGTAAAGGATGATCTCTTTGACATCTTACCAGAGAAATGGAAGGTGGTAAGTTCTTCTTTGCTCTTATCTTGCCATACAAGTAGCAGCAGGTCTCATTAAGGACAAATAACTGGAATTTAAATGTTTTTGCTTATTTTTTTAACTGTAGAAATTTTTGCTGCATGTTTTTTACTACCTATTAGCAAAATATAAAAGTTAATACCCTAATAATGAAAACAATGTATACAAGTAAAATTATACAAAATAAACAGTTCCATGACTTTCTGAGGTACCGCGGGGATCATTCTATTAGAGAATTACATATGAAGTTATTGGATTCAACTATGCAGGGAACCTGACAGTATTACAGATATTGGTTAAAATATTTTAACTCAGGAGTTACACACACACATGAGTGATAGTGAAGTTCATAAATTATATAACCATCATGGCTAAGGCATATAATTCAGCTAAAAATGATGAAACCTTCAGTTTCTTAGTTTACATGTCCAGGTTGTTGAGTGGTTAGAGCATCCTCGTCACAACTGAGAGGTTTTGGTTTGATCCCTGTCTCTGGCATACCAAAGTTGTTAAATATGGTACATCCTTATTGCTTAGTGATCATCATAAAGGTAGTCCTAGGGTTAGTTGTCAGGATTATATGACAGGATGTGGTATCATTCCACTTGACTTTGGCATAATATCAGTTAGGCAGCACTTTATCTTACCAAATACCCCAAATGACGGAAATAATGTTAGTGTGATATTAAACTGAAGCAAACAAAGCAAACAAACATTTTCTTTTGTTCAATTGATAATGATTGATATCAAAATGATATTAGAGTGAGCTAGCTGTATTACACTCACATGACAGTTTATCAGGGGTTGATTGAATGTTTTACCCTTTCCCTCATATAGACTCATTTTGACGCCCTCAATAGGTATCACATAAAGCCTGATCTGTAGAAAACCACAGTTAAACCTTACAAAATTTAATTACAAAATACTCATTTCCAGACCACTGCGGAGCAGCGAACAGCATAAAACCTGATCAGCCTGCGAGTTACTCGCAGGCTGATCTGGTTTTATGCTGTTCACATAGGTCTTTTCATGGTGTCCTCTATGAGGGAAAGGGTTAAAACATGTTCTCATGGGTAAAAGTTTTCAGGAATTTTCCTGAACTTCAGGTTTTTCTGATTGCCAAATGACTTCTTATTCTATATAAAACTATAAATCAGGATCTTCTTCTCTTTTTTTTAATTCAAATTTCCAACTTTTACCCATGTGTTTTGCTCTGAGTTTGGTGTGATGTAGTTACTAAACAAGAAACAATAATATTTTGTGATTATCTTGAAATTTCTTCTCATATTAGCCAAGGTTTTCATTAAGTTTGAAGACTATATACGTATAGCATATTACTGTACACAAAATCATTGTCTGTAGTAATTCTTATGGTGGAATTCAGCAATTCATTTTCAAGAACTCCACACAGTGATCTCCCTTGCAAGCAAAAAAAATCACTGCCGTCACAAATGTCACGTGATGATGGTAAACTAACAAAATGGCGTCTCCGTCTGCTGTCACAACAAAATATTTTTTAAAACGATTTATTTTTTTACCACAAGGCGATATTTGATGTTTATTAAAAACATACTTACGGAAATGACGCAGTAAAATAAGTTTTTTTATAAAAAAAGAAAAATTGGCTAAATTCTGTTAATTTTACTTGTGGTGGCAGTAGTTATCTACAAATGTAAGGGGAGGTAACTACTTCATGGAGTTTGTTCATTTCATGACTGCTTCTTTCTGACACAGTAAGAGAGAGGGAAATTAGATGAAGTGACCTTTCTATTTGGCAAATAGAGGAAAATTACATAAAATGACTTTTTTGTGGGGGAAAGAAGATTTAAGTATCTGTATTAACACTGTTCATTTTTAACATCTAATCTTATTGAGCTTGATTATCATAAAGAAGTAGATTTAATCAAATGTGAATTTCTTTTTCAGATAAATGAAGATGACATAGATGATATAGGAGAAGTGAAGAAATGAGTTTTCGTGTCGATACTGTGTTTGTGATTTAGAATAAAACTTAACCTTTATTCCTTTGTGCTTGTATTTTTTTTTACTCCAGAGTTTGTTTCCAGCTTGGTGGTTGTGTACAGTCACTGAATTGTTCACATTCCAGAGGGAGTACACAGTTTGAATTATCTTCCTAGCCACAAAATACTATTCATTCATGGAATGTTGTCAAATAATTAACTAAAATGAATGATTATTTCATCAGCAGTGCGTTCAGTCAAGGCGACCGTTAGCTCATGTTTGCTACAGTTGCGAGTTGGTACCCTGCTTACATACTTTACACTAGGATATTACAGGGTTTAATCCACTCATGTTAGTGACTATTAGGTTTACTGAATATGCCACAGGTATTTGAATCAAACAATTAAATTGTTGTTCAAAGTAGATGAAGTCATGAGGGCGTTGACAGTACAGAAATAGAAAGGTAGAAGTTGGGATTCTATTCACATTTGAGCACGTTTAATTCACATTTTATAAAGACATTGTAGCCTTATTGCCAAGAGAATTATTCCAGGTTAAAGAATGTTTAAGGGTACTGGAAATCGATTTATTCAATTAGGAAGTGTGCATGTTGTTCTCTCTTGTCATGACATGTGTCATTTTACAAGAAATTTATATCTTTTTATATTGGGCGAAGGTGATTTAGCTGGGGTATTCATCACCTTCAGTGATCATTTTTAAATTTGATGTATGCATTCAAATTTGTATCTGAAATACATTTTTTTTTTTGATCTTGAAAGTTTTAAGTATTATTTCACATATATATCAAGCCTCTTCTTGTAGTACATTATCTCCTAGTTGTAAGGTATTCCTCTGTTTAAACTCTTGGGTAAAAGTTTTCAGGAATTTTCCTGAATTTCAGGATTTTCAGATTGCCAAATGACTTCTTATTCTATTTAAAACTATATTAAAATTTGCTATAATCGGGGTTTTCAGGGGTTTTTTTATTTGCCAAATGACTTCTTATTCTATTTAAAACTATTTT
>CM037795.1:38765253-38813474 GCA_021229015.1 Solen grandis | reverse complement strand
AATTATTCGCAATTTTGAGTTCAGTCAATACCCATCTTCATTTCATTTCTCTGTCTTTGAAAAAGGTTTCATCACTTTTTTTCCAGCACATCTTCCCCTTCCCACACCGCTCCCTCTTCCTGGTGCTTGATGATCTCGAGGTGCTCTTTCTGTTAGCAAAATATTTTAAATGACTAATATACATACTGCATTACTTTATACAAATTACTGAGATAGAATTATTGCTGTAATATAATCACTTTACGTACGAACGACATCGGTTGAAAAGTAGTAAACATGTGTGTACCCTGTCGTATTTATTTAAGCGTGACAGTACAAAAAAATCATGTCGCGGCTAATTGATATGACTAGCTGAAATGCATCGTTCTAAATGTGCATTTTAATTGTAATTATAATAACAGCTCTTCTAAAAGTTGTAATTTCGTTACGAAGTTCGTACAGCCGTCTTTGCTTCCACAAAGCATAAAGAATACGTAACCGTGTAAATAATCTAAACAATTTATCAAAAACACGCATATAAAAATAAAAAAAAAGAAAAAGCGATAAATTAACGATAGTGTTTGATTTAGAATACTTTCGGAAGCTTTGTTGACACTTAGTCGCCTGTGTACAGTTACACCGTTTGCACCGTTTAGGTCGTGGGCATATGACGCCGAATATTTCCGTTGAAATCCGTGTGCGACCGCAATATGTCGAGCAAAACGAAATTAAGGTTTTTAAAATCTCTTTTATGTAATGAAGTGGCCAAAATTATGTTGAAGTAATGTACGCAATGTTTATTTTGAATGCCTTACGGCCATTCTTGAAGAGTTTTTCTGAACAAATTATTTATACGATATTCTCATGTTTCTGAACACTATTATAACTTTAATGCTTACTAAAAAAACACTAACCTTTACATAGGATTGAGATATTCGTGCATTTTTTTTTCTGTGAAACGTGCAAACAAACACGCGTAATTGATACACAGCGAGGGTACAGTCAATGTCAATGTATTGTAGTGTAAACATTGTTGTAATCTCCAGGGGGTCTCTGGGGTGGGAACAAATACATTCCGATTCGAAGATTGAAATGAACATAATTGCGGCAAACAATTATCAACAATCAAAAAGACAGAACATGTCAGTACCCAAGAATGTCCACTGATATATAATCCTTGTTCCAGTGAATTGTGACAAGAATGTGTTTGCTCCAACGAATGTCAGTATGACATGCACTGGTATGTAATCATTATTCGAATGAATTGCGGCAAGCAAGGACACCAAAATTGCGGCATGCAAGGACACATACCAACGAATGTCAGTATGACATGCACTGGAATGTAATCATTATTCGAATGAATTGCGGCAAGCAAGGACACATACCAACGAATGTCAGTATGACATGCACTGGAATGTAATCATTATTCGAATGAATTGCGGCAAGCAAGGACACATACCAACGAATGTCAGTATGACATGCACTGGAATGTAATCATTATTCGAATGAATTGCGGCAAGCAAGGACACATACCAACGAATGTCAGTATGACATGCACTGATCTGTAACCATTGTTAATTTAAATGACTAAAAAGTAAAACTTGATGTGTCGTGTATTCTAAAGTGAACTGATGGTAAAACTAGGATTTATTTTTAACAGAATTTTTAAATAATTGTTAAGTTTGGTTGCTTAATGTAGAAGCAACATCACTATAACCATTAACCACCACAGAATTTTTTACAGATTAACTATTACCAAAGACTTGTTTTATTGTAAAAATGGGTCACTACTTTCATGAGTGTAATATTCATTCATCCATAATTCATTAAGACGTTACCCTAAGATATATAATTTGAACTGCACTGGAAATGTACAAGAGCATGAAATAAAATTGTGACGGTTATATTAACTTAACAATTCCTAAGTATTTCAACCCATTTTGGGCAGGTATTGTAGCAGTGAGACGCATTGAAAAGTACCCTTACAAGTATCAGTATTTATCTTTCTGTAACATGAGATTTCAGTTTTGCATGCGTCTGCATAAGTTAACGCTATGTCAAGGTAATGACTATAAATAACAATACATGAAATTTAAAACTTGACTAAACCCTTACAAGTATTAATCATTCCGGTAATGTGAGATTTTTGTTTTACAAACGTGCGTCAAACGCTTGGTCAAGGACTGGCGATAACCAGAACTACCACTTAAGATTTCTTATACCCCTGCTTCTCACCTTACCTTTAATATATTTGACCATGAAACAAGAGGGCCATGGTGGCCCTAGAAGGCCCTAGAACGCTCACCATGGTACCATCAACCTAATCAAAACAATTCAGGTTACTTTATTCAACCTTGTTACCTTAAGCAACAGTCAGATTCAAATTCTAAAGAAAACTTGCCAACAATCTGCAGAGCTCATTTTTCAAGGAATCAACTTTAAGCATGACGGTAGAACACATTTATGACCAATGAAACTAAATTCTGAATTTTTTGTTTGATAGAAAAAGAATAAGAACATTTGATATTGAGAGTATATAGGTGTCTCATTTATCAAGGGATCAACTTTTATTTTACCAATTATGGTAGAGCATTATTGCTACCCGTTGCCGTGGTTCAGCTCAGTACATATTAAAAAAGTCAACTTGAGTGGTTTGATAGATTTAATATTACACAATGAAGTTCATTTCGTGTTATTCTGATATCTGTGTAACAAATATTTCAGGATACCACAAGAATGACGGTTTCCAGTCTGAAATAGACAAAATACAATGTCTGAGAATTACGTGATTTCACTGCTGAACTTACATAATTCGTATCATAGCATCATAAGCATATGTTCTATGCTAAATTCTAATGTTCCTTCAAATCTTATATGCATTGCAGGTTCTCTAGATCCAATTGGCAATTTATTTTATATGAATACAAAGAACAATGACATTGTCATAATACACGTACAAGATAAATAAAAAGCAATACAACATTACAATACACACATGTATACATTTACACATACACCAGTATGTGGTACTAACTGGACGTCATCCCTCTGGTCATTCTGTAAATACGGCGTAAAAATATTATTATTTCTGGTTACAGGCTGAGAAAAATTAGTCGGTCGGCTTTTTTTTTTTTTTTTTTTTTTTTGAAAGCTTAGATCTTATGTGGAAAATGTAACATGCTACATGCCAATTTACCTTTTACTGTATTTTGCAATTTCAGACAGCTGTACAGAAAAACAATCTTTCTAGTTTGTACTAAACGTTAGTCCATTCAGCTGATTTGAGAACTCGGTTGCCGATACAAGTACACAGTATATTACTTAGAATGCACATGCTGGGTGCAGATGAAAATCAATAAAAATGGCGGAGCCAGTTACCTGTGTCATTCAGCATACTAATTAATATGAATAAATGCGGAATACTCGAATGGTATCGCTTACAATATCTGTTTACACTTTACACGCTCTCTACCGACTTGCATTTTATCTGCGGTGAGAAACTATTGCTTTCGGGTAAAAAAAGAGGAGAAGATTGCGCAAGAAATGTATAATGGACTGACAAATGTCTATTATGAAATCATCTAGCAGCTTATAAGTATATTTAAAGTGTACTGAGAATCCCCCAAAGTAAAAATTGTTACGACCCACTTTAAAAAGACTTGTTCGTAACGTTTCAGACGTAGTTTATACTTTGATTATTTACGAAAGGATAGTTGAAATTCGAAACTAATCCGTAACCTCAAAAATGGCTGTCTCCAGCGGTATCCTTAGTAACCTGTTTAAACGAAGACGATGCGAAATAAAATCTTAGGTTAAGATGGATATTGTTTATTTTTATTTATCTATTGTTTTTTTCATTTATTTTATTTTTTGTCTCAGCTTCGGAAAAAAAATGGGTCGGAGGGTAAAATAATGGGTCGGTCGGGTAACCAGAAACAATCCTTTTTACGCCTTAAAAACGTGATGAGAAGAAAAGTTCATATACGAGTTCTGTGTAGCTTATATAAGGAAAGGGACCGAGCCCTTGGGGCTTCATCTTTCAAGGGTTAACTTTATTTTAAAAGTTTTGCTAGAACACTATGAATTGACCGTTGGTGTCAAAATTCTGACTATTTGTTTGATAGAAAAGAATTTTGAATGTTCTATATAGAGCATATAAGGAAAGGGGCTGAGCCCTTTAGGGACTCATTTTTCAAGACTTAGTAATCAACTTTATTTCAAAGAGTTTGGTAGAACACTAAGAAGTGCGCCATATGTCATTAAATTCCTAAAAGTGAATTTTGAAACTTTCAATAAAGAGTATATGAGTACCCTTATGGTCTTATATTTCAAGGGATCAACTTTGTTTTAGCAGTTATGGTAGAGCACTATAAGGTGACCATTTGTGCCATACGACATTAAATACTTACCACTGGTATCAGAGAAGAAGATTTTTAAAGTTTTTAAAATAAAATTCTGTTGGTTGACTTGGCAACCAGAGTTCTAACAGGATCAAGTTAATTTAAAAAACAACTCTGTAGCTTATCAGCTTATGGTTTCCATCGATGTGCCACAGGGAGTTGGGGTTTCTTCTCTGTATGGTTTTTGTCCATCGCAAGGCAACAGTGGTTGCATCAACCCTTAAAAGGGTCTCTGCAACCCTGTCCCTTTGTACCATGTGTCCTGAAGCTGCCAGGTGCCCAACAACATTACGGATGCCTATGGATGTGTTTCCCTGTGTAATGGCCCTGACTAGATTGTCAAATCGTTGAGAATCGATCCCTTCGGCTTATGCTAAATTCCCTGTATCAACATAGTTCACAATGTTTTATTAAATTATAATTTAGACTGGACGATCGGAATACTGCAAACTAATTATATTCGTAGAATGACCAGACTAGAAGAACCTGCATATCCTAAATTTGAATTGAAAATGGTATTTCTTAAAAAAAGAAATTGGCTCTGCATGAGGTGCTTTCATAGAGAGTAATAGACCACGGGGGACAATGTGCATGGCTATCCCCTTTCCAATTATCAAATACATGTACAAATAGAAAATACTGTACATTTGCTCAGAAATACTTATGGTGCTGGCTGAAGTACTGCTACCTTAAAGAGGGAAAGCTATAGTCTCCTCCAGTGTAGACAACCTGCAGAAAACCTGTAGTCTCCTCCAGTGTATGGGGACTAATAACAAATTTTTTTTTAATTCTCCTTTGGCGCTTGGTACCCAAGCTCCAGTTCATGCCAAATTCTGATAATCTGCCTAAAGTGCAATGTTTCAGTCGATGCCTTCAAAGTTTATTTTTTATAATTCGAGAAATTAAACTTTATTCAAAATCAACAGATATAAAAGAAAACGTAGATGTTTTGAAGAAAAAAAAATCAAATAATAACACTTAATTCATTGATTATTTAATTAATTAATTCATTCATTCATTTATTTGTTAAATGGACTAGAATTATCTAGAAATTTATCCCCCCCCCCCCCCCGATCCTCATACGGCTTTGTCACAGTATGAAAATATGTTCTTATTGTTGAAAGAAACACCAAGCAGTAATATTGGTATATTTTCAATATGTTTAGTGCTTGGGGTATGGGCAAAAAGTACTGCATCGTCTGCGAACAATAGCATAAACAGCTTTGTTGTAAATGTAAATAATGCATCAATATTAGTATCAAAACTTGTAATTATATCATTTATCAAAATTAAAAATAATATAGTTGATCACTGATCTCCTTGTTTTACACCGATATTGGATTCGAAATATTGGGATACTTGGGATTTATATCTCACACACTTTTTCACAACGCTATACTTACTTTTAAGGGCTTTAATGCATTTTGTACTTATATTTTCATTAGTTCATTTCTGGAATAAGTAGAATCTATCAATTATGTCAAAGCATTTTTCAAAGTCAACAAAATCAAAATACATCTTTTTCTTATATGACAATGTTTATGTTATTATAGAGTGAAATAAATAAGTACAACCAATATAGATTTACCACTCTGAAAGCCAAACAGGTTTTCAATAATGTTTTTATGTTTGTCAGTTCATTTAGTTAATCTGTTAAGTAATTTTTGCAAATATTTTTTGATAAACATTAATTAACGTCATATTGGCATCTTAAATATCACTGCCTTTATATATAGGACATATTATTCCCTCTCTAAAACATTTAGGATATTCGCCATTTATAAGTTAAGAGTTTAAGTAAGAAAGGGGATATAAAATCAAAAATGAGTATTTATAAATTTTTGCACATATTGCATCTGTACCGCTTGCTTATTTTTTTTTTTCTGTTGGTTAAAGGATTTGTGTAACTCGTTAATTGTAATTTCAGCATCTAAATATTCATCAAGAATAAATATGACTTTTCCTCGTTTTCTTATTTTCCAATAAAAATATTGCTTTTTTTTGGGTTTTTTGGCAATTTATTTTTTAAAACTTGGTTTGAAATGCTTAAATTTGATGGATTATTTTTTTTTCAGCTTGATATTTCTTTGTATTCTTATATTTATTTTGTTATAAATCGTTTTATTTTTCACATAATTTTGTTGTTACTGTTGGCATGTTTAATCTTTATGAAAAACATTCCTCGTTTTATTTTTTATTTCTTGCCTGGCTGTAAAGCATTCAACATTAAACCATGGTTAAGTTTCTTACTTTGGTTATTTTTCTTTATCTTTCTCTCAATGCAAGTATTTCTATAACTACCAAATATATAAAATGTACAATGTTGTAATAAACCTATAAAGTTATTTGTTAATTGGTCTACATTATTTGTATTATCAATGTTTTCTGTTTTTGTGTATTTTATGTTTAAATTCTTCATTTTTGAATCATCAAATTGGACAAAAAATTTATTTTCGGATTTTTTGTCATCATCATTTTTACTTTTTGTGTCACACGCTTCTATAGCAAACAATATCCCTGAATGGTCTGATAATTCTATGGGCTCAAAAATATTAAAGTCAGTAATATACTCAAAGTGATTTGCACAGTATTGCGACCACCCAAAATAATTGTTTTTCCGATATGATTCCTTAAGGTGTCCCTCAATATTCATCCATACAGAGTGTGCAAATAAACTTTTTCCTTCACTGTCTTTTTTTTTTTTTTTTTTTTTTTAACCATTACATTATCTTTATTTAGCCAAAAAATATTAAAATGTAAGTAAAAATTAACAGTGAAACCATACTATGTGGTATGTTTCGTCATTTTAAGCTTTCACAAGTAGCATATTTTGCCTCGACTCGGAGAAGAAAACTGCTTATGCTCCCTTTATAGATCTAATGCATTCGAATTGTGCCTCACACATACGCCCGAATTATTCTTTTGTCTGATGTACAGGATTCCCTAACATTTGGGAAACCCTAATGAGTTCGTGAGCATTTCTTTGCTGTCACGAAAAGCACATCAATAATAGTTTTCCAAATGTTAGAAACTGGTATGGTTACACTGAATTAAGATCTTTTAAAAAAGAAAAGATTTTTTACACTGCCGTTTAGATACAAGGCCGAGCACATCTGTAATAATTCCATCCTCTATTCATATTTGCGCAACTGTAAGGAAGGTTCCGAAATGTGAGGGTTTGTTTGGAAAGAGTTATTTGATGGTAAAGAATTTTCCTTTACTGATTTGTCATTTTTTAAAAACCCTAAAGCATGATCTCAATGGACAATCTACCGACCCAGCATGATGCTCATCTTACGAGCATGATGCTTATGTTTTTAAGCATGTAGCTCATTGAACAATCTGCCGACCGAGCATGATGCTCATCTAACGAGCATAATGCTCATTTTCTAAAGCAGAATCTGCCGACCCAGCATGATGCTCATCTAACGAGCATGATGCTTATGTTTTTAAGCATGATGCTCATTGAACAATCTGTCGACCCAGTATGATGCTCCTTTCACTAAGAATGATGCTGGGTTGGCAATTAAAACCCTTATCGTACGTCATACTAATGCTAAGATTTGTTTAGATAACTTATTCAGGGTTTCAGAAGGGTCATTCAACAGTTAGTCGAATGATTGATATTTATCATTATAATTGACTTCCAACAAAAACATGTTTTCTGATATCTCATAGGAGTTCGATTGCGTCTTAAACAGGCTGTTATTTGTGGTTTACCTTTAAAAAGGATTGAAATCTATGCATACTTTCGTGCATAAGTTATACATGTATTTACAATCCGTGGTACCACGAAGACCAGTTTTTGAAACTGTCTTTGTAAATGATATCACAGTTAATATGGTAAATATGATAAATTCTGATGATACATCTTGTAGTCTGACTGTTTTGCCTACTTTGAAGATGGTGTAACTACATGTATATTTTCTACGACAATGATATACGTGTATGTTAAACCATTGAAGCTGTGTGAATTGTTTTACATCATCCTACCGAAAACATTTTAATAAATGTCTTAAAAGTAAATGTTCTATAAGTTACGAATTAAGATTTCGTTCATATGGTTCATTTGATTAAAATGCAAAAGGTAAGGATAAAGAAAAACGACATTCTACTTAACAGCAGTGGTTTTCGGGCCCAGTATCATGTGAAACCCAGTTATAATTGATTCCAATTATGACCAATTAAGTCCTAAAAAAGGCAGGTTGATGTAGCCATTATGAACTTCACTATGGCCTTTGACGCGGTTCACAATGGTAGACTCTTGCACAAATTGTATCATTGTGGTATCAGAGACAATACTCTACAATGGATGAGTGCATTCATGAGTCATGATAGCACTGGTAACCGATCAAGTGGTACACGATAGAGTTCCACAGGGTTCTTCTTTATCTGCTAGATACATTAATGATTTCCCTGATGCTGTAAAATCCAACTGCCGTCTCTTTACAGACGACTGTGTTGTGTACAGGAATATAAACCCCGCAACCGATACTGCAATACAACAGAAGGACTTGAACAGGCTGACGGAATGGGAGCGGAAGTGGAAGATGTCCTTTAACATTGACATTTGCTATATCATGCATTTCCGTGAGCGGGAGGTCGTGGGTTCGATCCTCGGCCACGACATACCAAAGTCGTAAAATATGGTACTGTTATAGCTCCCTTGCTTGGCGCTCAGCATAAAAGGGTAGTTGCAGGACTGGTTGGTCCGGTGCCAGGATAATGTGACTGTGTGTGGTAGTATCTTGCCACATGTTTACGGCGTGATACTGCAATTTGGCGGCACTATAACTGTCTCAAGTAGACATCGTCTCCGAATGACTGCAATACTGTCGGTGGGACCTTTAACCCAACAACCCAAAAAACAAACAATAAAAAGTTTTCAAAACTGATCATATCCCGCAAAATCAACAACAGTTACTCCAGACTGTTAATCAAGCCACTTACCTAGGAATAGAAATAACATCAAATCTCTCACCTAGGAATAGAAATAGCATCAAATCTCTCCTGGTAAGCACATACAAACAAACTCACCGCCAAAGTCAGTCAATCATTAGGGTTCCTAAGACGCAATCTCCTTTCAGCTACTCAAGAAACTTGAATAGCTGCATATAACACTTTAGTAAGACCGACACTAGAATATTCTTCGTTCACATGAGACCCTTTTCTTAAGAAAAATATTGTTAAAACTGAGTCCATTTAGAAATATGAAGCGAGAATTATTACAAATGATTATTCTAAAACACCAGGATCAATGACCAACATACTCTCAACACTTAACTGGCAATCCCTAGAAACAGTAGAAAACATAGGCGAGCTTAAAACAATTTGGTTTTATTTTGCAAAACAGCAATTACCATTGTAGAACTAGACGTGAATTAATATATACAACCCTACACAAGACAATCTAGACATGACTACAGTAAAGCACAGTGATTGTCTAATTTTCATTTTTGGTATGTTATACCTATGATACAATAAATCTATGTAACAAAGGAACCATATGAAGTTATGCACCATGGTATTGACAGATCTTGTTTTCATGAATATTTCAAGTAGCTTATATAGCCCGTCTTGAATATAAGGTCTGTAATGCACGTGCTCTGAAAAATGCCTATTTAAGCGTTATACTGTCTCACTTTGAAAAATATTTTAAGTTTAAATAATTTAATCCCGCAGTCTGATAAAGGCGCTTATACTACACATTTTGCATCTTGAAGTTGAAAATTGAGGATTTTCCTCTCAAAATCCAAATAACATTGTTTCTTCTAAAAAAGGCTAAAAGGACACATAGAACATGTAATTATAACTAATGAAAATAGAAAATAACTTTTGTAAAGATTTTTCATAACCAATAATAATAAATATTTATGAAAAAGTATGCATCTAGATTACTAAAACTGCATAGTTTGTTTTTCAGTATGGTTCAATTCATTCAGAAATTGTATTTTAAGCATTGATATGTGCATTGGGGCCGATTTATGACGAATTCAGTCTAACAGTTGTTGTAAAGATACCCTTATATCTTAAGATTTTAAGTTTATTTCTTCTGTGTGAAACGATTTTAGGCTTTTATCTTTGGGCTTAATTGGTGCTCGAATTATTGTTCATATTTTTATATGATATATGATACAGTTTTGTTTCTTCAGTTTTTTATACAAGGTGGAAATTATTAAATATTTATTTTTTCTTGAATTACCTCCCTTTAATTATTTTTAACCTCTTGGAAATATATAAATCTGCCACATATATACTTTTGTGCGTCCCATCTAACTTGAAAGGAGGAGGAGGGTTGTAAGTCAGTCGGTCTGTTCCCTTTTCGTGCGTGGAATCGCAAGGTGAAAAGACAATCAAATAAATAACCAATTTATTCAGGTTATGACCAAGAATAAGTAATATTGGTATTCTACGCTTGTGTGTGGAATCGCGAGGTGAAAAGACGGTCATTTAAATAACCATTTTATTCAGGTCACGACCAAGAATGATTAAAATTGATATTCTCCGCAGGTACATGTTGTAGCCAGCACATTCAAAACGCCTCCTTGCATTCTTACGCAGATTGCATTGCGCTATCTGGTGAGTTTGCAAGATTTGAGGTGGCGAACCTGCTGGCCGGATAGCAGTGAGGAGTAATACGTTAAGCTTGGTATATTAAAGTAAGGTTACCACCGCACGCAGAAAGCATTGCGCTATCTGGTGTGGGGCAACTTGGTAGGGTTAAGGTTATTTATATTTCTATTTTAGTCGAAGCTCAGAGTTGGAAATATAGAACATGCTATAAGTTAGGACTGACGTGACGAATTTCAGTTAGGGCTCGTCATAATTTCAGTATAAGTAAGGACTGTTTTCTATCTCTGATTCTTGAATAATTGAATCTTAATTATTTGAGACAATAATTTGTTGTAACAATCATTTTTAAAATCGGCCTTGTATATATTCCATAGCTTATTTTAATTTATTTAATCATACGACCAGGAGAGGCACAAATAAAATTAAAGTTAATATCTACATGTGTATATAGTTATTTAGACCGCTCGGACACGTCACAAAAATTGGTGGCAGCGGTAGGATAATGTCAACTGTCAGACCGGAGTTGCCTTACCCATGTATTTCCCAGGCCAAGTCTCGGGTCGAGACTTCTCGAAGGGGAAAGTAATGTGACGATGCGTCGTCACGGGTATAAATACAATCTCTGACAACTGCGTCAGGGAATCGACTTTTGCACACCGGCGGACCGGGTTAAATCCTGGGCCGGCCGAGTTTGTTACATATGTTTGCTCTCTTAAAATATTGTTTTTCCGATTGATACTTAAAAGAAAAATAATTAAATTAATGCTACTAAGTATTTTGATCATTTCTTTGGTGTATTGTCCGTATTCTACTACCAAGCAATGTAAACATGCATAGACTATATGAAAGAATTTTTCCGAAACAAAGCCTGGTGTTATAAGCAATGCTAAAAGTGACAGTACCGTGTCCTTTTCAGAACTTCAATTTTGTGCCTAGTCGGAGACAATTTGTGGACCGTGTTTTGGTCGAAAACCAGGCTTACCTTCTTGTTACCATCTCTTCGTAGAAGATCTTACAAAATGATAATAATTTGGGATTAAGCGTAGAAGATATTTCATTAACAATGTTACTATTTGCGGATGATATGGTAATTTTTGGTAAATCACCGCAAGAATTACAGGATCATTTGGACTTTTTACATGTATCAGGCCCGGATTCACCGGGGGGCCGAGGGGGCCTTGCCCCCCCCCCCCCCCCGCTTCCCTGGTTATACATATTTTTTTCTAGGCTATAAAATCCATTGATTACATAAAGTTTGAGCTGTCTAGAGGAAATCCCCTGCGTTGGCCCCCATACTGAACCATCCGCATAACCACCTGACCAGCCAGACCCCTATTGTCTTATGGCCCCCTTGCTGTTAATGTGTAGGTAATCTGAATCGGCAGTCATCCATGACTTAGTGATAAGCATGTGTTTAAGGTACTGTGTATGCAAATTGATTGACACCTTTACTGATTCACAGGCTATTGTCGAGTGATACCTAAGGACATCTCGTCTGCCGAGCGATCTAATGATTGAAGAAAAATAGGCAATTACAAACAACTTTATATCAGTAAACTATTGTAGACAGGTGATGTTTAGGAAATAGCATAAAAATCGATTAGTATAAAATTAGCCACTAAAAAAACAAACTAAGTTGGACATTAAAATGTGATTGCTATCGAAATATTTTCACTAGAGCCCACAGAAATTATTGATTTAACAAATAACTTTGACTAAATCTAATCAACGAAATTTTAAATTCACTTTTCTCTACATCTATAAAATTTTAAATCTTAAATTAAAAGCGGGCAATTTAACTGCCAGGTTGATGAACTTTCAGGTATGAAAAATTGCTGATTTTGTTTTGGAAAAAAATTAAAAAGCTATTCTGCAGGGAAGATGCATACCTATCGCTAGCCATGTAAATTAAACTTTATCAGAAATGGGTTGTGTTTCTAAATGTCATCAGCTTTATTATTTTTACATAACTTGTAAGTATTATTTTAACGAAGCAGTTAAATTCTTCTTAACTAACTCTCTCAAAATAAATAAAAAAGTAGGAAAAAAAAAAAAAAAAAAAAAAAGATATAATTAATTGTTAACTGCCATATTTTTACTAATTCAAATCAAATCTAGGCAATCAGTTATTCCAATTACTGAGAAGTCAATGAATACTAATGCACAGAATACACAATTTATGTGCAAAATAAAACGGATATTTAAGATTTTATACTAAATATCAACATCTATTGTTTGTTTTGTCACTGATTAAACACTTAGAAAAACCAAAATGTTTCAACTAAAACTAAACATGTACAAAAAAAATATGACACACCTACCCTATAACGTGCGCCTGATTTTTTTCTGAGAATTTCTGTGTGAAGACTGCTTCCAGATCGACAATTTGACAGCCAATATCATTAAGGTCGAACCTATTCCCTTCCACATATTTGACAAAATGATTATGTTTAACGTGAAAATTGATTTTTTTTTCTCAGTCTTTGACAAAACTGTCTTTTACACTGTTGAGTCAAAAACTAATGATCACAAGTCACTTTTTGTGGGGGTTCAGGAAACCCTTATTAAATATTTTATGCCAGTTTTTGAATGAAAATACAAAATAAGCCCGTATTTCTTACCCGGAAGAAGTAATACCTTTTCAGTAATATCAGTGCCACCCCCCCCCCCCCACCACCAGCGCTTCCATCTCCCCCACCGTTATTTTTATTTTATTTATTTTTGATCGGGGACTGTAAATGCAATTGTAATCAAATTTATACGATTGCACACCAGTTATTCAATAACATGACTTTGCGCCGGTAAAAGATAACATTATATCGCTCAATGCTTAAGACTCGGTCCCACTTGGCATTTTTTTTACCTCGGGGATGGGATGCATACGTACTCCCGATGGAAATAGCGTCGCGAGCCACGTGGAGTCATCGGGAGGCCTCGGGTGTACTGCAAAAAGAATTCATTGAAATTTTCCCGATGTGTTCTCGATGTTTTATCGGAAAAACAAGCCGGGGAAATATCCGCAGAGAAGCTCCGGTCAGCATTCACGGAGCTTCCGCGATTTTTTTCCTCCGATGAATTCCCGATGCGTTTGTGATGTCTCGCCGAAGTATCAGGGGGCATTCGGGGATATTCGGCGGCCTTTCTGTGACACATTCCCGATCTTATGGTTGAATCTCATAATATTTGCAAAAAAAAAAAAAAAAAACGCACCCAGAAATTACTTTCTGTTTTGGCCAGTCTTACACTGAGACGGTCAAAATAGCCATTGGACATTGCTTAGGGCATCCCTTAAACCCCCCAAAAGTCTTCTCTTGATTTTGTCGCTTAATTCCACCATCAAATTTTCATACTCTCAATAATCTTCCCCGAGACACGTAGGATGGTTCGCAAGATCCCCTAATCTACGGGGATATTCCCCCGATGATGTTACAAACTCAGTGAAACTCCGGGGCACTTTCGCCGATCATCGGAGGAGGTCCCCCGGTGCTTTTCCGAACATCGGGACTCAAGGCTATTTTGCCAAAGCCGAAACAACAGTGAATGTTCAACGGACCAATCCCGAAGCCTAATAATTGTCATTTTTCAACGGACTGCTCAGTCTTTTTTTGGCTCAAACATCGGGAGCCATCGGTAGAAAAAAAAAAGTTTATTTCCACTTCACCGATTTTTTTTTCCCAGTGGGACCTAGGCCTTCAAGTTTCATAAATATATATCGGATTTAAAAACAAAAACAACAACAACAAAAACCTTCACTATTATCCCCAGATACCCTTCAGAATGCATCTCCATCACACTAAAAACTTTTTTTTCCGGGGGAGCATGCCCCCCGAACCCCACCCCTACCACTCCTATCACATTCGGATTTTGCCCCCCCCCCCCCCCCCCCAGCAGAAAATTTCTGGATCCGGGCCTGTGTATATTGTGAAAAGTGGGCTTACACGTTAATACTTATAACACTTAAGTCATGGATTTTAGAAAAAGGGGTCGCTTACTGCAAAATGAGCACTGGTCGTATAACGGTATTGAGCTTGATAGTGATGATAATTTTAATTATTTAGGGACAGTTTTTAAATATACAGGAAATTTTACTCTGAATCAAGAATATATTACTTGTAATGCACTTAAAGCATTAAAAGTTTTGCTTATTAATTGTCAGAAATATGCATTAAATCCGTCTATTTTATGTCAACTGTTAAATTAATTTATTGCTTCAATTTTAAGTTATACTTCTGAGATTTGGGGTTATACGAGGTCTAAAGAAGTAGAGAAAAATCACTTAAAATTTTGTAAAAATATTTTAAAGGTTAGAAATACAACATTTTCATGGGGAGTTTATGGTGAGCTGGGTAGATATCCGTTATATATAAAACGTTAATTGAGCATTTTAAAATACTGGTTCAAATTATTAGATTCTGATAACATTATTTTACAAAGAGTGTACTCTTTGTCTTTGGGTGATTGTTCTAAAGGTTGTACTAATTGGTTTCCAAATATAAATATAGTTTTTCATATGTATGAAATAATCCAGAAAATGTTAATGTTAACATTTTTTATGCCTATTCGAACAAACATTAAAAGATAATTTAAAAAAAAAAACTGGTAGTCCGCAAAAGAAAATGGTAGTGTTTTATCGTTGTTTAACTCTGTTAAATCAAAATTTTGAATATTCAGTGTATTTAGATGCTAAATTACGACTTCGGTATGTCTCGGCCGGGGATCGAACCCAAGACCTCCCGATTCCGGGTCGGAAACTCTAACCACACAGGCACCGGGACAGGTCATATTCTTTTATATATAGCGCATGTTCTGTTTATGTAATTTAACCAGTCACCTTATCTTTAATTTGCTTTTGCTTGCACCTCTTTCTGGAGTTCATTTTAATATAGAGCATGTTGGAATTCTCATATGATCTTTTTTGATGTTCGATCCTTATATTATACTAGGCATTCTTCCTTTTTGCAGGCGGATTGTATATGAAGCCTCAGTGTTATCATCACATTTGAGTGTCATTTATAATTAAACAAGGCATCACCAACTACGAAACTTTTAAACTAAAAGTTATAAAACGATTGCATGAAATAGGGGCCTACAATCGAGATAGCAAAACACAAGACAGGAAAATCAAAGCGTTTTTGTCAATTACAAATTAACACTCTCGATGTAAACATTGACGTGTATCTGCGGTTATGTCGTGGGTTCGATTCCTTCATAAGGAAAAGATCCGATATTTTACGATCCCCTCCCCCGATCTCGATCACTGCTAACCCTCATAAGAGGATTATTGGTGGGGTAGATAGATAGTCGAAAAGAAGTGAAAAGTGATCAAGAATAAAAATTTGTCTTTCATGTGTGTGCGTTATCAAGCTCTGCTTAAGTGCATACGACTATCGTTTCAATTTGGTGTTTTCAAACGTTTTGGTTAGTTTTGTCTTCGTTCCGGTAGTCATACTGTAAAGAGGTTTGATTACACCACATAAAGCGCCCTGGCGACTTGATCATTACTGCCGGTGAGGTTATTTTTTCAGATTTTTGCTTATCTATTTAACACTTTGTAATAATCATTAAATGATGTTTGATATAACTATTTTTATCATTACTGTTGAAATATTTGGGACAAAGATGTTTGAACAAATCTGATCATAAAACTGTCTTCCAGGTCTACCATATTCTGGAGTATCCAGTTTTCGCCAGCATAAGAAGTTACTGCCAGAAAAGGGAACAAAATAATCCAATGTTCTCAAAATGAGTATGTCACGAGTACTATGCCAAGGAATTAAAAAAAAAAAAAAATTAAAAAAAAAAAAATTAAAAAAATCATCTTGAGTTCTCGCTAATGATCTCAAAATGAGTCTGTCACGAGTACTATGGTGAACACAAAGAGACAAAATCTGTAAACAAAAGTTGCATTGAATTGAGTTCTGCATTTTTTATTTACATCACTGACTGATGTGCAAAATTTAAGATGAAATATTCCAAAATGACTAAAATTCTGTCAGTGGAATGTTAAATCCAACTAACAAACAAACCGTCTCAAATCCTTGACCTTGCAGACCATCTGCCCTGTCATGTAAATGGTGAGTTCACCTTTCTCCATCAAAAAAACAAAGGCAAACCTGTCATTTACAGCTCTCAACATTATACCAAAATGACAACCACCCATCAAAGGAGTGACCCTACCTGATATAATCTCTACTGAGATCCCCTCCGGTTATTTTATTTATTCATTTTTTTTTGTATTGGCTTCCACTAGTATAGATACTACCTGACATTGATTGTTTACCAAGTAAGTTGGGACTAGCAAATAACCACATCACTAAGGCTAGCTCAACTGTAAGACTGTTACACTAAGTCTGTATCACTGCAGATAATACCAGCAGACTGTTGAAATGTAATGTCCACGTGATCATCATATACAGTAATATGAATAGCCCTTTTAATTTACTTAATATCACTTTTTTTTTAAATATTCAAATTGTTTCTTTGGTCAGGTAACCATGGCTGAAGCAACGCCCCCACTTCCAGCTGCTGAGCGACAGTTTCTTTCCTACACAGGCCCAGTCTCTGGTGTTCAGTACCCAGTGAAAGTCAAGTACTGTGGAGGTATGGCAGCCTACACTCATAGACAGATGAGTGTTCAGTTATTGAACTAGATATGCTGCTATATAATAAAGCAAACTTGTTCACTTAAACAACATTAATCTGTTTTAAAAATCACTGATAATTCTTCTTAAGACAACTCAAGGAATAGATGTAAATTTTCTGTAAAAAAGGTCAACTCATCTGTTAAAAAGGTACCTTTGCATTTCTGTGAAAAAAATTACAAAAATAGATAATGTATATAATATTGGTAGATTTTCAGTAAGTAAATTGGAAATATAGTAATTTTTAAGGGGGGTTTGCATATTGTGTTTTAAGTATGAATGAAATTCATAGTGTTGTATTTCTATTCATTAACTTTTGTCATTTTCAGAATGCACTATGCCCATAGAGGTAAGACACACTCTCTTTCTCTCGCATTTTCGCACACACAGAAGTATTTCTCAACTGGGAATAATACGTTTGAGTTATGCTAAAAGCTTGGCATCCAGTATGACTGTTCCTCTTCATGTTGTTATGCTATATTTAACCTATAGCTACTTACTCAAAGTAACTGTTACGTAGGGATTTGCTTTACTGTAACATTAGAAAAGTAAGCATTCGTAGATATGATAATTTTGAGTCACTTTCATCTTTCAAGTTTGAGCTTATTTTATACTCTTCACCATGATTAAATCTGAGTAACCTTGAAGTCATTTTAACCACCTGTGTATTTATATATTTTACTGATATACATGTACACAGTTTTGTTGTATTCAAAGTAATCTTGTTTTATGTGATTCATCCAGTTGTTAATGATTTATTCCATTGTTTTGGATGAATGAAAAATATTTGTGAATGATAAATCATATCATACACCATAAGAAGTTAGATGTTATCATTTTCAATATGATGAACATTTCCTGTGTTGTTTATAGCTCGACTATTCGTAGAATATGAGAGCTATTGTAGTCACCCTGGCGTTGGCGTTGCAGCTTTTGGTTAAAGTTTTGCGTGCAAGTTACTATCAACCTTATATCTCAATAACCATTTATGGTATTGACTTGAAAGGGTATAAATATGTTCAGGGGCATCAGACAACCAAGGTAGATAACTCTTGACTGAATTTAATATGAATTATGGCCCCTTTTTAACTTAGAAATTTTGGTTAAAGTTTTGCATGCAATAGAAAATTTGGTTAAAGTTTTGTGTGCAAGCAACTATCTAGTTTGTATCTCAATAACCATTCATGGTATTGACTTGAAAGTTTATGAATATGTTTAGGGGCATCATACAACCAAAATAGATAACTCTTGATGGAATATATCACAAATTATGGCCCCTTTTTAACTTAGAAATTTTGGTTAAAGTTTTGCATGCAAGATACTCTCATGCTTATATCTCAGTATCAAGCATGTGATTGATTTGAAACATCTTTAATATGTTAAGGGGTATCATATTTTCATGGTAGATAACTCTTGATAGAATTTGTTATAAATTATTGCCCCATTTTAACTTAGAAATTTTGGTTAAAGTTTTGCATGCAAGGTACTTTCATGCTAATATCTCAGTATCCAGGCATGGGATTGATTTGAAACATCTTTAATACGTTTAGGATTATCATACTATCAAAGTAGATAACTTTTTAGTTATGGCCCTTTTTTTAACTTAGAAATGTTGGTTAAAGTTTTGCATGCAAGGTACTTTCATGCTTATATCTAACCAGACATGGGATTGATTTGAAACATCTTTAATATGTTTAGGAGTATCATACTATAAAGGAAGATAACACTTGATGGAATAAATTAAAAATTATGACCCCCTTTTAACTTAGAATTATGGTTAAAATTTTGCATTCAAGCTACTATCCACCTTATATCTCAGAAATTGCTTGTGGAATTGACTAGAAAGTTAAGGTGGGTCTTCAAGGGCATCAGAAAACAGGAGGATAACTTTTTAACTGATGCAAATTATGGCCCTTTTATAACTTGGATTTTGGTTTAAGTTTTGCATGCACAGTGTTATTGTGCTTATGTCTCAGTAACTATATAAGGCATGGGGTTGATTTTAGACATCATAAATATATTAAGGGGTATCAGACTATCAAGGTATATCATTTTTAGCTCACATGAGCACAACGTGCTCAAGGTGAGCTTTTCTGATCGCCTTTTGTCCGGCGTCCGTCGTCCGTGCGTCCGTGCGTGCGTCCGGCGTCAACAATTGCTTCAAACAACATCTCCTCCTAAACAGCTTGGCCAATTTGATAAATATTTTGCAGGAATGTTCCTTGGATGAAGCTCTACTAAAGTTGTATAAATGGTTCTGGTCCATTGCATAATTAGGTCACAGGAGCTAAAAATAGATTTTAAAAATGCAAACTTTGAAAATCTTCTTCTGCAAAACTGCAAGGCCTAGAGCTTAGATATTTGGTATATAGCATCATCTTATGGGCCACTACCAAGATTGTATAAATCATAGCCCTATGGTGATAAATGACCCCGCACCAGGGGTCACTTGTTTTACATAGAGTTATATAGGAAAATCTTAAAAAATCTTCTTCTATGAATCCATAAGGCCTAGAGCTTAGATATTTGGTATGTAGCATCATCTTATGGGCCACTACCAAGATTGTACAAATCATAGCCCTATGGTGATAAATGACCCCGCACCAGGGGTCACTTGTTTTACATAGAGTTATATAGGAAAATCTTAAAAAATCTTCTTCTATGAATCCATAAGGCCTAGAGCTTAGATATTTGGTATGTAGCATCATCTTATGGGCCACTACCAAGATTTTCAAAGTCTTGGCCCTACGGTGATAAATGACCCTGCGCCCAAGTCTTCTCTGAAACCATATGGCCCATTGCTTAGATATTTGGTGTGTAGTATTGTCAGGGGTAAAATGTTTTAGATAAAGTTATATCAGAATCCTTGTCTGTTTAAAAACCTTGACATCAGTTGAAGCAATGGTACTCAGGTGAGCGATTCAGGGCCATCATGGCCCTCTTGTTTACTATTACTATGAAGGGCAAGAATTTAAATAGATTTCATTTGATTTACCAACAAGCATTTTGAATAATCGAGCATGCTGTCCTCTGACAGCTCTTGTTTTTTAAGTAACACCACAAGTACAGTACATTGTATATGATGTCAAATCAATATAAATGACATTATAATATTGTTATTGTATAAATGAGGTTCCTATGAGGAATTTTAAAGACACAATAAAGAGAAAGAAAAAGAAAAAATGCATTAGAATAGCATGAAGTAAATGGAATATTTATTCATTATATTATATATCAAATTTTGTTTTAACCCTTTCCGTCATAGAGGAAACCATGAAAAGACCTATGTGAACAGCATAAAACCAGATCAGCCTGCGAGTAACTCGCAGGTTGATCAGGTTTTATGCTGTTCGCTGCTCCTCAGTGGTCTGGAAATGAGGATTTTTTAATTAAATTTGGTACGGTTTAACTGTGGTTTTCTGCAGATCAGGCTTTATGTGGTACCTATTGAGTGCGTCAAAATGAGTCTATATGAGGGAAAGGGTTAAACATGGTCATAGGAAATAGATATTTCCACTTTTGGCTTCGCTACCCATGAAAATATGTTTTTCTATATCTACTTATGAAATTAATTGTGATTAATATATACTATTTCCTTAAGTGTTTTTTTTTCACGATCATAAAAATATTTTATACACATAATGATCAATAAAAGGATTGCCTATGAATTGACTTAAGCATGATCATCTCTTGTTTACAGTATTGTGAGTTCTATCCAAACTATGATCGATGCAAGAAATGGCTGGAAGTTAACCTGCCAGGTGAATTCGAAAAAGTTATGTCATTAAAAGGTAAGTAACCAGAACAAAGTGCATACAAAAATGTATATATAATTTTATGAGATCTCGCTGAATGTTTTTCCAGTGTGTGCCAAGAAAACAGGTGATTTCAGGCAATGAATTTTTTTTCAACTTCAGAAACAATCGGAATCCTCAGTAGAGAGCCAAAATATATATCCATATATTGCTTGATTTTTTAAATGGGTCTCATTGGCCGAGTTTAAAGCATATACGGCATGATACTATATAGTCACAGCACTATATCTGTCTCAGATAGACATATTCTCCAAATGACTGAAATACAGCAGGCCGGATTCACCGGGGGTTGGGGGTGGGTCTTTGGGGGCTCCAGTCCCCCCAGCTGGTCTGATCATACACTTTTCCAGGTGACTGAAATTGCCTTGAGTAAATGATTGTGGTATGTAGCAGAAATCAGTTAGCTAAATGACCAGTCACCCAGGCCGACCCCTGTTGTGAGAGCATTGGCTGTCACACTTATCTCTGATGTTACCTTGGCAACGTCATTGTGAATGCTTTAATCTGAATCAGTCAAACATTTGTGTGCATGTCACAGACGTCAATTAATGCACTGATAGCGATTGATATAAATTTAAGTCCTATTTATTGTGCATACTATCGTAAAATTAATAAACAAGGATCAAATCAAACTCAGTGTTATATACACTTTTAAACTGCGACAAAAAAAATCCTAACATTTATTTTATGATTTTATGGACAGCTTTAGTGCTCTCTCTCTTACAGATTATAAGGTGAACATAAATATATTTATTTAAATAGAAAGGAATCATTTAAAACAACAAATGGACAATAACAGACATGTCGATGTTAAGAAATAGAATATGACCAATTTATGCTTTTTTAATAGATCCCAAAAATATAATGTAAATCTGTATTGTGAAAAGAAAAAAGTAACCTTCTTAATCACTTTCATTTTCGTATTTAAACTTTTTTTCAATTTATTTTTTATTTTTAAGGAGATTTAATATAGCCAAAAAGTCTCCCAGCTGTACTAGAACTCACAACCTAGCTTTGCAGCAAGTGCCATAAAATTCGTATTAATGGCAATATAAATCGTACAGAAAAAATATTTTCATGGATCTTGATATATTGGTTTAGAGGTGTGTGATTTCGAGCCCTGGCTACCATCTATGTATGTGAGAAATCTTTACAGAGGATGTAAGTCTAGTACTGGTCCTTTCCAAGAACGATGGTTAGGTTAACTGCCCGCCTGGGTCAAGAATCTTGTCAAAACAGAAGAAATACCGGTAAGATGCATTGAAGTTGATCTTAGGGACAAAAAGCATAAAAATGAAAAAAAAATATGCTGATGTAAAAGTTTCGACAACAAGCAATAAAACTACTTAGCCCAAGGCTTAGATTTCAATATATAAATCCTATATCTAACTATAAAAAAGGGTTTGTTCCCATATTGCCAACTTCATATCTTTTACTATTTTCACTTTGCCAATTTTCAAATTGTTGGCTGAAGGTTACCTGTATGCAGTCAAGAGTGACGGTGATGCTATTCAATGTTCTCTATATAAATTACCCTGATCATTTAATTAGTGCGATACAGATAATTTAGTCCTTTTTACGTATTGTTTCTGTTATTCTATTTTTGAAGAGTTTTGCAAGAGAGCATATAGAAAGACAACAAACCTAAGATTTTTACTATTTCATTATTATAATAGATTAAAAAACAAACAAAAAAACAACAACAAACAAACAAAAACAACAACAACAAAAAAACCCAAAAAAACAAGCAAACATACTATTAACAATTAGTTGACACCACTTATTAATCAAGTGAGACAATTCTGGTCGTAACATCTGCAATTTCCCGCGTCGTTTGTACAACACAATAACCCCTTTCGTCCATGATTTGGGATAAACCCCGTTATCGCATATCTATACTGAATAGTGTACACAAGTATGGTGAAATAAACTCATTTAATCAATTAAAAATCCACATAATTATCATAATCACATGATTTATGACGGTTCAAAGTTTTTACTGCTTTCGAAATTTCATGTATGGAAATAGGGCAGCCCAGTTGATCGATGTTCAATCTGTTATCACGTGATCCAAAGTACTCACTAGGATATATTTCAATATATTTCGGGAGCGAGTGACATTTTTAGCTCACCTGAGCACAAAGTGCTCAAGGTGAGCTTTTGTGATCGCCCTTCGTCCGGCGTCCGGCGTCGTGCGTCGTCCGTCGTCAACAATTTGCTTTAAACGACATCTCCTCTGAAACCGCTGGACAGAATTTAATGAAACTTGGCAGGAATGTTCCTTGGGTGAGGCTCTACAAAAGTTGCTAAAATAAAATTGATCCATGTAGAACTCTGGTTGCCATGGCAACAAAAAGAGAAAAAAAATGAAAACTTTAAAAATCATCTTCTTCAAAACTACTGGCCAGATTTCAAAATAAATTGGTACAGATGTTCCTTGGGTCAACCTCTACCAAAGTTGCTAAAATTATTCCGATCCGTAAAGAAACATGGCCGCCAGGGGCGGGCTTATTTGCCTTATATGTATATAGAGAAACCTTTAAACAACATCTCCTCTGAAACCACTGGACAGAATTTGATTAAACTTGGCAGGGATGATCCTTGGGTCAACCTTCACAAAAATTGCTAAAATAAACTTGATCCATGTAGAACTCTGGTTGCCATGGCAACAAAAAGAAGAAAAAAAGAAGAAAACTTTAAAAATCATCTACTTCAAAACTACTGGCCAGATTTTAAAATAAATTGGTATAGATATTCCTTGGGTCAACCTCTACCAAAGTTGCTAAAATTATTCAGATCCGTAAAAAAACATGGCCGCCAGGGGCGGGGCTTATTTGCCTTATATGTATATTGGGAAACCTTTAAACAACATCTCCTCTGAAACCACTGGACAAATTTGATTCACAAAAGTTGCTAAAAATAAACTTGATCCATATAGAACTCTGGTTGCCATGGCAACAAAAAGAAAAAAAATATGACAACTTTAAAAATCATCTTCTTCAAAACTACTGGCCAGATTTTAAAATAAATTGGTACAGATATTCCTTGGGTCAACCTCTACCAAAGTTGCTAAAATCATTCCGACCCGTAAAAAAACATTGCCGCCAGGGGCGGGGCTTATTTGCCTTATATGTATATTGGGAAACCTTTAAACAACATCTCCTCTGAAACCACTGGACAGAATTTAATTTAACTTGGCAGGGATGATCCTTGGGTCAACCTTCACAAAAGTTGCTAAAATAAACTTGATCCATGTAGAACTCTGGTTGCCATGGCAACAAAAAGAAAAAAAAAAAAACCTTTAAAAATCATCTTCTTCAAAACTACTGGCCAGATTTTAAAATAAATTGGTACAGATATTCCTTGGGTCAACCTCTACCAAAGTTGCTAAAATTATTCCGATCCGTAAAAAACATGGCCCCCAGGGGCGGGGCTAATTTCCCATATATGTAAATAGGGTAAACTTTAATCAACATCTCCTCTGAAACCACTGGACAGAATTTGATTAAACTTGGCAGGGATGATCCTTGGGTCAACCTTCACAAAAGTTGCTAAAATAAACTTGATCCATGTAGAACTCTGGTTGCTATGGTAACAAAAAGAAAAAAAAATGAAAACTTTAAAAATCATCTTCTTCAAAACTACTGGCCAGATTTTAAAATAAATTGGTACGGATGTTCCTTGGGTCAACCTCTACCAAAGTTGCTAAAATTCTTCCGATCCGTAAAAAACATGGCCGCCAGGGGCGGGGCTTATTTGCCTTATATGTATTTTGGGAAAACTTTAATCAACATCTCCTCTGAAACCACTGGACAGAATTTGATTAATTTTGGCAGGGATGATCCTTGGGTCAACCTTCACAAAAATTGCTAAAATAAACTTGATCCATGTAGAACTCTGGTTGCCATGGCAACAAAAAGAAAAAAATATGGTATTTTTAAAAATCATCTTCTTCAAAACTACTGGCCAGATTTTAAAATAAATTGGTACAGATGTTCCTTTGGTCAACCTATTTATCTCAGGTGAGCGATTTAGGGCCATCATGGGCCTCTTGTTTCAAAGTTTACATCAAATGAAGATTTTATTTTTTTTAAATATATTTCAAAAAAATAAAAAAAAATTGGGTGACTCTTACTCACTGATGCTAGCTTATATTTTTCTTTATTATAATATATGTCCTTTGCTCTTCAAGTAGTTTTCTTGAAATTATTTTTAGCAGTCATGACTTATTTTCATCATATTTATTACTGTTTCGATTCGCATTGAAAATATCATTCTTTAAGTTATCAAACCAAATAGACTTATGTTTAATGTTTCATTACCGTTGAACAAAACAATTTTAATGATATATCATAAAAATAAATAATAATAATAAAAAAATAATAAAATAAATATGTATACATTCATCAAAAGGACGATTTTCTGAAGTCAATCTGTCATTTATACTGTCATATCTGGGTGTTAAATTATGAACATTTTCTAGGAAGCAATTGGATCCATATAAGTCAAAAATAGATAGTTCTAACCTCTGAAATAAATAGGGCAATAATTTAGAATTCAGTAATATCTAGGACACACATAGTTTTAGGGTGCAATAACAATTGTGATTACAAATCAATAGTCAACAATACTAGCTACATGTTTCTGCCACTGGACAGATCAACACAATGGTCAAGGTGAATATCTTGTAAAAATCACGCAAAATTAAAACTTGATAAAAATATCAATTCATGATTATTTACTTTTAAAAAAGTTTGTTAGTGTGTACTGTTTAAACACTTACACTTATACATATCAAAGACCGGAAGGTGGGTAAGTGTGAGAAGAAAAATTGATAAAATTGTTTGAAAATCAATAAAATTTTATATTTCAATTAAATTTTCACTACCTGGTTAAATTCCCACTTTGCCAACTTTCATTTTAGTACTAGAATATAGAAAGTTGGCAAAGTGGGAACACCCCTAAAAAAGCTACCATATTTCCCCAGATACCCTCAGAGTGCATCTCCATCATCCTAGAATCAATTTTTTTTTCCGGGGGAGCATGCCCACCCAAGGCTTAAATTTCACTATATAAATCATACACCTAACTGTAAAAAGCTACCATATTTCCCCCAGATACCCCTCAGAATGCATCTCCATCATCCTAGAATCAATTTTTTTCCAGGGCAGCATGCCCCCGGACCCCACTACACTGACATCACAATCATGTCTTTAGCCACCTCCACTTGAACAATTCTGGATCCGGCCTGTACTGCCAGTGTAATGTAAAACCTTATAATACAAACAAAAAACAAATGCCTATATTTGGGTAATTTATCAAAAAGAAATGTGTTTTTATTGGCTTAAGGTGGAAATGGCTCTATGAATATCCTTTATGAATGTATTCCCTTTGTAGGAATATGCAATGTTTTAGTAACATTGGTCTGCTCCCTCTCATTAAATTGCAAAAATTAGTAGCTCAGGTACTAATCTGGTTGTCTGTGCCCTGGCATGATCAGATATTTCACAGACTGTCATAATTGTTGTTTTTTTTTGTTGGGGGGATAAATATTACCTTCTATCTTTCTTTTAGAAATATAAACATTGACCTGTAACTAAACTTAACACTAATCTGTTAGCTATGTTGATATCACTGTAAAGCTTAACCCTTTCCTCATAGAGGAAACCATGAAAAGACCCATGCGAACAACATAAAACCAGATCAGCCTGCGAGTAACTCGCAGGCTGATCAGGTTTTATGCTGTTCGCTGCTCCTCAGTGGTCTGGAAATGAGGATTTTGTAATTAAACTTGGTACGGTTTAACTGTGGTTTTCTGCAGATCAGGCTTTATGTGTACCTATTGAGTGCGTCAAAATGAGTCTATATGAGGGAAAGGGTTAAGTTATTGAATACATAGGAAATTCAAATGTATATTTTTTCATGCACATTATTTCCCCCCAATCAAAAGGCTCTGCCACATATCCCTAGAAGTGAAAAAACCCAAACACACACTTACACACACACACACACCACACACACACACACACACACACAAAAGAAAAAAACACTGTTTGAATGAATTCATCCAGAGTTACGATAATGTGCTGATGTCAGGATCTAAACAACTGATTCTTTCATTGCAGTTACCGATATAAATAAAGAGCTAGAATCAGTTCCTTAATACTGTGACCAGTGTTCAAGTGTAAATTGTTTCCATTATGATTATGCTGCTGTATGATTAATAGGAAAAATGTTGTAGCAGCTACAAGAGTTGTAATTAGATTATTAATTGTCATCTTAGGTTACAGAAAATTTAATGAATATAAGATTTGAATTGATGAATTTCATAAATGATACTGCCAGAATTTGTTATTTATCTTTCTTATGATTACATTAAGATTTGTAAATACTTTTGTAAATGGCAGAGCATGTGCACATTCTTATTTATTATTGACAAGTTTGATGTGAAAAACCTCTGGACTTATTACTTTAAGCGACAAAAATAATGCATGTTAATGGTCCATATACGCCTGTAAGCTTTCTTTTGCTCAATCAGTGCATAATTTAACAGTCATTAATTTAGAAAGAAACAGGTTTCTCACAACATAAATCACTCTTAATGGCACGGTTGGTGGCGTATGTTTGCATTATTGTGGGTGTAAACTGGAAAGCCTGGAGGAAAGCCTTGAGTTTTGATGATGCACTACCATCTAACCCTGCATATGATCAGGAATTAACATGATACCAAACCACTTCAGAATGATAATGCATATCAGTTAAACCAATGAAAAGCTTAAAAAACCTTTACAAAGCTCCGACAAACAAATGCACATGGACCTTGCTTTCAATAGTTACTCTTGTTCAACTACTTCCAACTAACATTCTTTGTGGGAGTATGCATGATTTAGTCAGTGTCATGAACCTGGAACGCTTTGGGTAAACATAGAAGTGAAGTTCACTACACAATCCATTATTGGTCCATTTAACATCACGAAATTCTGATCTTCCAATGTGGTCTATGTCTGTGTTCTGTCCAGGTGAGGAGGATGGAGATGGGGAGGATGGAGAGAAGAAGAAGAGACAAACAAGGGGAGGGAAGGGGACTGTGAAGGCCAAGAAGAAGACAGAGCCCCAGGGTATCAAACTGGGAACCGCAAAACGAGGCAAGAAGAAGACGGTTACAATAGTGATGGGGCTGGCCTCTTACGGTGAGTTTTTGTCTGGTTGCAGATGTTGGTTTGGTATGTAGCTGTACTGTTCTTTTACAGGATTTATTAGATAAAATTTGTCTGATCTATAAGGAATATTTACTTTAACCTCTTATTTTCTTAAAAAATGTTAACCCTTTCCTCATATAGACACATTTTGACGCACTCAATAGGTACCACATAAAGCCTGATCTGCAGAAAACCACAGTTAAACTTTACCAAATTTAATTATAAAGTCCTCATTTCCAGACCACTGAGGAGCAGCGAACAGCATAAAACCTGATCAACCTGCGAGTTACTTGCAGGCTGATCTGGTTTTATGTTGTTCGCATAGGTCTTTTCATGGTTACCTCTATGAGGGAAAGGGTTAAGATATCATTGTATTATTTACAGTTAAGTATTTTTTTTATTTCTATATGATCATTTAAAAAAAAGGAATTAAATGAATAAATAGACAACTGTTTCAATTTGCTATTATTGATTATGCTCTGTCCTTTTGCATAAAGGAATTTTGATTGGATTAGAAAAAAATTGTTTCTCTTAAATGTGAAAGAAAAAAATATTGATTAAGAAGTAATAATCTTTGATGGTTGTGATTGACCAAGTGCAAACACTTGATAGAAGACACACAATAAGAAGTGATACTGAACTGGCATTATTATTCTTTGTGTAGCAATTTAAAATCCATGATGCTGTTCTCAACCCTTTACTTCATATAGACTCATTTTAATGCATTGTCAAACATAGCAGACCCAGATCAGGGTCTCCTCTGTTTGCTTATACAGTATTGTAGCTCAGTTTCTACACAGTTTGTGTGGCCAAAAAGAATATGCCATTTTAAGTTCAGTTAATTAATATTCATCAAGTGATAATTTTAAATTTTTACATGAATGTTCATGAAGTAAAGGGTTAACAGACATTTTTTACATGACAGGCTGTTTGTGTTACAATTCATTTCCATGATACCTGTCTTGACAGATTATTGACATGAAGGAAGCCAGTAAGTTCTTCTCCAACAAGTTCTCGTGTGGCTCGTCAGTCCAGGGCGAGGATGAGATTGTGATTCAGGGAGACGTAAAGGATGATCTCTTTGACATCTTACCAGAGAAATGGAAGGTGGTAAGTTCTTCTTTGCTCTTATCTGCCATACAAGTAGCAGCAGGTCTCATTAAGGACAAATAACTGGAATTTAAATGTTTTTGCTTATTTTTTTAACTGTAGAAATTTTTGCTGCATGTTTTTTACTACCTATTAGCAAAATATAAAAGTTAATACCCTAATAATGAAAACAATGTATACAAGTAAAATTATACAAAATAAACAGTTCCATGACTTTCTGAGGTACCGCGGGGATCATTCTATTAGAGAATTACATATGAAGTTATTGGATTCAACTATGCAGGGAACCTGACAGTATTACAGATATTGGTTAAAATATTTTAACTCAGGAGTTACACACACACATGAGTGATAGTGAAGTTCATAAATTATATAACCATCATGGCTAAGGCATATAATTCAGCTAAAATGATGAAACCTTCAGTTTCTTAGTTTACATGTCCAGGTTGTTGAGTGGTTAGAGCATCCTCGTCACAACTGAGAGGTTTTGGTTTGATCCCTGTCTCTGGCATACCAAAGTTGTTAAATATGGTACATCCTTATTGCTTAGTGATCATCATAAAGGTAGTCCTAGGGTTAGTTGTCAGGATTATATGACAGGATGTGGTATCATTCCACTTGACTTTGGCATAATATCAGTTAGGCAGCACTTTATCTTACCAAATACCCCAAATGACGGAAATAATGTTAGTGTGATATTAAACTGAAGCAAACAAAGCAAACAAACATTTTCTTTTGTTCAATTGATAATGATGATATCAAAATGATATTAGAGTGAGCTAGCTGTATTACACTCACATGACAGTTTATCAGGGGTTGATTGAATGTTTTAACCCTTTCCCTCATATAGACTCATTTTGACGCCCTCAATAGGTATCACATAAAGCCTGATCTGTAGAAAACCACAGTTAAACCTTACAAAATTTAATTACAAAATACTCATTTTCCAGACCACTGCGGAGCAGCGAACAGCATAAAACCTGATCAGCCTGCGAGTTACTCGCAGGCTGATCTGGTTTTATGCTGTTCACATAGGTCTTTTCATGGTGTCCTCTATGAGGGAAAGGGTTAAAACATGTTCTCATGGGTAAAAGTTTTCAGGAATTTTCCTGAACTTCAGGTTTTTCTGATTGCCAAATGACTTCTTATTCTATATAAAACTATAAAATTTCCAACTTTTACCCATGTGTTTTGCTCTGAGTTTGGTGTGATGTAGTTACTAAACAAGAAACAATAATATTTTGTGATTATCTTGAAATTTCTTCTCATATTAGCCAAGGTTTTCATTAAGTTTGAAGACTATATAAGTATAGCATATTACTGTACACAAAATCATTGTCTGTAGTAATTCTTATGGTGGAATTCAGCAATTCATTTTCAAGAACTCCACACAGTGATCTCCCTTGCAAGCAAAAAAAATCACTGCCGTCACAAATGTCACGTGATGATGGTAAACTAACAAAATGGCGTCTCCGTCTGCTGTCACAACAATAATATTTTTTAAAACGATTTATTTTTTTACCACAAGGCGATATTTGATGTTTATTAAAAACATACTTACGGAAATGACGCAGTAAAATAAGTTTTTTTTATAAAAAAAGAAAAATTGGCTAAATTCTGTTAATTTTACTTGTGGTGGCAGTAGTTATCTACAAATGTAAGGGGAGGTAACTACTTCATGGAGTTTGTTCATTTCATGACTGCTTCTTTCTGACACAGTAAGAGAGAGGGAAATTAGATGAAGTGACCTTTCTATTTGGCAAATAGAGGAAAATTACATAAAATGACTTTTTTGTGGGGGAAAGAAGATTTAAGTATCTGTATTAACACTGTTCATTTTTAACATCTAATCTTATTGAGCTTGATTATCATAAAGAAGTAGATTTAATCAAATGTGAATTTCTTTTTCAGATAAATGAAGATGACATAGATGATATAGGAGAAGTGAAGAAATGAGTTTTCGTGTCGATACTGTGTTTGTGATTTAGAATAAAACTTAACCTTTATTCCTTTGTGCTTGTATTTTTTTTTACTCCAGAGTTTGTTTCCAGCTTGGTGGTTGTGTACAGTCACTGAATTGTTCACATTCCAGAGGGAGTACACAGTTTGAATTATCTTCCTAGCCACAAAATACTCATTCATTCATGGAATGTTGTCAAATAATTAACTAAAATGAATGATTATTTCATCAGCAGTGCGTTCAGTCAAGGCGACCGTTAGCTCATGTTTGCTACAGTTGCGAGTTGGTACCCTGCTTACATACTTTACACTAGGATATTACAGGGTTTAATCCACTCATGTTAGTGACTATTAGGTTTACTGAATATGCCACAGGTATTTGAATCAAACAATTAAATTGTTGTTCAAAGTAGATGAAGTCATGAGGGCGTTGACAGTACAGAAATAGAAAGGTAGAAGTTGGGATTCTATTCACATTTGAGCACGTTTAATTCACATTTTATAAAGACATTGTAGCCTTATTGCCAAGAGAATTATTCCAGGTTAAAGAATGTTTAAGGGTACTGGAAATCGATTTATTCAATTAGGAAGTGTGCATGTTGTTCTCTCTTGTCATGACATGTGTCATTTTACAAGAAATTTATATCTTTTTATATTGGGCGAAGGTGATTTAGCTGGGGTATTCATCACCTTCAGTGATCATTTTTAAATTTGATGTATGCATTCAAATTTGTATCTGAAATACATTTTTTTTTTTGATCTTGAAAGTTTTAAGTATTATTTCATATATATCAAGCCTCTTCTTGTAGTACATTATCTCCTAGTTGTAAGGTATTCCTCTGTTTAAACTCTTGGGTAAAAGTTTTCAGGAATTTTCCTGAATTTCAGGATTTTCAGATTGCCAAATGACTTCTTATTCTATTTAAAACTATATTAAAATTTGCTATAATCGGGGTTTTCAGGGGTTTTTTTTTTCAAACAAAAGGTTTTATTTTTTAAAAAGGGAAAAATAAATTAAAATTTTAATTTTATCTCATGAGTTCCTATCCTTAAGACTTAAGCCTACAATTATACATTATATAAAGCAGTCAATACATGTAGTCAACCAATGCCTGACATGTAACTAATGCATTGCATTCAAACTTTCATGAACAAGTAAAAAACATTTAACATACATGTTCACATATTCTTCACATATGAAAAAAATATGTAATTACTACAAAAAAAACTTTTAGTAAATTAATTCATTGATAGTCATTTTAAATATCAGATTTTTTTTCATCTTGTAAATTATGTATTTCTAAAACCTAAATACAAGAAATCACCATACTTTTAAATCTTCCAAGCAATTTGCAAACATACAAAAATCAAGAGTCTCAAACAGTTTCACAGACAGATTTGTCTGGGAGTTATAGTATCCCTCCTCTTAATTGTCAAAAACATACACTTTACATCTACATATAATAGACCAGGAACTGTTTAATGTTTGTTATGGATATTTAAAAACCCTTTTTAGTTTGTCTGTTTTTTTAATAAAAAATGTTGAGGTATTGTCATCACTCTGCTGTCCATACTGGCATTGCCATTGTCCTGAAAAACTTAAACCTTAGCCATAACTTCTTAACTAATAAACCGTCTGTCATCAAACTTCATACACTTATTCACCATCGCAAGGGCTACATTCTCATCAACGGCCATAACTCTTTGGTCCATTTTCATTTTGACATAGTTTATCTCCCTCTTTAAAATAAAAAGAACAACAAAAAAAACAACTAAAACCAAGAGGCCAAAGATGGCCCTGAATCGCTCACCTGAGAAATATTGCTTTCATTGCCTTTTACAACATAGTCATACTGAATACAAAATCCATGCAGAAGAACAGAAATATAATCTTAATTACACACAAAAAATTTACATGTACTAAAAAAAAAAACAAGTTTACCCTGGCGTGAGATCATTTTTCACCCCAGGGCCATGATTTGAAAACTTGGTTCAGGTCAACACAGGCATGTTACATACCAAATATCTAAACCCATGATCTTGTGGTTTCTGACAAGGATATCTTTTAAAAATCTTTCCTATGTAAGTCTATGTAAAATCAAGTGACCCTGGGGCAGGTCCAATTTTGATACCAGGACCATGATTTGAACATACTTGATAGATGTCCATCAAGCAATTACTAAACTCCAGACCTTGTGGTTTCTGAGAAGAAGATTTTTCTAGATTTTCCTTTTTAAGCCTATATAAAATCAAGTGACCCCTGGGGCCAGGCCAATTTTGACCCCAGGGCCATGACTTGAACAAACTTGGTAGATGTTCATAAGGCCATGTTACACACTAAATATCATAACTCCAGGCCTTTTGGTTCCTGATTTTTCTAGTTGTTTTCTATATAAGTCTAAGTTAAATGAAGTTACCCCGGGGGGCGGGGCCAATTTGACCCCAGGGGCATGATTAAAACAGACTTGGTAGGGATCCAATCGACAATGCTACACACCAAATATCTAAGTTCCAGGCCTTGTGGTTTCTGAGAAGAAGATTTTTCTATTTTTTCCTATATAAGCCTATGTAAATTCAAGTGACTCCTGGGGCGGCCGCCAATTTTGACCCCAGGGTCATGATTTGAACAAACATTGTAGAGATCCACTAGACAATGCTACATACATAAATATCTTAGCTCCAGGCTTTGTGGTTTCTGAGAAGAAGTGTTTCCTTTGTTTTTCCTATATAAGCTTATGTAAATCAAGTGACCCTTGGGCGGGGCCAATTTTCACCCCAGGGTCATGATTTGAACAATCTTGGTAGAGGTTCATAAGACAATACTACACACCAAATATCTAAGCTCTAGGCCTTGCAGTGTGGCAGAAGAAGATTTTTAAAGTTTGCATTTTTAAAATCTATTTTTAGCTCCTATGACCTACATTTTTAACCAATCAAAATAATTTGAACAACTTGATAGATGGCGTGATAAGGATGATTCCTGTGAAGTTTGGTCAAAATCCATTCAGCGGCTTAGGAGAAGATGTTGTTTAAAGGAAATTGTTGACGCCAGACGCTCGCACGGACGGATGACGGATGCCAGACAAAAGGCGATCACAATAGCTCATCATGAGCACGTTGTGCTTAGGTGAGCTAAAAAACAACTAACAGACGAGTGCTGGCATGCATACGCGGTGATCTTGTTAAAACTATCAGAGATATACGCCTCTGAAGCGATATCACATCATGTCATGTAATTCAGGGAGAAAAGAGATGCTCAGTCTAAATCAGCTTTACTGATCCTATATCTAATCTCAGAAGACTGATGATTATCAAACATAAAACTATATATGGGGTCCATACCACATATTGGATCCCTTTATAACAACAGTAAAATGATATTTCAAGGAGTATTGATTTGAAAATTATGCATATTTTATCCTGAAATAAACTTAATACTTCTCACAAAACTAAATATACAATTATGTTCTCTTGATTGTCCAATCCCTTGCCACTCATATCAGGATTTCATTCCACCTGGGTTGTAATTTTACTGTGTCAAATGAAAATGACAAAATAAATTTGGGTCAACAGAACTATGCTGTAGCATACCGGTATGTTATTTTACAGATTGTCTGTTTGTAGGGCACCATAGAATATTCCTTGAGGTCCCTGCTTTTTATAATTAAAAAGTAGACTGGAACAGTATACCCCTATTCATATGCCTACATTAATTTTTACTCAGGCAAACTTAAACTGGATAACACTACGGCAAGTAGACAGGTATGCCATTACATGATAACTAATTATTTTAAGAGATTCCACAAAATTTGATTTTTCTAAAACTTTTTAAATGTAAAAAGTGACTGAATTCAATCAATTAAAAATATGACAGCAAAAATGGCATTGTCCTTAAAGCTCTTTCATAAACAATAAGTTTACCATGATATAAAAAAAAATCAAATGTCAAATCAGTATTTTTAAAATTAACATGGTCATGACAACATAGCATTTCTTGTACTTTCCAGGGCAGTTTTCATAATGATAAACATGTTTATTACAGACTGGCCATAACACTGATTTGGCAAAAACAACAGTGACCTTGAAGGCTATGTACATTTGTACAGAGGCAGTGTTTATGTCCCTGGATGTTGAACACAGTTGAGGGCAAGAATCTGTCATAACTTTCCAGGCTCAAAGTACTGATCCAACTAGAAGTTGTTGACTGGAATTAGTATATGTTGTAAAAATTTATTTCCAAACTGATGTAAAAAGGAATAGGTTTAAACATGGACATGTCTTTTAGCATTTAAATACTTGGTCTTTATGACACATAAGAATCGCTATATGAACAAATTTTAAAATGCTGAAAATAAATTTCAATGAGAGCAAAATAAATCTTTCTTATGCTTTTATATACTGGTAAAATAAAAAAAAATGACTTCAACTAAATACGAGCAATAACATTTTTTCAAGCAACAGACATTGAATATTCATTAAAAATATCACTCAAGATAAAACTACATGTATTAGCAAAGTGATTAACAAATAGCACTAAACATGGTAATGTTCTCAAAGTGAAATTCATTAATGTATTTCATGAAATTGAAATTGTTAACATGAATGTACAGCAGTTCATAGAGAAAATCTAAGGTGCATCAAATCTACCACGAGTAAACTTGCCAAATCATGAAAACAAAAAATAAATCCTGGCTGCATGATTGCATAACTTTTTAAGTGCATTCTTAGAAATAGAAGAATATGATCAGTTCTCAAAACTTGGCAATATTGTCAACACAAGAATATAGGCTGATGTGTCTATGCTATCAACAATATGACTAGGCCTTGACTTGACTATTTGAGTTTAACGTCGCTTTGACAACATTTCAGTCATATAGCGACGTCCAGCTAATTACAGGTGGAGGAAGACCCTGAATGCACGGAGGCATCCGGGTAGAACCACCGACCTACCGCAAGCCAGCTGGAAGGCTTCCTCACATAATATGACCAGGCCCATGTAATCTCGACAGAAAACTGTATACACATGTCACCATGAGGACATTTTGAAAGATGGGCTTGAAGATCTGAATTAAAATAATACAAAATAATATGAGATTACAGTCTTATTTGACCAAGTTTTAACACTAGCAGACTGGCACACACAAACCAACCAACAATTTAAATATTATACACACATACAGAGAAAGAGCTGTTTTCATTTTTTCCAAAATACAATATATCAACATGATATTAAGTTTGTTTAAATAAAGACCATATTCTTCACAACCCTTTACATTTTATACTAATATCAATCTAATTAATGGAAAATTTCACCAAAAGCTTGATTTGCCTTTCTTTCATCTTATTCTAACATCAGCCATTCCTGGCAAAGCTTAATATCCCTTAACCTCCCTGATGGCATCTTACACCCTAGCCTGACAATAACCAATCTTCCACAGTCATGTAAATCATACTTTTCACCTACTTTTGTACCAGATCTTTGCACATGTAACTTAGATATAAGTTACTTCTCATCAGTAAAAAACTTAACAATAAAAAGTCTGAACAAATTGAAATGCATCCTTAACTTGAGCTTGCTTAACAAATGTATCCGTTTAGTATGGATACTTTACAAATAACCTAACAAAGCACTAAATGCAATTCAGTGCTACAATCTGGAGAAGCCAAATTATTATGCACTTTATTAAATTCTAAAGCACATGCACAGCCACAGTTATCATAAAACACCGTCAGCACAGATGCCAAGCCACTTCTTGGTTGTCTCGTAGGCCAGGAAGAGAGCACCTGTGGCAGGGAATGTCCGCAACACAGTTGGTCCCAGTCCCTTGTACAGGGCCACGACACCTGCAATATGATACCAGGGATATATTTCCTACTTAATGTACACTAGTACTAAACTATGTAAAGACAACAAAAAATAAATATAGTAATTAAAGTCTCGCTTCTTGTCTTTTTTCAGTTTTCTATATAAACAACCTCATCAATTTGTAAAAGATAAACTGATATTATGAAGAAAAGTGGAAACTCAACAAACTTTCATAACAAAGCAATGTAAATGAGAGAGAGTCTGACAAGCTTGCTATAACTTAATGCATGCATACAGTTCTTTACTGTAATAAATTACCGCATTACTTATACTTGTAAGATTTCTGTGCAACTTTTTCATATCTTAAGGCATTAAAATTCTTTATATCAAACTATATCAATTTATAAGAGTAAGAAAAATATCAGATATTTGAAGATCTCTCTATTTATTGATCAACAATCTTATAAGATTCAATTACTGGTAAATTTCTTTTATACCATGACTTTCTTTAAAATAACAAACTAAACCAACACTAATTGTCAGAATTGTGTACAAACAGCTTATACATACTTTACAATGATTGAAAATCTCAAGTTAGGGAAAATCTCAATTTTCTATTATTTGAGAAACACAATGAAGTAACTATTGACCAGATGGTCAAAGACATACCTTCCTCCTTCCAAATCTGTCGCAGGACGGCCCTGAATGTGGGCTCCACAGTACCTGCTGTACTGGCCACCTGGACACGTGACTTGACCACGTCTGCTGGGAATATAGCCACCCACAGGGCCACGCCTCCAACCCCACCAGAAACTATAGTCCGCAGTGGCCCTGGAATAACAGGAAATTAACAGTCTGTCAGCTTTTTATTGCTTTTAGACAGTTATAAATATTAGAAAACAGTTGACTTTTTATCATTAACTATGATTAACCCTTTACCGCATAAAATGTTTTTGAGGCCTTGGCAAACAGCAGACCCAGATCCTGGAAGAAATCTGATTAGGGTCTTCTCTGCTAGTTTAACAATATCATAGATCAGATCTACAAAGTCTTTACAGCAAAAAGCTAGAAGTGTGTCCACAGGACACAGATGCCCCTACCTTTCTCTTTCTTAGCTAGGATAAGAATTTGGCAAATACTAAAACATTTTTGCACAGAATAATGTTACAAACTTAAAATTCCATATTTCTACAAATTCAAGGCCCATTACTCTGTCAACAGCAACGGTGGTTCGATGAAAATACCCAGATGCACAAAATCATGTTGTGAATAATATATCCATGAAGTTATAGGTCTATAGTATTAATACTTTCAGAGTTATACATATCACAGAATTTCGGGATAGACGTATGTACAGACATACGATGGACAGACAAAGGTAAATCTATATGTCTCCCTTTTTTAATGGGGGCATAAAAATCCAATGTTTCAAATACCAATTAAAATTTAATAGATAAATATCAATTTTAAAAGTCATGAAGTTGTACATGACTATTCATAATGTAAAGGATTAAATTCAATTTTAATTAAGACCGTAAGACAAATTGTACCAGGCAGCGTGGAAGTAATATACTTTGACTGGTATAATTCCCTGTGGTCACCTGTCAAGATGAAGATTTTTCAAAGTCTCTACCAACAATAATTACCACTGTCATAGCATGTGCAACCATCCACTGAGAGTGACTTATACAGAAACTGTCAAAATTAAAAATAATCTTCAAAATTAATACATGTTAATGCAGACCTGAAAAGTGCACCGTATATGTTTCATGAATAAAATAATGGACAAAAATTACTGGTTAGATTTTTAAAAGTCAGTAAATGCCCATGCAAACACCAGATGTAAGATTATAGAAAACACACCAAATAGTGGTTTACTGAGGTAGAAATTTGGCAAAATCATATAATTAAGTCTGAAGTCATTTTTCACAATCTTTCCTACAGCATTTAAAGTCCCAGTACCTTATACCAGTTTGAGCTAAATCCAAATGCATCTACATCACAAAAGCCTCTATGTGACTTGCATCCCCAAAAGATCTTGAGAAATACCTATTTATGCAAAAGATTTCATAAGAAAAATCTCAAGTTGTGGCCTTGTTACCTAAACAGTTGAGACACAGTCACCAAGATTCAAAAGGTGTACGTCTTCTACTAGTCATAAACACTCATAATGCAAAGTTTGAGACCAAAAGGTCATTGTTTACAGACAATGTTTAGTCTACTTACTGCTGAACTAATCTAGTGGCACATTCAGAGCAGTATGACATGCATTCTTTGAAGGAATGAGGTGGGGGTGGGGGGTAATAAGAAATGAGTTAAATACCTATTTCATCTTTTGTTTTCCCTGGGGGTGTGAGCATATGACGTGTCATTTCATAGCCTCCGAAGAAGCATACGTAGCCAGGCATCTCCCTCATGAATGTGGCTGTTAGACCTTTATATAAGCCTCTGATTCCCTCCTGCTGTAATATTTCCTTTGTTAATCCAAACGGTCCCCTGAAAGTTTAAAAACGACTATGATAGTGGATTCACATATAGACCTGCTGAAAGAAGCATGACCAAAAAAAGATAGACAAGGTATGACAGATTGCCAGACAGAATGACAGATAGACAATAAAGAAATGATCACTATGTCACCTCTGCATTACTGCAGGTGACACAAAAAGTAACAGTATAACAGATATATGAGATTTTGTGAGAAATAAAACTTTTTTTTTCCCCTAAATGTATCTAAATTTCATTCCTTACAAATAAACTGTTTAAACAGCACAAGGTGTTAAAAACAAAACTTGAAAGATAGTTTACTGATAAATGTTTTTCGATATTGTCTAAACTGCTTCTGTATTTGAATGTTATCACATGATTGATTAATGTGCTGTAAAGGAAATCACCATTTTGTCGAGTCCATCTTAAACCTGTTACCTATCAAACTTACATCTTGAGTCTTTCCATGCCTCCCTCCAGTCTTCCCTGAGATGCCATTTCCCTCATGGCCTGCAGACGGCACTTGACTAGCTCTGTGGGACACAGTGTGAAAGACGAGAAGAAAGCTGCACAGCCCCCTGCCAGCGCATTCTCCAATGGGTTTAAATGTGATACGTCATTTTTCTGAACAACAAAGTGCCAAACCCTTCTGGCACAGTCCGTAAAACATGAAGAGTATGGAGTTTTCAGCAATGTTTGCTGCCAGTGCTGGAACTGTTCCCGCATAAAGTCCTCTGGCTATACCGTCTTGTCTGTAGGTTTTTATAAAACAGTCAAAAGCATTTTTATACAAAGTGGGAAATGTCTGCATCTTCACCTTAACTGTGTCCAGAGATTGACCTACATACACTGAGGCTGTGCCACCTGAAAATCAAGCACAGAATTATAGTTAAACTATTATCAAGTCATAAATTTGTACATAAATATTCATGAGGTAAAGGGTTAAAGACTCTCACGCAGACATCTATAAAAAGTGATTGCTGATAAACTGATAAATATATCTTTTGTATTCACTGCCTTGATTTACTGAAATTTCTTGACTTTTTTCCCCAAATTATAACAAACTGCACAGAATTCCAAATTTCAAGGCTATGGGTCATATTACAAAATCATAAACACTGAAAAATATTCCTGTCATTTCTCTTTTCTCATAAGGAGGAGGAATACCTTGCTTTATATAAGACTGGGGATTGCAACTGAAATTAAAATACATTAACTCTTTCCCTCATGAATATTCATGTACACATTCATGACTTAAAGAATATTTAAGAACTGAACTTTAAATAATGGATTTGTTTTTGCCATTCAGATTGTGTTGAATCTGAGCTAAAAAATTGTATGAGCAAATGAAGGAGCACCTGGATCTACTCTGTAAAGGTGTCTAAACATGTCTATAAAAAATAAATTTTGACACTGTAAGTGTGCATGATTATCATTCATAAAAGAGGGGAAAAAAACCAAAGTATGCAGACCGAAGTCAAAGAATAAGGATTTAGCTCCAAATAGTTGAATCTCTTTAAGTGGTAATTTGAAGAGTGAATCAAAATTGTTCACCCATTGTTCCTCCTATAAAGTCAATGATTCCATCAATGACAGGATTTCTCTTGTAGATAATTCGCTCTGATGCAGGGAGATGTTGGCCAAGAGGGACAGTCTCCACCACAGGACCCGGTGAGTTTTCTGATGTGACTGTCATGCTTCTGAAATACATACATGTACATGTATATACTGATCACTGGTAAACTCTCATCAACAGTATAATAATATCAATCATTTGAGTATATTTGTCTTCTAGAGACAGTTAAGAATTTTGTGCTGACACAGTGAAATTATGCTGTGCATAAGTAGCTTGACCCAACATTCTGTCCCTCATTATCCAGACACTAGGCCAACCAGTTCTGAAAATACAACTATATGCTGATCACCAAGTACAAGGTTCAGATATATCATTTTTAATAACTCATGTGTCCCACACAGTAACTGTTAAGACAGTTGATCTGTAGTGATAAAGGCCAAATGTAACTATTTTGCAGTTCAATTGCAGTGTGCAATTTGGTTACTTGCAATTCACGACTTGTTAACCCTTTCCCTAACAGAGGACACCATGAAAAGACCTATGCGAACAGCATAAAACCAGATCAGCCTGCGAGTAACTCGCAGGCTGATCAGGTTTTATGCTGTTCGCTGCTCCTCAGTGGTCTGGAAATGAGCATTTTGTAATTAAAGTTGGTAAGGTTTAATGGTGGTTTTCTGCAGATCAGGCTTTATGTGATACCTATTGAGGGCGTCAAAATGAGTATATATGAGGGAAAGGGTTAAGTTAAGCAATGTCTAGTGAGTCAGTCCTGGAATAAGCCACTGCCAAACTAACTATAATGGTGGCAGCAGTAAATGGAAGGTCTGCCTCCAATTCTCTTTTGGAGAAAGGTTACCATGAGACCTGCCAGTAACATGATGAAGCAAATGGTTTTGTAGGAACCAGACCAAGTATAACTATCTGGCAGCTGAACTAGATTTTGTGCAATGCGGTCACTTGCTATACCCGACTAGCTAAGTTAGGCAACATGAGATAATATCAGTCCTTGGATAGATGACAGTCATCTTGAGTTCATCATCATCATCATTTTCAGTGATTGCCTCAATCCGCAAGGAGAATAATCACAATTGGTGCAAGGAATAATTGCAGTGATATGTAGTTTTAACAATAAGTATCATTAGAAGAGAAGAAATTACAACAAACCCAGGACTTGTACCCTGGCAGCTTGTGAATATAAGTGTGGACATTATCCAGATGGCTTACTGTATGTCTACTTACATTACATTATTCTTACATCTTAATTATAAGCATGTGTGTGACATTAAAATTGTACTACTTGAAATACTGATCTTAAATATAATATTAGAATGAATTGTGTTGTCTGTTTGTCTTCATTTCCTCTCATTCTATTACTGATCATACCAGCTGAAACACACCTTTTCTCCTTAGATATAATATGCTATCCAACTTAACAAAATACTCTTAATTACTTTTTTTTATAATAAAATACAACCTATAATGCAAATAATATAACCAGTTGTTAAGTCGGTTTTAACAGCTTATTAAAGCTTCGGTTACATTCATCAATATATTTGCGTAACATTCATTATATATCTAATAACATTTATATATAGATGGGTAACTTATACTTAAACCAAAGTATAAACAATGACATGATTTGGCAATGTCACAAGTTCATTACAGATACGTTATGGAAATTTTTCGAAGAAGATATTGTTATTTAAATTGAATTACCATCTATTAATCAAAATGAAACAACTTACATTACGAATCACGTTGCAACGATGAGTATTCTGTTTCTGATACTTTGTAAGCCACACAGTAAAGGTGAAAATCTAGTTGAAATAAGTTGTGGACTGTGTTTACAATGTGGAGCTGTTTCCCGTCAGCATGATTGGTTACCAGCTCTAGCCCAGATTACACACCTCCAATTTACTGAAATTTGATTGGCGGAAATGTTTTCGTGTCAAGGACGTTTAGAAATGAACACATGTACGGTTGCATCATAGGTTTATCATGTATATCTGAATGAACGTATCCAATTAGAGAAATTCAAACAAATAGCTGACAATTTAAAATGCAGAATATCAAAAAATATTACGTACATGAAGTATGAAATCCCGATCAAAACCTATAACCTATAATAAAAATGTTTAATAGGTCGAAAAAATGCCCCGATCTTTACACTAGCCTGTCCTAGATCAGTAGGCTTATCTTAAATTTATGGACTTAGTAGTAGGACATAACGCTTTTTATAGATATGTATATAGAAGTGATTGGGGGGGGGGGGGGGGACTGCATTTTTTTTAATCTTCCACCTTTAAAAAAAAAAATTACATTAAATTAAAGGATTTACAATACCCTCAGGGTCTTCCGAGAGGGAGGGAGAATGAAAGACCCAACCAGGATGATACAGCGGTAATGACAAGGCTTGTACAAAGGACATTGACTGGAACAACGTTAGAAACCAGGTGTAGATGTGGGAAGGTCTGCAAAAAACTAAAGGGACTAAGGATACACCAGGGCAAATCTAAATGTAGCTTGGAAGGACTCATGATGAACGCGCAGCTAACACTGGTCAGACGAAGGAGAATCACAGCCAGGATGAACAAACCAGTGCTGAGAATCTCTCTCATCCTGAGGAAGAAGGATTGACAGACAGGAAAAACTTGGGGACCCCAATCCACTTAGAGCCACAGCAGACTCCACCTCACAGGAAAGGAAGGAGAGGATAAGATGGCCACAGGCAGATGACAAGAAGTGGGCATCCTTTGTGAAGACATGGATACATCTAGAGAACACACTAGTAGGCGATGTTGAAAAGCTCTCTACACTTGAAAACAATGCTGATGCTATGGGCAAAGAGCGGTTTGGGGCTGATGGAAAAGGGAATCAAGGAGGAACGACCTGTACGGAAGAACAGAAGACAGGAAAAGATCCAGAAGATCAGATCACAGCTCAAACAGCTTTCAAAACAGTACAGAAAAGTGGGAGAAGCAGAGAGGGCAGGGTTGGCAGAGTTGAGAAATATTCTTAGGAAGGAAAGAAATGACCCCCAGAAAGCAGAGAGGATAAGACAGGCAAGGAGGGAAAGGGCAAAGAAAAGGGATGCATTTGTTGCAAATCCCTACAAATTTACCTCTGCTATCCTAGAGGGGAAAAAACCTGGAAAACTGACGAGTACCAGAGAAGAGGTTGAACAATACCTCAGTGACACCCATGGTGATAGGCACCAAAAGGATCGTCTAGGGCAATGTGACAGGATTGAATTAAGAGGTTCCAGAGCCCCAAATTGAGTTGGATGAAAACGAACCAACCTGGAAGGAGGTCACTGAGATTGTAAAAAAGGCAAGAACATCATCAGCGCCGGGCCCAAACTGCATTCCCTACAAGGTGTACAAGAAAAGTCCCAAAGTCCTACGGCATCTGTGGAAGCTCCTGAAAATCATCTGGAGGAAAGGAAAAGTACCATCATGTTGGCAGAAGGCAGAGGGATGTTTCGTTCCAAAGGAAGAAAAGTCAGAGCGGATAGGCCAATTCAGGACCATTTCAATTTTGATTGTGGAGGGGAACATTTTCTTTTCCATCATGGCCAAGCGAATGACTTCATATATGAGCGCATTGTAAACAAGCATCTTCGCAAGTGGCTTGGCCTCCCACCAAGTTTCACCAACATCGGACTCTACAGCTCAACAGCCAAACTGCAGCTCCCCCTGACATCTGTGATGGAAGAGTACAAGTTTGGCAAGGCTCATAATGACATTGAAGGACTCCAGAGATGAGAAAGTGCGGATGGCAGGGGTTCAAGTCAAGACAGGGAGGAAATGGTCAGCCAGCAAAGCAGTTGATGAAGCTGAAAGTAGGCTGAAGCATAGGGTGATTGTTGGTGCAGTGTGCAAAGGACGTGAGGGGCTTGGTACAAGAAGCAGCTGCTGCTGGAAAGGTGCCAGTGTTGCAGAGAGGAAAAGCCTCATACAGCAGGAGATAAGGGCAGAAGAGGAGGAACAGAGGAGAACAAAAGCAGTAGAGCTGGGCTGCCAGGGAGCCTGGACCAGATGGGAAACTGAGGACAGAAATCTCACTTGGGCTGAGATATGGAGATATCAAATATACCAGCTCAGTTTTCTTTTACGGGCAGTATACGACACTCTACCATCACCTGCCAACCTCCACCGGTGGAATTCAGTGATACTCCCGAATGCACTCTATGTGGGAATCGAGGAACCCTTGAGCATGTGCTCTCTTCATGCCAAGTTGCACTCACACAAGGGAGATACCCCAGCAAGCAAGCAAGTGCCGATATCAGTTTGCGACATCGGGCCGATATACAGCCGATATCCCAACCTGCAGATCCAGTAGCATAGAGTAAATTGTATCATGAATCCAAATGTAAATATCAACAGCACATATACATATCTTGTTGTGCAAGTGTAAATAAGCAAGGGTTTGTCTATATAAAATTCAGATCGTTTCCACATATCGGTCCTATATCGGGCTGATATCAAAAATTACTTTCACAAGGGATGTAACTCTCATTGGAGTGTAGGTTCAAAAAGTAAATAGGAAACAATTTTACATTAATAACTAGGGAAGATAAATGTGCTAAATCTTTCTAATATTTTATTTGATTTAATATCAGTTGTTTAATTGAAACTAAACATTTAAACTAAAAAAAAATGTAAAAAAAAAATCAAATATTAGCCTCTTTTTGATTTTGACTGCATTCCACCATGCTGTTTGAGTTTGAATTTTCTTCAGATGTTCAGATGTTTGGTCATCTTAAACCGGGTAAGTCCATTTAACGTATAAATACAAATGACCATTTAAACCTGACCTTAAATACCATTTGATTTTAATATTTTATTCTTGCACGTATGTTAGCATAAGGCATTTTTTTTTTGTTATGTCATGAGTTTTCGCGACAGTCGCTTCGTAAAATTTGATTGCATCTAACTTAAAAAATAAAGAAATAAAAACTGTTGTATGAGATATCTTACTACATGTTCATATACTGATACATAATCTTGTATTGTTTTTAGCTCACATGAGCACAACGTGCTCAAGGTGAGCTTTTTGATAGCCTTTTGTCTGGCGTCCGTCGTCCGTGCGTCCGGCGTCAACAATTTCCGTTAAACAACACTCCTCATGAACCGCTTAAGGGATTTTGACCAAACTTCACAGGAATCATCCTTATGATGCCCTCTATCAAAGTTGTAATAAATTATTTAGATTGGTTAAAAAAGTAGGTCACAGGAGCTAAAAATAGATTTTAAAATGCAAACTTTGAAAATCTTCTTCTGCAAAACTGAAAGGCATAGAGCTTAGATATTTGGTATGTAGCATCATCTTATGGGCCATTACCAAGATTGTACAAATCATAGCCCTACGGTGATAAATTTGCCCCGCACCAGGGGATCACTTGATTTTACATAGAGTTTATATAGGAAAATCTTTAAAAATCTTCTTCTATGAATCCATTAGGCATAGAGCTTAGATATTTGGTATGTAGCATCATCTAATGGTTCATTACCAAGATTGTTCAAATCATAGCCCTACGGTGATAAATGCCCCGCACCAGGGGTCACTTGTTTTACATAGAGTTATATAGGAAAATCTTTAAAAAATCTTCTTCTATGATTCCATAAGGCCTAGAGCTTAGATATTTGGTATGTAGCATCATCTTATGGTTCATTACTAAGATTGTTCAAATCATAGCCTATGGTGATAAATGTCCCCCGCACATGGGTCACTTGTTTTACATAGAGTTATATAGGAAAATCTTTAAAAAATCTTCTTCTATGATTCCATAAGGCCTAGAGCTTAGATATTTGGTATGTAGCATCATCTTATGGTTCATTACTAAGATTGTTCAAATCATAGCCCTATGGTGATAAATGTCCCCGCACCAGGGGTCACTTATTTTACTTAGAGTTATATAGGAAAAGCTTTAAAAAAATCTTCTACTATGAATCCATAAGGCCTAGAGCTTAGATATTTGGTATGTAGCATCATCTTATGGTTCATTACCAAGATTGAACAAATCATGACCTTATGGTGATAAATGCCCCCGCACCAGGGGTCACTTATTTTACTTAGAGTTATATAGGAAAAGCTTTAAAAAAATCTTCTACTATGAAATCTATAAGGCCTATAGCTTAGATTTTTGGTATGTAGCATTGTCAGGGCTAAAATGTTTAAGATTGAGTTATATCAGAATTCTTGTCTGTTTAAAAACCTTGTAATCAGTTGTAGCAATGGTACTCAGGTGAGCGTTTCAGGGCCATCATGGCCCTCTTGTTTATAAACACTGTTGAGTTTTATTTTGTATACACATTCTTATCCATTTGACATATATTCAGGGGCCAATTGAGGGAGTTGTTTACCTCGTCTCCATAGTACATGAATATACAACGGCGTGCCTGGACCCAATTTCGGTATACGCAAACATGGCTAGGGTGGGTCTTTGGGCATGCTTCCCCGGGGGAAAATGCCCCTGGAACGCCGAAGGAGCATTTTAAAGGGTGATAAGTACATACAAAAAACTGTAAAATCATAATGAAATAATAATAATAAAAACGCGCAGTATTTTAAACTAATGCATTAGGATAACACTACCTCGGTATATGGACTGAGAGTACCAAAAAAGTATTCATTTAAAAAAGAAAATCAATGTTTTTACATCAGAAAGAATAAAGTT
>CM037795.1:38715153-38765153 GCA_021229015.1 Solen grandis | reverse complement strand
CATTTTCAGGTTAATCAGCCACTTGGAGCCCAGTGAAAATGAAAACACATTCTTGAAGGGTGAAGACATATTTGATTCCTTCAAACTGGAAACAGTGTTTAATCAAAAAGAAAACTGTCCATCAAATTATTTGACATTTTCAAAGGTTTTACACAAAGTGTTTCCTAATGCAAACAAAAGAAGGAAGCTTAATGGGAAAAAAACCACTGTTTTCCACTTAAGATGGAAAGAGACAGTTCCAGAAGAATCTGTTAAGTTTGATTCTAAGTTTTTGGTGAAATGCTGCCCTGCACACTATTCTGTCAAGTCTTTTACTCAAGACAGTGTTATACATACAACAGAGAGTGGTGAATCTATCAACAAAATCCCTGTGTTAAAAACATTAACTTTGCAAAATGATTTTACATTCACTGTTGTAGTTCGAGACACCAAAGTTGATTTAATCACAGCTGGAATAGACAATTCATTTCAACCTTCAGCAAATGGACTCAAAAATGTGTTTGAATCAGTTGATAAACTTAGACTTTGCCATGGTGTACCTTACAATGGAGAAAGTTACATTAAGAAATCACATATTTTGGAGGAAAACATTTCTATCCGTGACAAACCAACAAAAAGTGTTCTTAGGTCAATAAATTGCAAAATGGTGCCATCTATAGAGGCAAGGAGTCAAACATGTTCTAAATGCCAGCTCATGACTATCCACTTCACTTCAAATAATGCTCCTACTGCTTGCAGAATAACACATTAGAAGAAAAATTAAAAGAACTTATGCCACATGCAACTGAGCAATCCATTAATCTTGTTTTGTCTCAAATAACCTTGAAAAATGACAGCAAAAAAAACAGATGGGACAAAAGTATCATCTCAGAGTGCCTGTCTTTATATACCCGCAGTCCAGAGGGATACAGGTCACTTCGAGGGTCTGGCATGCTTGTTCTTCCAAGCCCACGCCTACTCATTTTGTATAAGAACAGTATTTGCCAAAAGCCAGGGTTTGACCCTAACATTTTTAAATGGATGTTTCTGGAGTCCAAAAGAATACAAATATCAGATGAAGGAAGGATAGGTGGACTTTTAATAGATGAAATGTCAATCCAGGAGAGTGTGGAATTGGTGAAGAGCGGGGAAGGTATGGAACTAGTTGGGTTTACAGAAATGGGCATGGAAGGGGGCTTGGTTAATGTTATAAAGCAAGGGGAAAAGAAAAAGATAACAGGATCACATGTGTTACAAATAATGTTTCAAGGCATCACAGGGTTCCGCTTTCCTTTTGTCCACTTTGTCAGCAGACAGGTTAATGCAGCAGATCTGTTTATACTTGTATGGGAAGCAATTGATAAACTTAGATGTTATGATTTTGAAGTAAAGTACATTTCTATGGATGGTGCTTGCAGTAATAGGCCATTCATGCACATGCATTTCCCCAAACACGATGAGATTGAGAAAAGAATGACAGCCATATCACCTATTAATCCCCAAAAGAATGTTATATTCATGATGGATGCTTCCCACTGTTTCAAAAAAATCAGGAATGGTCTGATGAAAAGTGGAACTGGCTGTTCAAAGCTTCTTCAAACAACACTAGGAGAAATTCACTGGAAAATGTTTGTAGATGCTTACAAATGGGATAAAACAAATCCCATTCAAATACACAGAAAGCTGACTGATGAACATCTGTATCCATCCAACTCAAACAAATGAGGAATGCACTAGCTGAAGACATGTTGAGTTCTGAAATGCTAACTTTAATGTTGGCCTATAAACAAATTTTGGGACAAAAAGGCAAAGTGTTGGATGCAGTAATTGAGTTCCCCATTCACACAGCAAAGATTGTGTCAAATTTCAGGGACAAAAGGCCTTTGACATCTTTAGAAGATGAAAGACTGGCTGAAAACAGGGTTGTTCAAAAATGGTTCTATGAGTGGCAAACTGCAGTAGGAAATGACACATCCTTAAGTCCACAACAGAACAAAAATGCCCTGTTTTCCCGAGAATGCATGGAGGACTTACATTCATGTTTACTTGGTTTTGATCAGCTGTGTATGGCCATTCAATCTGAGCACAGTGGCTGGTCAATAACACAAGCAATGATAAACTCTGATGCCATTGAAAACCAGTTTTGTCAACACAGAAGCAAATTCAATGGTCCAAATACAAATCCAACTGCTCTGCAGTATAGACGAAACATAAATAGTGTCATTTTGGGTCAGGCTTCAATCTCAAGGAAAAGTAATGCAGCCATGAAAAGTGAAAAGAGTGAAAACTTTGCCTTTCACGTAAATCAGCCTCTACAAAAAAGCAGAAAGAGAAAATCACATTATCTGATACACAAAGCAATCAAATGCATTAGAATTTAATTGATAGATATTTTAAGGAATGCAGTAGATAATTAACAAAGAGGTAGGAATGATTTTATCTTGACTTTCTGAAATTATCATCGCTACAACAGTATTTCAGTCATAATTGTTTGTTTGGATTTAATATTGTGTCAACATATCATAGGTCATTTTTGCCAAGACAGGGAACAGGATACAGAGAAGATGGGGCACCATATCCCTATTCTTATTTCATCAGATCTCTCTACTTGTAAAGCACTGATACGCGGCACCTCTAATTTTTAAGTTTCATTTAAAGGACTTTGTGCAATGGATGTCAGAGGATCAAACTAAATGAACACTGACTTAATTGTCAAGTGTGTCACCACTAGACCACATCCACCAGTCATTTCAGGCATGACTACATGTATTGTAATAATTACAGAGTTACTACATAAATATAGTTTCTCTCTGTACATCTTGTACCCCTGTTTAAAAACAGGATGAGTAGTTGTGGGCCACCCGGCAAACAAGACATGGAGCTATGTCATACATGTATGGCTTAACTGTAAGCAATAGGAAATATAAAACTATCATCATACCATGGCAACATGTGAATAGTACTGTAATTGATTTGATATCTACCTGGCCAGAGACTTTATACAGCATGATAAGTCAGCCTCAGTCTGGGCACTTCTCTGACTCATAAACTCATTCAGAACATGTGGCTGCTGAATTATGGCATCCTCGTTGAAGTTGACAACACGCAACCCGTCCACACACCGCACTCTGCTTATTGCTGTTGCTAACTGGCCCGGAGCAAACATCTGTCTACAGTCAACAACAACTCTGAAATTGTTAAGTATTTATATATAAGATTCAAGCAATACTAATCTCACTCAGATAATGACTGCAATGTCCTCTACCATTTATTCTTTTAATAAGTTTGCTCATCAAGAATTAGATAAATACACATGTAAATTTGGAGGCTCTGGGTGAAAATGAAATATGTTTTAAAGTCAATATAAAATTGTTGAGACAAATTGACAGACATAATGTAGGGGCATAAAAATTACTTAACTGAGCATATGTATTGTCACCTGCTGGTATTAGGTATGAAATAATGTGTTATACAAAAACATGGCGATGCTATGTATGTAGATATTTGTTGATAAATCAACAGGCAGAAATAGAGTGCAAGAACTGTACTCCTGGGGTTTTGTGTTCCAGACCTGGTCAAGCCAAGTTTTTTTACCTCCTGTTATAGTAATTAAACACATACCGATTCAAAGTCATTCCTTGACATTTATGGACAGTCAAGGCATACGCCAGTTTAAGAGGGATCTGTAGTCTCTCTGCCACATTCTGGTTCGTTGCTGGGTTGAACACTATACAAAACAAAATAGGAAAATGTGTTTTGATGAAAGTCCATCAAGGGTTGATTTTGATTTGTATTAAAATTAAATACCATCAATAAAGAATCTGTCCTGAGGAAATTTTAAACATACTTATAAAGGAAAAAATCCAGATTATTTCATAGTGTAGTATGGATTTCCTGACCCAGACTAAATATTAAATATCAAAGAGGGATCTAATAAGGATTGCATTCATGAGCACAATTATCATGAAAATTAAAATCTGTATCATTATCAATGTAATCTAATATGACCAGAAACCAAAATCAATTTAGATTACAGCTGATTTAAAAAAAAAAATTGTTCATAGAATACCTGTGAAGTTTATTCTTGATATTGCTGCCAGCTGGTCAATGTCTGTAAACTTCACCATTACCTCCTCTTCTGAAACTGACACCACCTCTCCTCTTAGCCCATTTACTAGTCTCTCACTTAGGTTACGAAGTAATATAACCTCTGCTCCAGTCTTAAGCCATAGTGTTCTCTGTACAACTAACTTCTCAAGCTCTGAACTTGAGCCAGTATCTATGGCTTGAAATACATAAAGTTGTCCAGGAACCTGTAGATTAACAGTATTGTTTCATAATGATACTCACTCACATGAATTTTAATGTGAAGTATGCAATTATATAATTTTAGTGGAAGACAGAATATAATAAATTTAGTCTTACTTGCAAGGTTGAATGATAAATTATACTAATCATAGCATATCTTTTTCAGTTCAATACATTTTATGATTTATATTTAATGTCTTAATATATTAACAGACAAGAATAATTAAGTTTCTATTTTCAATTCTTAAATTAAAATTGTACAAGTACCTTAATATTATTTTCTGTTGTACATATCCACCAGCACATTGTTAGCATACAGTCTGACTGCACTTGATTCCCCATATATAGGTCTGGACAGGGTCCTCAAATATGACAAAGTGTCTGGACTTCTCTGGCCTTTAGAAAGCTCCTTGATCGCTGACAATAGGGTTATGTCATCCTGCCTAAATATTTCTGTCAGGATCAACCTATGGCATGGAAAAAAAGGACTGGAGAAACAAAATTCCCCCAGGTCTCCATTGCACACATTCGGGACAGGCGGCAGCTGATAAAAATCTCCCAGTAGGATGACCTGCAAACCACCAAATTGCAGTTTTGGGTTGCGCAATTCACAAACACCTGAAACAAAATTAAGAAGTAAGATTCATTTAAAGATATCACACAGGCGACATTCACATGCATTTATAATGAGCTTTATAATCAGTCCATTATGGTTATCCAAGGAACAGTTATCTTAAAGCATTTGTAAAGTCATCATTTTTTAGAATTTGATAAAGTTAAAAATATTTGTATCATGTCATATTTTCTGAACTTAAGATTAACCCCTTTTCAAATTTTCAAATAATGTTATAGAATAACTATGCAAAAGTGTTATCATTAAAAGAGAGCATGTGAAAATTCAGTTGTGCTTAATCAATTTCCCTTATTTTAGTATGAAAAACTTAATAAGAAATGATGAATCTATCAAACTCTAAAAGTACATGTATCACTAATTGCCAGAATCAAGATAAAAGTCGAACTCAAATTTCAACAGTATAATAATTACCTGCAAGTTTGTTAAACTGGCTGAGGCTGAGCATGCTTATCTCATCAATGAAGAGCACATCAGCTTTCAGCTCAGCAATCTCTATTTAGTAGCTGCATACTTGATGTCATTCATGATGAGATGAGAGATTTTATCTGGTCCACCCCATACCTCCCATCTCCAATGCCGCTCTACTTGTGGATGGTCATTGGGTTTAGCTCCTTAAAGAATGAATAAAATTGTTCAAATATTTACCTTGCATGATTTTTTTTTTTTTAATGATTATAAACCACACTGTTGAGATATTCTTTCCCACATATCATTGAAGATATAAACTGTAGACAGTGTAGTGGATGGGAAACTTGATGCACAAAGAGTATTTAACTACCCCTCTCTGTCTCTTATTTATTTTTGGAATCAAAGTGGGTGGGGGAGTTAAGTCACAGTGATCATAAGGGGAATATACCAGACCTACTGTCGGAACTCTACGAAAAGAAAAGAACGGGCGACATATTGTCATACATGATACACGTCTACGTTACAACTAACCTTTGGAATATTGCTGCAAGCTATTCCTGTGGTGCACGTAACAGCCACAATCTTGCCGGCATCTTTGAGTGCAGAAACTGCCTTCCGTATCAAATGCGTTTTACCCGTGCCAGCCTGTCCACCAATAAAAAGCGAATGGCCGGCAAGAATGCTCGAGAGAGCAGCCTCTTGTTCTATCGAGAGCGCCATGTTACTTTCGCTTTATTGAAGGTGTGTCTTAATCAATGCTTTTGATTGGCTGATACGTTAAAGTTTTAACCAATGAAACCAGAGCTTACAACCTTCCCTGCATTCAAATTTTCTGCGGAGCATATATATGCAAACGGGGCAAAATGGTTGCAATGTCGGTATGTCACGTTGATCGGCGAGGATAAATAGGTAACTGTAGTTCTCCTGCACGTGTTTGGGCATGTTTTTGCGGGCAGAAAATTGAGATATTAGCTTCGGCTGCCAGCGGCGTTAACGTCAATGTTTCTGCACCAATGTAATAACTTCAATTCGTTGGATGACAGCATAGATCGCAACTTTCGTAGGGGACAGGTTAAGCCCAATTGCTCCAAAATCCCGATTTTTCCGACGAATCTACGGTCGCTGGAAGACTGCGTGAACGTTTAATTATAGTTAAATGTTTATGTACTTGTAGGAAAATCATCTGAGAATAGAAATATATGGTGATTTTGAGTCCAAGACGTGAAATTTTCACGTAGACTGCGTTGATATAAGGACAGGGCTATACGAGACCGGTTACTGGTTGCACACCTTCTCTTTTATATAGGTTAAATAGTGTACTGGGCGACTCGTCAGGCACCTGTGCATACTGCAGAAAAACTGCCATTGAGAAATAGACTGTTCAACTTCCACCAACCTGTAAAAAATAACAACAACAATATATAAAGATACATTGAAGTGAAATATTAATGTATATAGAATTATGTATTGAACTTTTATAATTTTCGATCTAAAGATATCTAGAGAGTGTTGCAGTATTGATATTGTATGCTTGTGTATTATATTATAGTACAATAAAGAAAAAACAGCAAAATTTCAATCATCATGTTGCAAACAGTGAACACCAGACTTTATCTTCAAGACAGTATATAGAGTTTCAATAGAGTTATAGTTATACACATTATCTAAACATTACATTTTTTTTCTTTTTTAACATCCATACTCCTAACAATCAATTTTTAAATCAAATCAACATGTATGAATTTGTGTGTGTGTGTGTGTGTGTGGAGGGGGGGGGTCAAAGTACGGTTCGACCTAGAAACTAATGGATAATCTCCACAAAGGGAATAACTTTGAAGATATATAAGTATTGAAACCGTATCTATCAATAATTGGAAAAAAAACCCACACAGGCAAAATAATAAATAATAATGGTAATAATGAAAACACACACGTGTCAAACAAGTGTACTGTACAGTACTGGATGCTATTTACAATGTCCAAGTCTTATGCAAAACAAAAAACAAACAAAAAACTAAAATGGTATACAGTACTTAAGTGAAATACGGTACTGCAGCTAATACGATGCGAAAGCATAACGGATAAGAAAGTAAGGTAAAAGATAAGGAGAGAGGAAGAAAATATCTGTCTGTTCCCTATTCCCCTCTATCCTCTGTTCTTCAATTTTGGAAAACCAAAATAGCGCTACACGTTACTAAAAATAGAAATATTACACAGGTGTTACTAAAAATAACCAACATCAGTTAAGGCGCGTAAGTAACGACCAATCAGCTTTCCTGTAGACTGTACGTCATTTAATGTTTGTAAACATAAGCACATGGCTTTACTATGGTGTAAATAGACTGTCCAAGTTTGTTAGGAGATTCACTCGCATCTTCCTACCGGAGTGAGACATCGCGATGATTTTGCCCTCGATCGTCCACGCTGATTTAACCTTAGGTTTTCCCGACACTTCCTCCAGTAGTTTAGCATTCCTCAAGGTGAGGTCTTCTCTAATTACCATGGCAGTCCCTTTAAGCTTCTGTCTGGCCTGTATTACCTTTGTCTTAGTGTCTCGCGATACAAATTTACAAATGATCGGTCTGTTTCCGTCCTGCCTGAATGTCCCGAGCCTATGGGCAATATCTATCTGGGATTTCTGGATGGGGATATCTAGCTTATTTCTGATCATATTCACCACCGTCTCTGCTGACTTTTCCGAATTTTCATGTTTATCTTTATCATTTAGACCGTATATCCGAATTTTCCGTGTATATTGTTGATATCATTTATTTCTCCATCCATCGATTTTACTTTAGCGTCTCTTTGTTTTTTTTTTCTTTTCCTCTTTGGCCTGAGACAGTATGTCGCTATTCTCAGATTTCAAGTTTTCAATTTCTGCACCTTGCTCAGCAAGTTTAGTGTTAACCTGTCGCAACCTTTCATACACTTTGTCCATTTCTGTCTTTATTTCTTTTTTTATTTCATTGGTTATTTCGTCTCGCATCTCTTCTAGCTTTGTTTTCACAAACGATTCTGACACTAATTTCTTTAAACTTTTGTCTATATAATCTTTGGAGGCAAGTTGATTTAATTTGTTATTAAAAATGTTCATTCCAGCAATCAGTTCCGTGATAGATGAGTCTTTATTAATTTGCGTTACAACCGTGTCAAGCTTTGTTTGTATTTCACCTTTCTGGCCTTCTTCTTTTTCCAGCTTTTCTGTCCTTTCCGTCCTGCCCTTTGACTTATCCTTTGTACTTTCGCGTCTTGTCGACATTATTTTTAACAATCAAGATGGCTACCGACAATAATAATAACCTACTAAATATCCAGGTGTTCACTCGTTGCACGCACGCAGTGTAGAAAGTGTAGACTCCACCCTGTTGTTCACGGTTGACTGATCCAATACAATGCCTCTATATAAAAATCAATACACAATCTACTCCATGTACTCCATTGTAACTTGGAAAACTCTACTGCAAATCTCTCAGATTACAGATTTTTTTATTCCATCATATCAATGATCCCTGTCGACATTCCTGAATCGTTTGCAGTAAGATTTATACACAGATTAACTCGAGAAGAGGTAGAAAATTCAGGGTTTTTTTCACCCGAGATGAAGCACGTCTGACCACTTTGAACATCGACCTTGACCTCCTATGATGTACATATTTATTTTTAAATCCTGTTGTCTACTGATATGGTCATTCTAAATATAGACCAATGATGTCATTCCAAAAGTAGATGTCATGCTCAATATAGAAACCAATATCGCCGCCGCACATGCGCAAAAAATCCTATGACGTCACTCCTGCGCATGCGCAGTCTTGACGCCAAACCGACGCCCATACTACTCCTATTTATAACATAGGCTAAATACAATTAAATTGTAGTCTATGTCCTACATAGGTTCAATAGGCTAATACTAACTACAATTTATGGCCTATTGTTTACATAGGCTAGATACAATTTAATTGTAGTCCTACGTAGGCTAAAAAGGTTAAAAACGCTTAATAGGAAGAACGCTGTAGCCTAGGTACTAAATAGTCTAAATAGGATAATGATTGTAGCCTATGTACTTAAAGGCTGAATTGGCTAAATAGGATAAAATTAATAGCTATTTACTACATAGGCTAAATAAGCTACAAAGGCTAAATCGGCTAACTTCACACATATGATATAATATTATGTTAGTACCATCTTAAACGACTTTCGTATGCTTTATTCTGAGCATAAAATAATATAAAAAGAATATTAACGAATGTGATGAGGGGACTCATAAATGGAAACAATTATGTACCAATGTTCCGGGATCGTTCCGTTGTTCTTGTTCAGAAAGGTTCAGATTGTCCAACGACGGCAGATCATGCAGAGGTAACCATGGTAACTAAGGTATATCATTCTTGTATTTACAGGATAAACTATATGTATATATAAAGATTTATTATGAAATCTGTCGTTTTCAGACATAGGTGTTGATGGAACACATTACTGACAACAATTGTGCACAAACACTCTCTAGTCGTACCAGTGTTCCTGTTCAGAAGGTTTCAATTAGTCAAGCAACAACATATCTTGTGCAAGTGACTTTTTCCCCAAAAAAACCTCCATTCCTTTCCTTTCCTTTCTCAAAGGAATTATTATATTCGTTTTCAAATTATAATATTAGTACAATCTAAGGTGGAAAATAAATATGTGTGTTTCAGATATCGATGACTGTGCTGACGGAACGCATTACTGCCAACAACAATGTATACACACTCCCGGGTCGTTCCAGTGTTCTTTTTAGAAGGCTTCAATCTAACTAACAACGGCTTGTCTTGTACTGGTGACTAGTTTTCAAAGACCTGCCATTTATTGAAAGTTTAAAAGCAATCATTCACTTTGAAAAGGGCAACATTTATGACATATATAATTTGTACCTATAATTGAAAAGTAAAGTGATACTTGTAAGTGCTAGAACTCCAAATATAACAATTGTTATAATTTTCCCGTTTTTGATTATTCCTCAGACATAAACGGATGTGTTTTAGGGGACGTACACTGCAATCAGACGTGTTCAAACATCCCTGGGTCATTCCGGTGTTCCTACGCAACTGGATATGAATTAGCAAGAGACCAAGAGACGGACGATCTTGTACAGGTAGTTATGTATTCCAAGGTCTAATATTCTTGTTTATTCTCGTAAAGGAACATATAATTGTTTACATTCAATTAACGTGACTTTATGCACACAACGCAACCATTTGTCCTAAAACTCACCACTGAATAACAAACAAGGTTGACAAAAAATAAATTTGTGATCGAGGTTTGCTTTTCTTATTCTGAACAATTTTTACATATGTGAAAAATGGTATAAGGTTTTAGCATAATTCATCGGTTTAAGAAATTAATGAGCGTTCTAAAGAACTAAGGAGTTGAAATGATAAAACAGTTTGAAAAACGTACATATCTTAAAAAAAAAAAAACGACAAACAACCCCCGAAATGAAAATATCATTGTATAATCACACTGACACGATGAGCATGACATTTTTACCACATTTTCCCCTTAATACTTCACCCATATATATATATATATATATATATATATATATATATATATATTGTAAGATAAACTTTATTTTCCTCGTTAATAGGTTAGTGAATCATTGTGGAATATATCCAGAACAACCAATTATCTCCTGTAATCAAACAGCAAGGACATCAGTTTTATCCCAATAAGGGTCTATTACTGTGCTAACCGTAATCCAGCCCAAAATCTTTCAAGAACCATTTGTTTTGAGCTACATGTATTGTGAGAAACGTATTGCGCGTTTTTTCTAAAAACTTGGCAATGCTGGCTAAATAATTAAAGATAAATAAATACTCTATACTTTCGCAGTTTAGGGTTATAGATTTTGGTATCTTACAACCAATTCCTTGAGTCATATTAAGTGCTGCCTCACTTCAAATTCACACCGTAGACAAGTTAATCATACTCCAACCGGCCAAATTATCATAAAACTGGTATAACATGATTGTACTAGAACTTCCTTAAATGCTGAATCAAAACTAATGCGCTGTACTTGTGTATCACTGTAACGATTTAGTATGTCATTGCCAGTGATCGAACAATGACCTTCTTTTGCCGAGGAGTACGCACTAACCATTAAGGTGAATGATCAATTATTTGAACTTATATGTAGAGAAGTTGTTACATTAAAAGATGACAAAAAGCGACGCGTGCTTAAAGCTTGTGGAATAACGTATTTTAACTTTATCTTAATTCATCTAGCAACGAGTCAAAACGAAATATGCCGAGGTCATATGATAATGATATACGCACATGAAATAGACATACATGATAACAACCTTGACAGTGTTTCGTCGAAAACACTGTCATCACAATGATAGCTATAGAATTTTTAAAAAATTCCCGGAATGGATAAAAATATCCTCTTAAGCGTAGACCGAAGTCTTACCCTTTGCTTTCTCCTTCACAGTGTCATTTGTGAAATCCTTTTCCTTGCAATCTTCTATAAATAAAATTCAAGTAACTCGAAAATAGGAGGGCCAGGCTTTCTTGGTACTGACGAATTCGATCCATATATCCATATGCTATCCATATCCTTATGCTATTAATATCATGAAACTATTCAGACAAAATGACTTATATGAAATTGTGTATATGCCGATTTTAAAACCGTTTCGTTAAAAAAAAAAATAACAAAAAAAAAACGAACTATAATAATTATAATACTAATAAAGAAAAACAACATTAATGATAATAATAATAAGTAAAGTGCGTTTCAAGACAATCATGAACGAAGAATTACAATTATCACTTATTATTTAATCGATATACCTAATTAGCATACAATGTTATACAGACATCAAAAGTCGGTCGTGGTCATACACGTGACTGTAAACGGTGTTAAAGGGGGGAAAGAGGCTATCCTGGTAAATGATAATAAGTCGATTCCTAGAAGTACCAAACACTTGAAACATAGATTGAACTATTATCGCGGAGCGCAGGTTACCCGTATAAATACGACCAGTTACAGGAAAACATCAAAGAAACTTGGGGTCTTTGCAGGTAAGACACTTCTGTAATTTATACGTAGTTTCAGGTTTACTACATAGCACTAAAACATTGTTAACAATCACTTGATAGAAATTATTTAAGACATTATAAGCTGATTTTTGTATATTGATCAAGGAACATTGGATATATATATACTTTTGCCTGTTAAGTCTATTCTAAATATTCAGCGTTTAGCTCAGGGGTTTAAACACTTTTTCATAATTATTATGAGTCTGTATTTTGTGTCTTGGAAAATTTGTTGTTCCTTTATTTCTATAAATTATTATTATTATATATATATATATATATATATATATATATATATATATATATAGTTCTATCTTTCAGACATTAAAATTATAATAATAATAAAGATGGCTAAATGTTAGTTGAATATATCTATGAGAATTTAGAATATTATTTTTAGTTGTTAATAGCTTGCTTTATTAATCTATTTCGAGATCCGGCCCTGTGTTCAGATTTGAGTTCAACGTATCATTCTGTTGAAACTAATTAGCATAGTTTGGGTAAACGTTTGAAATTCATACATGAGTGCCATTTTTATTTTTGTAGAACATGGGGCAATGTATAAATTTTGCACCATGGCCTTAAAATTAGATATAAGGGGAAATTAGTTCGCCCTTTATTAAAAAATAAATCCATTCGAAATAAAATATAATTTTATAACTCAAATGGATAGTAGAAAACTTCTACACGCATTCCTTACTAAACATGTTTTACACTACTCAGACGAGCTGTTTATGTTTATATTTTCTTCTTAAATTTGACGCGTTCTGGTGTTAATTCAATGGTGTATGTGTGTGTGTGGGGGGCGGGGGGATGTCATATTGCGTACGATATATATATATACTACGATGAAACATTTTAGTCGACCGTGAAAATAGGAGGTGATAAATTGAACAATTATACCAATAATACTAACAATATTAACGAAATTAGCTTTAAATTAAGTCAAATGAATGCACTGTTTACTACTTTTGGCGGAAATTAAATTGTTCTTCGAATTAATTTTGATTTTACTCATTTAGAATTGTTGCATTATGCCAATAATCCTTGTGAACATATGTTCGGCATGCAGCATCATATTTTTCCTTTATCCGGTGCATGCCGGGAAAGCGCCAGATTTTGTCACGGTTATTTCGGGCCCCGGAAGGGAGGCCCTCTGTATTTAATACGGGATGTCAATATGGTATAAAGAGAAATTGCGACTCTTTCTTCAATGTGAAAAAGGCGTTCTTTAAACATGAAAATTGGAACACAGTTGTTTCATTATTTTCATTAATGCTTACTAAAAAAAACAACAAAAAAACACTTTATACCGTATTGACATCCCGTATTAATTACAGAGGGCCTCCCTTTCGGGGCCCGAAATAACCGCTGCGCCGCGCCAGACCAATTTAATGGAAATTATGCTTACTAAGTAACACTAACCTACATAGTGGATGAAATTAGGTTTTGAAATTTAACGCAGTCGCACATCCCAAATATAGTATTGATTTTTGAGACTCCTACGGAAGCCTATTAGGGCAATTGTCTTAGGCGTTTTGTGTTCTGAGTCAGGTATTATACGTTATGAGCTAGGTCTTATGACTTTGTCCTTAGGTCTTAGGCCTGCAACATGACATAACGATGGCGGACGCGTCCTCAACTAATCACCAATTTCAAAGGGATTGAATATGAAAACGATTTTTTAAGTACGCGTGAATAATAAAATACATTGTTTCTGTTTCCTGATAAAATTTAGTAGATCTATGGTAGTCATATAATCTGATATCAGATCTATATTCCTATGTTATAAGACATAAGTCAGATTGCATAATTCATAATCATACGATAAAATTGTAGCCTGACTCTTGTCTTAGTAATTATGTGTTATAAATTATGCCTTATGTCATATAACTTGTGTATATGAAAAGTGCGGCAACCCCCCCCCCCCCTCGCATTTGCTTTAACATGGCGGAGAAAGGGAGTGGAAGTGAAAATGAAGATTGTTTGGTAAGTAGTGAAATGTTAACTGAGATTAACAATTATTTTATCATCTTTGAACGGTATTGCAGCATTAAGAATATTAAGAATTCCTCAGCTAATTTAATTTGCAAATCAGTAAGAAGTTACTAAAACTGTAAACTGTTTAAAAAGGTAGAGCTCTACTAACGTTACTCAGTAAGCTATTTTTCGATTATTGAAGACGAGGAATAATTTAAAGATATGTTTTCGAATAAGGAAGAGAAGGAATAACAATTTTGAGTGTTAAATGTATGTAAAGATGGATTATCTGATGATTTACTCATTATACTGGTAAAAGGTGTTAAACAACTATGTGTGTAAACAGTTGCACAGACGAGGGATGGCAAATTAACTACTAAGGGGAATAACTTAGACGTTGGAAAGAAGAATTTTGCTTATTACAGTACTAACTGTTGCATATCATGGCGATTCTTGAAAAGTAGCTTTGATATAACCATGTACAGTCACATATTATCTCAATAACAAGAGTCAACACACGAAAGAAACCCCTGTATGGGGTGTAAAATTGAATATCATTTTATCTTCTGCAACAGAGTCAATAGAATTAATGTCGTTGAAACCTGAGACGCAGATGAAAACTGTTCGATACTAATAAATGTACTCAGTAGAGTCGCTTTTCTAAATTTTAGCTAATTATTGTTGAACGATGTCCATTCAATAAACAACGAATGTCAATCTCTGATAACATTTCATTACTTATCAAACAATCTTCATTTTCACTTCAACTCTCTCTCTCTCTCGGCCATGTTAAGCAAATGAGGGAGTTTAGTCGCACTTTTCATATACACAAGTTATATGACATAAGGCATAATTCATAACACATAATTACTAAGACAAGAGTCAGGCTGCAATTTTGTCTTATGATTATGACTTATGTATTAGTAATAATGTGTTATGACTTGTGTCTTATGACATAGGAACATAGATCCGCTATTACAGGGTGCGTTCGGTTTGATTACTAGGGTTAACCTACTAGAGTAGTCCAGTATAACTCGGTTACTTACGTAAGGTCGATTAATTCGAACGGCTAGGGGGGTGGGGGGGGGGGAATAGTTTGCTTGTTGGGTTTTAACGTCCCACCGACAGTATTTCAGTCATTTGGAGACGATGTCTACTTGAGACAGATATAGTGCTGTCACACTGCAGTATCCCAACGTAGACATGTGGCACAATACCACACCCAGTCACATTATCCTTACACCGGGCCAATCAGTCCTGGAACTATCGTTAAATGCTGAGCGCAAAACAAGAGAGCTATACCAGTACCATTTTTACGACTTTGATATGTCGCGGCTGGACTTGACTATTGACTTGACTAATTGAGTTTACCGTCGCTTCGACAGTATTTCAGTCATAAAGCCACGTCCAGCTAATTACAGGTGGAGGAAGACCCTGAATGCACGGAGACATCCGGGTAGAACCACCGACCTACCGCAAGCCAGCTGGAAGGCTTCCTCACATGAAAATCCGAATGACCCTGCCGGGATTCGAACCCACGCGGTGAGGGGCAGAGTGAGTGTTAAAGTCAGCGACTTTACCCTCTCGGCCACGGAGGCCCCTTGTCGCGGCTGGGGACTGAACCCAAAACCTCCCGCTCCCGAGGCGGACGCTCTAACCACTCGACCCCGGGGACGGAAAATGGTTGCCGCAAAAACAGTTTATATTGTAGGATTTGTGATATAATTGGTTTTGAGTTCCATGTTGGATTTCAACTTGATGCTGGCTTTGAATGATGTCCTGTTTATCAGCCGCATAATGAGACGAGGCCATGTCCCTCATATCATCAATTATATAGAATCCGTGGGGCCCATGTATAGTTTTTCTGACTTTAATAGTCATTTAAAAAATGAACATGTTTGCAGTTTTAATTTTTAAGAAGAATTTTCTAAGTGTAAGAAAAGTAGCCCTAGATATACATGTATGCTATATGGGGAATTTGGGCGTTACCCCATTTATATACACATTAAGTCTAAAATGATAGGATTCTGGTCAAAATTTATTCAAGCAAACCCCTAAAAAAATTCTCATAAATGTTATAAGAGCTTGCTCAATGATTATAAAAGTTATAAATGGATGCTATGCATCGAGAATATATTGAACACAACCGGGTACTCTATTTACTGGCTTAACCAGTCTGGGTCAAAACTTGCTAACCTGCATATATTAATAAAGCTCAATCTAATTGACCAATTTAAACAGGAATGGTTTTCAAAACTTTCAGAATCTAATAAAAGTATTTCTTATAGTTATCTTAAGACAAATCTAAAATTTGAACCTTAATTAAACATCTTACCGACAGCTTTAAGAACCCCTTTACTCCATTTCAGAACTTGTAATCATAGGTTTCCTATCGAAGTTGGACGCTGGAAACAACAATTCAGATCACACTCAGACCGAAAAAGCATATTATGTAGTTCGAAAGAACTAGGGGACGAACTACACTATTTTGCTATCATGCCAATATTTCAGTCATAAACGACAACAACTTATACCAGCAAAATATCTAATAAGACCAGATATTCATAAATTTAAAGAACTACTATCTACTGATCAAAAACAAATTTACAAAATATAAGTTTATTTGTTAAACATTTAATGAAGTACTGTACTTTAAATTTAAATAAGTGAAGAACAGAAACATGGAGGCACAATCATGCAAAGAGAGAGAGGGAGAGAGAGAGAGAGAGAGAGAGAGAGAGAGAATTAGTAAACATATCAGAGTGACTTTTAAACCTCATTCCTTACTACGTCTACAGTATAAACTATCTCGACTAGTTTTGCACGTGAACTATCAAGTTTGTCCTGTGCCGCAAATTTTTCCAGGAGCACGTGGACGGAATGTAAGTTCTGGTTGTTAAGGCTGTTTTTAACTGAACTAAAAATAGATGACGAAATTATGTACATTTTGCTTTCTCTGTCTTTTGTGAATGTGACATTTATTTTTTTTCATCCATTTATCTATATAGATCTACATTTTATTTTTTTTTTTTTCTTTCACAAACTTTTAAATTGCTTATGATGGAAATGTTAACTATCGTATTATTTTGAAATGTACAGAACACATGTACTAATGGAATCATACCATTGTTGTTGATTGTGTTTAGAAAGGGGATGAGAGAGAGGGAGAGAGAGAGATTCAAAAACTGACATAAGCAATCGATAAATCGCGTAAATACGATATCTATTAGGACCTTTTTTTCTATTCTAGAAAATAATATTAATTCACTATCCCCACTGATCATCACTCACCGATGATAATTGTACCGTATTATTTTATGTTCAACCCACATGTTGTTACAACTGCAAATAAAAGATATGTTCTATTCTGTTCTGTTCATTCCCTTTGAAATTTTTGAATAGTTGAGGACTTGTCCGCCATCGTTTTGTCATGTTGCAAGTGTTTTGCCTTTTTATCGCGTAAGGCCTAAGACCTAAGGACAAAGTCATAAGACCTAGCCCATAACGTATAATACCTGACTCAGAACACAAAACGCCTAAGACAATGGCCCTAATAGGCTTCCGTAGACTCCGCCCTATCGCGTGAATTACATCACGTGACATGTAACATGTTATGTCAAAGTTCAATGCGTCGCTCTAGCCGTGTAAAGCTGTGTAGATCTACGCTCAGGAAGGCTGAAAACATGAGCACTGAACCGGACTCCGTCTTTGATCTTCTCGGAAAAAAAGTGGTGATTGAAATTTGAATAAAAGATACTGTTTAGAAAGGGTCATATATCTGCACCTATATATGTTGTGTTGTGTTTTGGACATTATTATTATTTTTTCGTTTTAGTAACCCTTGTTTGTTAGTTTTTTTCCTTCACTTCTAATTTATTTAATCGGATATTACTTAATTGCTTTGTTTAGTAATTAGTTATATATTGCCTATTCTATGTTAGCATGTGTAGACATTGAAATTACACAAGTGCCTTTAAAGAGATGACCAATACTAATGTTGTTAGAACTTGTGGTCAGACCCTTTTACTTATTATGTAAAATCTTCAATGTTGTATCGTCATTATTTACGGCAATAAGACATGTTTAAACTAAACTAAGCGGAAGGGTAGAGTTATTTTGGATAAATCAGATTGCTGGTGAGTAATGTACTCGGCGTGAATTACATCGCGACGCCATATTTTTTTAGTCAAAATGCAATGATGTAGTGCTATTGTACTTCTTCATGATTTTTTATAAAGCCCTATGGGCGAAAATTAACAAAAGAGTTGTTTATCTGTGTATTTAACCTTGCTCCCTGTATGGAGCTTTTACAGCTGTGTAATGGTTGTTGTGTTTTATTTTTTATCAATGTACATGCGTCCACATTAAAAATCCCTGTTACACGTTACACGTGCGTGATATTGATAAACACATAAAGCTCCGCCTCTCGACACAACTCGACGTACATGCGCAATAAAGGTGCTTGAAGCTGGTTTAAAATTGATCAGATGATTTAATGGAATAGTGTATGCCGATTAAATGAATAAAATGGAGACAAAAATTTAAAAAATGAAATGATCTCATTGGACAATATATATATATATCGCTGTGAGATGTTATATGTCTTGCAATGATTTACAGAAATAAACATATTTCTAGTTTAAGCCTATTTTAAAGTCGATTAGGACACGAGCTCTTACAAATTATACTTATTCTTGTACATCGCTCCTTGAAAGGTCAAGACAAATGCTTTCTCTCAACGAAATTGACAACGTTCGGATTCGTAGTCGAAGACTATGGCGCGCTTGGCCTTATTTCTTAATTAAGAATGAAGACAAATGCACACGATGTTATATATCAGTTTAAATTGATTGCCTCGTGATTAATAAATCAACGGGAGCGGGAGGTCGTGGGTTTGATCCCCGGCCGCGACATACTAAAGTCGTAAAAATGGTACTGTTATAGCTCCCTTGCTTGGCGCTCAGCATATAAGGGTAGTTGCAGGACTGGTTGGCTCGGTGTCAGGATAATGTGACTGAGTGCGGTATCATGCCACATGTCTACGGCGTGATACTGCAGTGTGGCAGCACTTTATCTGTCTCAAATAGACATCGTCTCAAAATAACTGAAATACTGTCGGTGGGACGTTAAACCCAACAAACTAGCAATAATAAACAATAAATAAATCGAATTTAACTTACTTGGCAAGATTTTTTCAATTTTATTTCATATACGAGTACTTATCGAAACAAATGCAAGATACTAGGGTTAGTCAGTCTGACTGCTATATCACGTCATTGATAAGCCTAATACCTGAAACCTGTACCTGTACCAGTACCTGAAATGATATGATCACCAGTTTATCAGTTTATTATACATTTAGTAAATCGTCAACCGATATTTGTACGCATACGTACGTATCTTGTTAGATAAGCTATGATATATCTATGTATCTACAAGTGCATGAAGTAAACATGTCAATTCGCATACAGGAAATTCTGTTTAAATAAAGTCCTTATATGGGAATACTTAGAAAAGTAGGTCGCCGAATAACACTTACTGATGATATGGTTTAATTAGACAAAAGTCAGGTGATTAAAGACACATATAGCATACGCCCGAGTTCATGACAATTAGGTCTGCGCCATGATTTTACGTACATACTGTTATCATACCTTTTGAAACATCAACTTTTCCCACTCGTTTACTCTATACAGGATTAAATGTTATTTAATTATGAAAAAAAATATCTAAGGTACATTTTCTTTTTAACCCTTATGTGAACAGATTTTGACTTGACAAATGATAAGTCATGAAATGGTAAATGAAACAAAGGTATTAGTCTGTTCCACAATCCATTTTTTTCTTCTGTGATTCTGATTGATTTAAAGCATCCACGCGGCAGTTTCTCACAATCTGCCATTGTCAATTTCAAGTCGTTCAATCAGCTCGCTTGTTTAAAAAAATACAACAACATACGCCCTCAAAACCGGATGTTGAGAGTCGAGCAGACTTATGAAGATTTACAAGTTGTTGATATTTCGCCTTATTACTTCGTTAAGGTTGCCTTTTGACAATTACTCGTTATAGATTATGTTTATTTGATATCAAATTGATCGAACCGTGCATAGAATATGATGGTGGTTTACATGTGTTCAAAGTTACGACGTTCGTGATCGTTACCATGTTTAAATATGTACCGGAAAAAATAATCGTACATATATGTTTTTGTTATGTGAATATAAAATATTAATATTTTGTGCCCGAAAAGTGAATTATTGTGTGGCCGTTTACCCTGTGTGCGTGAAATTATTATTGCATTTTTTGTATATTTTGTATTGCTTATTTTATTCACAATGTTTGTGAATATAAGCTTAATAATCAAATAAAGTTATGAAAGTTATGAAAAGTTATATAAATCAAGAATACAATGAAATTTGCAATTTTGCGGTTCTTATGCCAGCGCTTCGTCCGGAAATCGTTAAGATCTTATATTTGTAATAGCTACGGCAGCTAATAAAAATGATTTACCAATCATACGCGTTTCACACTAAACACTTAAACACATTTGTTTTAAAAGAGCCATGAAGGTCTTTTAACTACCATGTATTTAAAGAAACTGAAATCTTAATTACATTTAGAACAGACTCCATGAAAATTAGACATCTTTTGTAATGTTCTATTCTTTATAACAAATATTTGAAAATAATCTCAATGTATAGGAAAAGGTCTATTTCTACAGACAGTAGAAAGCCGAAGTGAGATTCTATTCGACTTTAATGTCACCCTAGATAAGTGAAATATTTGCTTTTGTTAAATAGATAGATCTATTTCGTACATAGTAAAATTAAAAATCGAAACATGTTCTATTATTATAGTTTGAAGTTTGAAGTTTTTATTTCTCAAAATCCAGAAGGTCAATGACCCAAGTGGACATATACATGTACAGTTAACACATATGATACATATATAGACAAAAAAACAAAAGAAAAAAAAAACATGTAGAATTGATGATTATATCATTGAAATGTGCACCATTTTCAATTATATGCAAGTCTTTCTGATATAATTTGTAGACACAAATGTATTTGCGTTATTTACTATTAATTTTGTAAGTCTTTACAATCACTGATTCAAAATCTTTACAAGGCAATCGATGAACAACATTCCAGCGGTGCAGCTGGAAATTAAAATACAAATACATGTACATGTATACATAATATACACACATACAAATATTATTATTATTTATTACATGTAACAACAGAAAATTACATCAAAATCCAAAGGATCAGTGAGCATAAAACTTACCTGCATTATATCATGATACTCGCTTTCACCTGTAGTATTATCAAGAACTGCGAATTCAATATGCATATTGTAATCTCAGTCTTAATATATAAACTACATTAAACATTATGAAATCGTGCCTTTAAGTATGATTATTTTAGGTACAAGCAATGTCTTAACATAAAGTATGAGTATAATACAGAAGCTATTACCAATAAAGCGTATAAATTACAAAACATTTGACGTATAAAATTACTGAGTATCATTAAGTATAAAGCATTTCATTCCTCGTTTGAAACGCTTTAGAAATAAAAATACCAAGACTTTTTAAGACTGTGTCACTTCGGCTATTCACCAATTCTATCATCTTAACCATATTAGGACGTATTCTAAAATATCTAGGTATATATGTATTCCTTAATTCATTATACAGACCACATTGTAAAATAAAATGATATTCGTCTTCAAGCACATTACAGTAAATACATTTACGTTCATTAATTGGAATGGGATTCGGTTTTGACCATCTACCTGTTTCAATGCCAAGCCTGTGTGAAGAAACTCTGAATTTTGTTAAACTGTATCTAAACTTTGCACAATGTATTATACTTAAATATGGTTGAAATGTAAATGATGCAATGTTTTTGTAAAATACAGCCCTACTAGAATCATTTAACCTCCCATTCCAGTTTTGAATAAATTGATCCTTTATTCTTTGTTTAATAAGTAATAAAAACAGTTCAGCGTTACCAATATCTTGATACAACCATGCATCAGTGAATCCAAGAGTGCATAATAAATCTTTCAAAAGTGAACACCAATTTTTCTTATCAGGATTACATTCTACATCAGTTTTTAGCATCTCATAGACCTTACGTATATATTTGTTATTATTTTTTCATTCGTCCAGTTTCCATTATAAAATCATTTTGTGTACATCTCTTTACACCAGTATTCTCTTACAAAATTGAAGATGTACCCTTTCAATACATTTGCCCTGAGCAAAACCCCAGACTTGATTCCCATAATTAAGAATTGGAGTAATCAATTTATCAAAAAGATCAATTTTATGTTTTACATATATATCAGTAAATTTATGTAAATATTTATTCATTTGGAATATAGCTTTAAGCGCTTGACCAGACAGTACAGTTTGTGCCTCTGAAAAAGACCCCCCTGTACTAAACACAATGCCTAAATAAGTAAATGATTTAACAATTTCAATTTCACTGTCATTGTAATGAAATATAGTATTAATAGGTACCCTTTCCCTTTCTTTCTTAAATATCATTATTTTTGTTTTACTTGTATTTACAACTAATTTCCACCTATTACAATAAACTAAAAGTGCATCCAAGCTCTGCTGCAGTTCATCACGACTATCTGCAAATATAACTATATCATCTGCATATAATATTAAAAATATTTTAAACATACTAACATCTATCCCTGATAATCCTTTATTAATAAAAATGTCTTCTATATCATTTAAAAACATTGAGAACAAAAATGGTGATAAACTCTCCCCTTGTCTTACTCCTAAAGAACAATTAAACATATTACTTAATTCATTATTAAGTTTTACTCTTGATTTAACTGCATTATACATAGATTTGATAATATTGAAAATGTTTCCTCGAATTCCAAGTTTGATTAACTTCGCCCAAAGATTATCTCTGACAACATAATCAAATGCTTTCGTAAAATCAACAAATGCACAGTACAGACGTTTTCCTGTATTCAACATATGTGATATTATACCATGTAATACAAAGACATTATCCACTGTCCCCATATCTGACCTGAAACCCGCTTGCGCCTCTATATAAACACTGTATTTTGTTGCCCATTCATTGAGTCGGTTATTAAGCAAACGACTAAATAATTTTCCAATAGTACTTAAAAGCGTTATTCCTCTATAATTGTTTTCATTGTTTAAATTACCTTTTTTATGTAACGGAACAACATAACCCTCAGACCATGTCTCGGGGAAATAACCAATATCAAAAATTTTGTTGAATAAATTTAGCAGATATCCACCTAATATATGTTTGCCATGAATAAAAAATTCGTTTATCAACATGTCAGGACCTGAACTTTTATTCGGATTCAATTGACTAATTGCGACATATACTGATTCTAAATTAAAAGGTACATTTAACTCTTGAAACATAACATCCATCTCATTACGTTCATACCGCTCAATAAAGTAAATAATATCCTCATCGGGAGTGAAAAATGGATCATTTGGATTGTTTACACAACTAAAATAACTCTCAAAAACACTCAAAGGTACACCGCATTGCTTTACATGTGCACATCTTTTTAGCATATTCCAATATAATTTAGCATTCTTAAACCTTGCTTGAATAAGCTTCTCTGTTTGCATCTTATCATATTCTACTTTACAACTACGTATACAGGTTCTATACTGCGATCTTGCTCTAACCATATTTAGTCTATTGTTATCCGTTTTACATGTCCTGTACAAGCATACTTAAAATAACCTCCTCTTCTCAAAACACTCTTCATTAAACCACGGTCTATTGTTATCAGATGATTTTCGCCAGAGGCGACATGTATGGTATGCTTAAGTGGCAATGCAACATCGTCAATAATCCTTGCAAATTCACCAATACAAGAGTCAATATCACTTGCACAAGTAACATTTTGTAAATTACTATCAAAACTCTGCATCCTGACTTTAATATAATCATCCGATAAGTTATTCATGAAAATATCTTTACTAGCGTTACTCCATACATATTTCCATTTTATAGTCTCTCCTTTATTATTATTATTAGCCTTTTCTGATGCATTCTGGTCACTAAAATCAAAAGAAAATTTCACAAAACAATGATCTGATAAGATATTGGGATTTTCGACTTTAAAATTCGAAACATTATTGAATAAATTCTGCGTAGATATCACATAATCTACAACACTAGAACCGCGTGAACCAACATACGTATAATTTCCACATACATCTTCTCCACATCGACCATTCATAATGCGTAGGCCTGTTTGTTTACATAAGTCTAATAACATCGTACCGTGATTATTTAATCGGCCTTTATCTTGTGAACTGCGTTTAACACGCATATTCTCATCTACCTGATAATCTACGGGTAAAACATCTATTAAATCTGTATCATTCAAAACATAATCTGGGTTATCTGATGTGTGTGCATTCATATCTCCACACAATACAAAATTAAAATCATTTCTATTTTTATAATTCAGCTCTGTGATGAACGAAATAACCTATCAAAAGTATGAACATCTACCATATCTTGTCTACTGCTGTTTTCTGGTACAATATAGCTCAAACAAAAGAACAAATCATTCTTTAAACCTAACCTGTTCCCACTGATTTTAATGCATAATATATCATCATTACTTGAAAATACTAAAGTGTCCTCCGTGGTATACTGCGACCTCAGGTAAACAATAATACCTCCTGACGACCTCCTGCTATTCTTTTTCTTCTCTGTCCTGTTCAAAACAAAATGTTCAAAATTATTTACATGCAAATCTGAAAGTTCATTTGTCCATGTTTCGGTTAATAACACAATATCATGAGACTCGAAAACTGTCTTTAATTCTGGTGATTGTAATTTGTTCGTACGCCTTGAAATTAAGCCCTGTACATTTAGCAGCGCACAACGTAGCGTGACCTTCTTATCGCTGTCCTAGTTCCTGGTCTCATTCCCACTTGACTGCGCGCCGGTTGTGGAAAAACCCACACCTGTCAGCTGACCACTTGCTGTCGCACTTGGACTATTATTAGCACTCGGTAAAACCTGACTCGGCACAGTGCGAGTCCTACTACTACTCTGTCGCCTATACGGAATGGCAGACTGTGTCCGTTTCTCAGACCTCGCCACAGAACGTGATGTACGAGACCGGCCTCGGCTCGGTGCATCCTCTGATGGGGGGCACATTAATGAAGCAGTAGCTCTACCTTGTATAGATATCGCACTATTATCTTCCACGTCTACCTGCGTTGTCGCTTCTTGGCTACCTTCATTTGATGCCGAAGTATGGAGTGCTGGACCACTTGTTATGTTGATCTCTGCAGCATCCGGTTCTTGAACCTTTTGATTGACGTTCGACATAGTTGAAGTCAATATAGAATGCACTTCCATCTCCTCCTGGCGGTTTTCCACAGAGGGCTCTGTAACCGGTATACTGAGATTCGCTTTTGAAGCATCTGCTTTGTTAGTCTCACATAAGACATGTAGCTGCTCGATGTTAACACTAGATGTGTCTGACTTGTGTGACCTATAGACACGATTGCTTTTAATGCTGTCTATATCTTTCAACATGTCTATCCTACTAGTACCTATACACTGGTTCCACTCGGGGAATTCATCTCGAACAACCCTACCGTCATGTATTAGCTTAGCCGGGTACACAATCAGCACTCTGGATCTGGGGTAGTCCCGTTTCAATTCTTTGAAATGAGGCCATAGGCGCCCCCGAGCCTCTTGAATCTCACGCGGGAAATCAAAGTCCACAGAGAATGGTGTGCCTTTGAGCATGCGCACTTTACTCATGATAGGTTCTGTATCCCCATAGTCTGTCTCTAAAGTTCACTATGATTGGTCTATTTTGAAAACGTCTGTTTGGGTTAGGTCGACCTAGTCTGTGTGCACGTGCAATATATACGTGATCTGGATCTATGGCTAATCTGTTATCCAGGAAATCATTTATCAGCTGTGTGCAAATTTCCCCAGTGTTTTCTACAAAACCTCTGAAAATCAGGTTATTACGCCTAGCCCTAGCCCCCATATCAATGGATTTGTATGCTAACGTTTTCATGAAGTCTGTTTGGCTATTTGTAACTTTTATCACATGATTTAACTTGTCATTTACCTCATTTAAACTCTTATGGAAAGATGTAAGGGCCAAACTGTTGGTAACTTGCTCGTTTCTGATAAATATTAATTCATCAAACATGTGCACAAGTTTACTATCTATAGAACTATGCACAAAATCTTCCCGGGATATGCTCACAGTATTCGAATTTCTCGTCTCCTCGTTGTCACGTGTCAAACTCTCAAAGCGATTATGGACAGTTATACCAGACATCGTATGATCCGCTGAATGTGCCATTATCATAAGCCAATCGCCTATTACTTTAACTGAGTATGAGAAAACTAGTACGGCGTGAATAACTGTCCACCAATTGATCTTTGATCATGCCTGCGGGCCATATGTAAAAAACTGCAGCGTGACCCTTGGATACTGATCAATTATCACTGTAACAAAATTATAAAATCTGCTCACGAAACTTGTAGAACTACTTTTACACAAAGGAATATCATAGAATATCACAGAAACAGCGAAATAAGCACTAAAACATGTCAGATGCCTAAATAAGACAACACCGCCTTATAAATGGTACTTAGCTACTATATCGTATCTCAGTATAAAGTTCCTAAATCCATTTATTCATCCTTTAAACACGGTTTACACACCACTCGCACAAGCAGAAAAAATAGCACGGCCATCTTAGCCGGAACCGGAAATGTCTTGTTATTATTATAAACCGCTGATATATTTGAAAATCGGAGTTTTCGATTGGTCACAAATATGGTGACTTCTAATAAATTTAATCGTTAGTAAATTCGAATTTTCGGAGCTTCCGATTGGCCACAAATATAAAATGACTTCTAAGCTTAATAAGTGTCTCATCTGTAACGTTTTTGTGGGGTGGGTTGCTGGACAATAAGTTTTTTTATCATAATTTAAACTTATCCATCATCAGTTTATTTGCAGGTCTCTCTGAACCAAAACAACCCATTACAACAGTTGGATCAACATGGATGAGACGGAGACAGCCATGACGGCGATAACCATATCATTCTGTTCACTTTCTTTAATTGGAGCTATGGTTATATTTTTGACGATCAGAAGCCATGTGTTGCCAGAGGACAAGTTTAGGACTATCCTCACTCACCTCACCGTGGCAAACGTTTTACAAGCGATAGGCATGCTGTTCGGGGCGGTAGAGTATATCAAAAAGACGGATAACATAGAGTTTTGCCAAATCCAGGATGCTATGACAATATACTTTCCATGCGTTTCTTTTCTATGGACAAGTGTACTTGTCATTCACTGCTTTCACATGATTGTCGGAAAAAAAGATTCGTTCAGCGAGTTCAAATGTTGTAAGCAGACCTTTTGCTGGCTAATACCGCGTAAGTATGTTTGTTTGCATCGCCGACAGTAATTCAGTTTGCATTTTGTATGTTTGATGATACTTGGGTTTATTGTCCCGCCGACACCTTTTTCGTCATTTGGAAGTATCTTCTTTACACTGATATAGTGCGATATTTTTCCTTTAATATAGGGAATTCATCGAAACAAATGTATGTATATTTTGAGAAATATACTTCAACTTTGTATCAGTTCACTGCTTCAGATATTTTATTTATTTTATTTATTAGCAATGAATAAAAACATAAGGGGTCAAATGCAATACTACTACTACTCCATCATAAATATGTACATAAGATTTTCATCAAACTTTGAATGATGTTGACCATTCTAAGTATTTGAAGTGAAAACCATGAACAACAACAACAACAACAACAAAAATAAACCAAAGATTTAAATCTAAAACAAAAAGTTTTCTACATTTTCTTTATAGACAGAGAAGGAAAAATTAAACTGTTCAATAGATTTTTTAAGCTTTGCATTATTATAGAAAATCATAATAGAAACACTTTAATGGAAAGAAAATGGGGTCACCGTTATGAGTTATATGCCCCTAAATTGATATGCAAGCACTTAAAGGCCATATTCAAGGGCAGATAACTCAAAATTAATCTGACGCATACCTTATATTATTTCTTGTTAATGTTTGTGATTTCATTTAAAGTCATTATGCAAAACGTGAAACCAATTGATCTGATATAAGTTCTGTTATGTTTAAAACTGTATATATATTGCATTTTCCTTCAAAAAGGGGAGATACTTTGAGAAAATTGATATATATTTGCATGAGTGATTCAAATCTGTCAAATAGAATTTCTATAAATTTTGTACAGAGATAGGGCATAAAGTACTGAACATTGGTTTTGAAACCTTATGAGGTGTTGTTTGCCATTATTTGAGTTATCTGCCCTTGAATATGGCATTAAAGTGCTAAAATATCACATTCAAGGGCAGATAACTTAAAAAAAACTAGGACGGTGATCCCCATTTATTTCCATAAAAATGTTTTTTTTTTATGATTCTCTATAATCATACAACGTTTAAAAAAATCTAGAAAATGTAGCTTACTGTAAAATACGCATAAAAATATATATAGAGAAAATGCAAGGACATTTTCGGGTAACATTCTATTAGTTCTGGAAAAAAATGATTGCTTCGAGTATACGAACAAGTTTGTTTTCATATGATCAAGGAGACAAACCATGAAATATGAATAATTGAATTTTTCAAGACTTTATGAATGTTTTTAGTTTTGATATTTACGCATCATGGAACTTTGTAATATTTAAAGGTTTGAAACTCGATATTTCCATGAATTTTCGAAGTTTGAAGATGAAGTGCCAATGTACATATCTAATTCCTAATCTACATCTTCTGTGGAAATATCAATCAGATTTGGAGGCTCTAGAGCGCGAACAATCTTTTCAAGCTGACACCAAAGCTGACGTCCTTTTAAGTCTTTGAAAGATGAAAATAATTGCATTTAAAAATTCAAACTTTTTAGTCGAATCAATTTATTTTTCATGTTGCTTGGACATTGGCAACATAACAAACCCTTTACGTTTTCAGCAGGTGTGCGGGGTGCCGTAATAAACATAAAACAAGAGGGCCATGATGGCCCTGGATCGCTCACCTGAGTATAAGATTACCCAAGGAACATCAGTCTGTATTAAAACATTTTGAAATCTGGCCAGTAGTTTTAAAGGAGATGATCCCTGTAAAGTTTTTCCTATATACATAAAAGGCAAATTAGCCCGGCCCCTGGCGGCCATGTTTTTTACGGATCGGAAAATTTTTAGCCACTTTGGTAGAGGTTGACCCAAGGAACATCTGTACCAAATTATTTTAAAATTTGGCCAGTAGTTTTGAAGAAGATGATTTTTAAAGTTTTCTTTTTTTTTGTTGCCATGGCAACCAGAGTTCTACATGGATCAAGTTTATTTTAGGAACTTTTGTGAAGCTTGACCCAAGGATCATTCCTGCCAAGTTTAATTAAATTCTGTCGAGTGGTTTCAGAGGAGATGTTGTTTAAAGGTTTCTCTATATACATATAAGGCAAATAAGACCCACCCCTGGCGGCCATGTTTTTTACGGATCGGAATAATTTTAGCAACTTTGGAAGAGGTTGACCCAAGGAACATCTGTACCAAATTATTTTAAAATCTGGCCAGTAGTTTTGAAGAAGATGATTTTTAAAGTTTTCATTTTTTTTGTTGCCATGGCAACCAGAGTTCTACATGGATCAACTTTATTTTAGCAACTTTTGTGAAGGTTGACCCAAGGATCATCCCTGCCAAGTTTCATTAAATTCTGTCCAGCGGTTTCAGAGGAGATGTCGTTTAAAGGTTTCTCTATATACATATTAGGCAAATAAGCCCCGCCCCTGGGGGCCATATTTTTTTTACGGATCGGAATAATTTTAGCAACTTTGGTAGAGGTTGACCCAAGGAACATCTGTACCAAATTTTTTGAAATCTGGCCAGTAGTTTTGAAGGAGATGATTTTTAAAGTTTTCAAATTATTTTTCTTATTGTAGTCATGGCAACCAGAGTTCTTCATGGATCAACTTTATTTAAGCAACTTTTGTGAAGCTTGACCTAAGGATCATCCCTGCCAAGTTTCATTAAATTCTGTCGAGTGGTTTCATGGGAGATGTTGTTTAAATGTTTCTCTATATACATATAAGGCAAATAAGCCCCGCCCCTGGCGGCCATGTTTTTTTACGGATCGGAATAATTTTAGCAACTTTGGTAGAGGTTGACCCAAGGAACATCTGTACCAAATTATTTTGAAATCTGGCTAGTAGTTTTGAAGAAGATGATTTTTAAAGTTTTCAAATTATTTTTCTTTTTGTAGCCATGGCAACTAGAGTTCTTCATGGATCAACTTTATTTTAGCAACTTTTGTAGAGCCTCACCCAAGAAATATTTTTGCCAAGTTTCATTAAATTCTGTCCAGCGGTTTCAGAGGAGATGTCGTTTAAAGCAAATTGTTGACGACGCACGACGCACATCGCACGACGCACGACGACGGACGACGGACGAAGGGTGATCACAATAGCTCACCTTGAGCACTTCGTGCTCAGGTGAGCTAAAAACCTATTTGCTTTTCGCAGGTCTGCGGAAAGCCGTAGCAATGATATATACATACACATCTTACATATTTAATTCTTATTTATATTATTTGTTCCAGTTTTTACTCTTCTTCCTTGGCCGCTCGGGTATTTTGGTAAAGATCCTGAAATTTACCCTGGACCCTGGTGTTGGATTAAACCTTTAACGAACAGGAATACATCTTTCAGTTTGATGCTCGTTACCGTCGTCTTGTGGGAACTGTTGAGTCTGATTTTGCCTATATTTTATGGCCTTGTTTATTGGTTCAAAAAAAGAAGGGAAATTGAAATAGTAAGTCAATTACATACATAGATTGATCGGTATGAGATTAAAATACTTTCCATGTCCAGTATATGCTGCAAGAAACATGTAGCTTGTGGTTACCTGTGCATCTCAGGAACCACCGTAAGTGATCTCATAAAGTTGTAAATACAGTTTCCCAACCTACCCAACAATTCGAGAATGCTGATCGAAGTACAACTGCCTCCGATTTTCGCAAAAAAATGTGTTGAAATTACATTTTATATGTGTACAAGTAATTGTATTTATTAATATTTATTGTAAGGTATGAAAAAGTTTAGTTATTTACGCTAACTCGACCGACCGAATATATTTTTCATACCGACCTTTTTTTTCTAGCACATGGTTACGAAAAGTCGTTTTTGTCACATCCAATAAAAAAAGAAGAAAAGAAAAATAATAATAATAAAAGGTAATGTCTACGGACATGTTTTGGAGATATTACTGGAAACAAAGAAATTGCATTTTATACGCCACAGGAGACGGTCGTATATTGGCGTCATCTTCCCCGTCTGTCCGTCCGTACGTACGTCTGGGGGAGATTTGCATGAAGCGGCGATTTTCCAGTTCATTGATTTTTGCAAGAGTTATATCTCTTGAAACTTAGTCTCTGTAGCTGATTGATATTTCAGCTTTGTGAACGCAACTGCTCCTACGTTTCTGACCGAATCTTTTCAAAACTTGGTCAATGTCATAACTATAATGGGTAGATGTGCACGAGGTGTTAATTTTCCGGTTCATTGATTTTTGCAAGAGCTATGTCCCCTGAAACTTAGTCTCTGCAGCTTAATGACATTTCAGCCTTGTGAACACAACTCCTCCTAAGTTTCTGAGTGGATCTTTATGAAACTTGGCCAATGTTATAACTATAATGTATAGCTGTGCATTAAGCAGGGTTTTTCTGGGTCAGCGACTTTTGCAATAGTTATGCTTTTCAAAACTTGTCTCTATAGCATATTAACTTTAGATTTCAACACCTAAGTTTCCGAATAGATCTTGATCAATGTCATAACTTTATTGGGTAGAAGTGCATAAAGCAGAGATCATTCAGTTCAGTGATTTTGCAAGAGTAATGCTCATGAGGAAAAAGGGATACATATTCACACTGCCTTTTGACCTTCTTTCATATTGAAAGCTTCTATAATCTTGATCTGTATGTATAGGTTACTATTTTTTAGTAAGCATTAATGAAATTAAATCGGTCTGGCGCGGCGCAGCCGCGCGACCGATTTAAAGGAATGAATGCTTACTAAATAACACTAACCTACTTGGTGGTTGAAATTATGCTTTGAAATTTAACGCAGTCGAACATTCCCAATATAGTATTAATTTTTGAGACTCTGCCCTATCCACCCGTTCCCGGCGTGAATTACATCACGTGACATGTAACGTCAAAGGTTAATGCGTCGTACTAGCCGTGGATAGCTGTGTAGATCTACGCTCGGGACCCGACTTTGATCTCTTCGGGAAAAAAGTGGTGATTGAAATTTGAATAAAAGATACTATTTATAAAGGTTCATATACACATGTATCTGCACCTATATATGTTGTGTTTTGGATATTGTTTTTTTTTTTTTTTTTTTTTTTTTTTTTTTTTTTTTTAGTAACCTTTATTTGTTAGTTGTTTTTTTATTCACTTCTAATTTATTTAATCGGATATTTACTTAATTGCTTTGTTTAGTAATTAGTTGTATATTGCCTATTCTATGTTAGCATGTGTAGACATTGAAATAACATAAGCGTCTTTAACCCTTTCCCTCATAGAGGACACCATGAAAAGACCTATGCGAACAGCATAAAACCAGATCAGCCTGCAAGTAACTCGCAGGCTGATCAGGTTTTACGCTGTTCGCTGCTCCTCAGTGGTCTGGAAATGAGGACATTATTATTAAATTTGGTATGGTTTAACTGTGGTCAGGCCCTTTTACTTATTTTGTAAAATCTTCAATGTTGCATCATCATTATTTACGGCAATAAAACATGTTTGAATTGAACTAAGCGGAAGGGTAGAGTTATTTTGTGATTTTGGATGAATCAGATTGCTGGTGAATCAATGTTTGTTCACTATGGTTGTTGTGATTTATTTTTTTATCGATGTTCATGCGTCCACATTAAAAATCATTGTAACACGTTACACATGCGTGATATTGGTAAAAGCATAAAGCTCCGCCTCTCGACACAACTCGACGCACATGCGCACTGAAGGTGCTTGAAGCTGGTTTTAAATCAATCAGCTGATTTAACGGAATAGTTTTTAGTGACAAGTTTAGCCGATTAAATGAATTAAATGGAGACAAAAATTTGAAAAATGGAATGATCTCATTGGACAAAATATAATTTCAAACACTAAATTATTTGGCGGCGTATACTGTGGGGGCACTGGCAGTCTTGTTGCCTAATGGTAAATTTATGTAAAAGTTTCATTTTCAATCGGAGTTATTTATATCAAACTAGCTTTTTTGCTTTTGTTTGTACTTAAATGAGACTTAATAGTTAAATCTACTCGCGCAGTTACACGTATATTTCCCTTTCGTTTCAGCGTCGTAGTAATGCAGATGGTGAACGAAGGTCCTTTTGCATTTTGTGGTTGATACTCTTACTTCTACGACTATTTGGGATCGTGAGGTTCTTCCTGGTATGGGCTAAACCTGAACATGGTATGTAGCAATATTATATTTCATACACTTAACGGTGTATGACACCAATTGGTCATTGTTTACATAAGGAACTTAAATAAGAAGCTTTCGAAAATCGTGGCGCATTATAGTAGCGTACATGACAGAATTTGACAGATGTAGATTCGAACCCAGTTATGAACATTCTCATGACCTCTAAAGCATAAAGCACTGGTGCAACCCAGGAAAACGCCGTCGATATAAATTAATATAGCATAGTTGTAAGAACGTGTTCTATTCGACATACGTATAAAATATAAGTTTGAAATAGTTTAATTCTTCGTTCGCGTTTTTTATCGAAGCTTTTTTCTGAACATAAATGTATCATGGCCTTGACTGGGTTTTCACATACAAGATAAACCAAAATAATCTTAAGATATCAATAAAGATTATGGAGATTATTAATATAGACTATGAGGTTAATTTATTTAAAAATATCTTAACGTTCACATATCAATACATGCATTTATGGTGTTACTTTCTTGCTTTAGTCAATTTGAAACGTGTTCTATGAATTTTAATTTTAGGATATTTTGATGTTTAAATACCTATTTCAGCTTGAAATCAATATCTTAATTAGTTCGATTAAAGAACGAGTTTCAGAAAAGAAAAAGAAAATCGCGTTATATTTTGTGTTTAGTCTCTATCAATTTTTTTCAGACATATAATGCACATTAGTTTAAATATATCGAGATTAATGTAATAATATGCTGGAAATAATGTATATGCATGCTCTTTCTCACTGTCTTTCTTACTTTCTTTTTCCCTTTATCTCTTTCTCTAACTTTTACTTCGCCAATTAACCTTTTTTGATTTCTTTTTCAGTTTTACTCCAAGATATAATATGCATAAATATTGTAATGGTATATTGCTGTGTGACTATTCTAAAAGCAGGCATTCAGTAAACAGAATTTTCATTTTATTTATTATTTCTACTTCTAAGTTTGTATCATATCATTTCATTGCATTTTTCAGACCGCAAATGGTTGGCGAATGTTGAAGCTTTCACAGATTCTTCGCAAGCCTTTTTAAATTGTGTTTACCTTATTTGTTCCGACAAAAATGTCCGGAGTTGGTTGTTATGCGGCTGTAAAAAATGGCAATATGAAAACCTCGAAATGCATCAGAGACAACAGGAGTAATTTCCATGTCATAAAATATTCATGAGTTGACCAAATAAACATTTATAAAATTAATTCATCAACCGCAGACCATGCAATGCCATGAATGATATTCAATATACTTTTCAACATTGAGATACATATGAAAACCATGAATATTTACTTAAAATTTAGAATTAAGTAGACAAGAATCATTAAATTGCATTTTAAAATCTGTAGTTAAACTTAGACTTAATCTTAAATTTAAGAGAACGCAGCTATTCTTATAAATATTTCTTTCACATTAAAATTTGAACGGAATCCTAGGTACAGTTGTAATTTATGTAATCATTGTATAGACACTATCAAAAGTATATATTGATTGTTTATACGAAAGTAAAGAACCAGAGTCTTGATTAACCGTAAAATGCGATTTGTGTTATAAAATGTCCTTTTGAAATACCACATCTTAAATTCTATAGATTTTGTCAACTTTAAATGAATACAGGTAAAAGTGAAGTGTAATTTCATTGATGTATATTGAAGTCTTATTTTTTATCTTTATGATTTCATCTAGAATAAATCTTAAGGAAATAAATAAGGATTAGGACATTTCTGTGTAAAATCTAAATCGTATACTGAATACCATCCAAGACTTGTTGGCATTGGGGGTTCATATAACAAGATAAAACCAATAGAAATTAACTGTTTAAAGACTGAAAATGCGATATTCTTTTTAATTCTATGTCATGGAAGTGGAGGACCGTATCATTTCTTCGACGGCGTATGAGTATCGAAATAAATGAGATCGTTTATTTGTGCTTATTATGATAAATGTAAATATAAACGCACGTTGTAAAACGGGGTAGTCAAAATATACACTTCAGAAAAAGACCTTGCTTTCTTGACTAGTATTCGTTTTTCAAGCTATCAAACTGAACGGAGCTGCATGTTCAACTAAAACATCATTTGTTAGTATTGATAAAAGATATGGCTTTCCGAGTTCTTTAAAATCGAAGACAGCTTCATATATAATAAGGATATACATGTATATTGCTTTGTCTAAAGTTACGACAGCTTTTATCTTAAGTTTATACGAGGGGCATATCTCAATTAGCGCCAACGGCAGTGCGTTTTTATAAATAATTCATACCTGTGAAAAATGATTAGTAGAGTCCTTCAAAATATTCACCATGGACCTCTACACACTTTTCCAGCCTCAGAATCCATTCCGAAAATGCATTCTTGAACTGTTCTTTGGGTATACTGTTTATACTCTGGTAGAGTGCGCTTCCGACGGCACTACGGGTTTCGAACCGGCGACCACGAAGGCAAGACTTGATGTATGGATTTAACCAAAAGCCACCAGGAGAGAGGTCAGGACTATAAGCGGGATGTGGCGAAACCTCAATTCTCTGCTCCTCTAAATAAGCTTGAACCAAGGCTGACCGGTGCGCAGGTGCATTATCATGGAGTAATTTGATCCTTCGCACCCCGGACCTTGGGTTCTTTGTAATGTAGTGATTTAATACAGCAGTGAGAACGTGGTCACGGTAAAATGTTCCAGTGAAACTACCCCTCTCAGGCACAGCGACACGGGCCACTATTCCATCACTGTCATAAAATAGAGCGTACACAACTCTTTTAACGCTCCTGCTACGTCGAGCAACAACTGGGCGATGGCTGTTTTCACCTACCCACATTTTGTTACTGAGTTTATTGTCGGGCTCAAAAAAATAAAGCCATGTTTCATTCCCAGTGACAATTTCTCTCAGGCATCTAGGGTCTCGATCTTTGAACCTGGTTAATAAGGCCGAGGCTTTTTCAACCCGCTCCCTTTTCTGGTCAGAAGTTAGCAAATGCGGGATCCAACGGGCGCACTTCTCTTTCAAGATGGAAAACACATATGATTCACTAAGGCCCGATATGTCAGTGACACTTATTTCTTCCACGGTATATTTTGCATCTTCATCAACTATGGCTTTGACAGTACTGATGTCTTTTTCAGAGGTAGCGGAAATTGGCCACCCAGGGCGGGGCTCATCCTTAACATTAGTTCTACCTTCCCTAAACATTGACACCCACCTGGCAATTGTACGATATGGAGGGCATTTTCTCCATAAACTAAATCTAGATCCGTTTTCATTCCTGACGCGCATTTACCAAATAACCCACGAATTTTGCAATTAGCTCTTTGCTCCTCTCTCAAATCACAATGCAACTCAGCCATGTTCACAACCTGTATACAAAACCACATGTATTTAAATGACCTGCTAAAATTTTATTGCATGTGCAAATCGTGCGAAAATAGACTGTTGGTTAGAAAAATCAATAATCCTTCCAACGGTATATTATTCATGTACTTTCACGTGCAAATCATGGTTAAATTGAATTGTTGCCACTAATTAAAATATGCCCCTCGTATATGTTGGATGACTTTTTTCAATGTGAATATATCATAATGATGAGGTAATGTATTTTTCTTTGAAATTAAAATCAAGCTCATTTTTTAAAAAAATTCATTTTTTAAATTTTTAAAATTGTATGAAAAAATAATGATGTCTAATTGTCTAAATAGTACTTATGAATTTTATTTAATCATGACATTAAAGTTTTCTCATAATTTGAGTGTTGCTGTTTATGCGTCCACCGTTGATGTAATATTTCTGCTTACGTGCAGACCATGTCACCAGAGGATCGGCAATTTCCGGTATAATGCGCTGATTTACTTTCATCAATCAGTGACTGGGGAAAATCTCAAGTGTATGTTTATTTCCCCATTAACCAATGTGTGAAATATTACACCCGCACGCAGGTTAATTGATCAGGGTCTGCTCAAAGATGTAGGTTTACGATGAGCATAAAGTTAGTTCCTTATTCCTTATTCCTCTTTCGAATAAGGAATAAGGAACTGGTTCCTTATTCCTTATTCAAACGCGAATAAGGAACAGTAAAATTGGCAGATGCATATGACTATATTTTAACATAAATATGATCTAAACAATATAATTAAGCATGAGAAATACAAATATAAGAGGTTCCAAGTGCTTAAGAACAATTTTTTTAATGAAAATGCATAAGTCGAATAAGGAATAAGGAACTGGTTCCTTATTCCTTATTCAAACGCGAATAAGGAACAGTAAAATTGGCAGATGCACATGACTGTATTTTAGCATCAATATGATCTAAATAATATAATTAAGCATGAGAAATACTATTTAAAAGGTTCCAAGTGCATAAAAACAATTTTATGATTTTTATTTCTAATGCTTAATTACATTTTTTTTTTATGCATCTGTTAATTTTTCTGTTCCTTATTCGCGTTTGAGTAAGGAATAAGGAACCAGTTACTTATTCCTTATTCGACTTATGCATTTTTTCATAAAAAAAATTGTTCTTCAGCATATGGAACCTCTTATATTGTATTTCTCATGCTTAATTACATGCTTTAGATAACATTTATGCTAAAATAAAGGAATAAGGAATAAGGAACTAACTTCATGCACATAGGTTTACGTCTCATTTCGGGGTCAATTTGTCGATAGCGACTTCAAGCTTATAAATTAAATAGTGAGGAAGTCTATAAGAAAACAAACACCCAAGTAGAACCAGTTACCTACGGCAAGCCAGCCGGAATGCTTTGTTGAACCGTATGTGTCACGGAATGTATATGCCACACGAGTGAACAATTCGACCGAATATATTACACATGTGATGTAATCGGTCGAAAATGAATAACCAGTTGAAAATATATTTGTAAAATATATGTTTTAATGAGGCACGATGATGTGCAGCTAGGTGCGCTTCTTAAATAAATATATTTATGAAAAATCAATATGGTTGCTGACGGTTTAACAATAAACTATAGAAATAATTATTTTACTATATATATATATATATATATATATATGAAAATAATACAATTCCAAGATTTCTACTTGAAAAATACAATTCTTATTAATCAAAAATACAAATATAATAGTAAAAATATATTTAGCTGGACATATATATGTAAAATGTATGTACGAGGCACGATGATGTGCAGCTAGGTGCGCTTCCAAACAATGACTGACCAGCAAGCGCATTCAGTTGGTCATCGTTACCAAAGCGTGACATAATCATGCAGTAGTAGTAGTATCTTTATTTACATCTCATCATTGTACAAATATGAAAATAATTACAAAATCAAAACGTTTAGTTAGTACAATGCCATTCCATATGGAATTATAAGAGATAAATATTTTGTATTAATTATAAGATTATTTTTTTTTACATTAAAGAAAGCATTTGTCCCAAGCTTCAAAATTCAGACTCAAATTCTATCAACCATACTTATAGCTAAGATATACTCAATAGGTGAGGACCACCTTCCACCATTCTTGATAAAACAACTACATGTATACACATGTTTGTAGTAAACTGACCTTATATAAGTCATATTAAATAACTGTCTCACAGTTAATCGGCATAGATAAAAGAAAAGCTTTTCTTTTCTACTCTCTCGTTAATGTTGGTGAAGCCATTGTTTCAGGGCAGTGTAGGTCACATTGCCCGAGAAAAGGACACCCTATTTTTCATAAACGAACTTCGGAGAATTCCGGTTAAATATAGAATACAGTATCCCCGAAGCAGGTGCTTGCTGTACCACGTGACACATTTCTAAACATGGCGTCTTCACCCGTCCCGGATCGTCCCCGGTGGCCGATTGGTTAGTGCGTCCTCCTCGGGAACGGGAGAATGTGGGTTCGATCCCCGGCCGCGACATACCAAGGTCGTTAAAATGGTTCTGGTATAGCTCCCTTACTTGGCGCTCACCATACAAGGATAGTTCTATGACTGGTTGGCCCGGTGTCAGAATGTGACTGGGTGTGGTATCATGTCACATGTCTACGGCGTGATACTGCAGTGTGGCAGCACTATATCTGTCACAAGTGGACAATGTCTCCAAATGACTGAAATACTGTCGGTGGAACGTTAAACCCAACAAACAAACAAATACCCGTCTCGGGTAGCGAATCCGTAAGTATAATCAGCCTGTTAGACCTGTGTTTTATTAAGGAAATTTAATTTCAGCCCACCTTAACATTTTACACCAGTCTCTATCACTTGCAAAGTGCATACTGTTACATGTGTAATGTGTTATTTCACATAACAAAACTTTCAGTGCAAAAATTGCATCTTTCCTTCTTACAAATCCACGCTTACATGTGACTTATCCCTTTGTCATACTGACATGTGAAATGTCAGTTTACTTTCATATTTATACTGATTGCATAAACAAGTTTTACTTTCAGGGTGGTCTCGGTTTATGTCTCGGTTTATAAGTTTATACTGGTTGCATAGGTCAGCTAACTTGCAAGTTAATAATACTTGCATAAACGTGAGTAACGTGCAGGTTGATCTAGGTTTATACTGATTGCATAGACGTTGCGTTTACTTGAAGGTGGATCTGGATTTATACTGTTTGCATTAACAGTAGTTCACTTACAGATTGATCTTGGTTTAAGGAAGCTCCTAAAGAGAAGCAAAATGATAGAAGCAAAAATGTCATAGACTGTGGCAGTTCAACACTTCCATATATATTCATTTTTTTAACAAAATGTTAATAAAAATCATTTAATTTTGGTTTTTTGTTTAGATTTATATAAGCGTTTCCAATGTCTCAACAAAAGTATCTAATGTGCATTTTCTTAATTATTTTTCTAATTCAGAGAGAGAGAGAGAGAGAGAGAGAGAGATGCAGTACAGTCGAAACTCGTTATTTCGACATCAAAAAAATCATGATTTTTATGTCGAGATATGAATATGTCGACGCATGAATTTACATGTACCTGGAAACATGTTATCATATATACACACTCATTCACGAAATGCACACAATTTGTCTAAAAAACGCCCTATATGCCTAATTAAAAGACTAAACTGAGTTTTGCTGAAGTTGGTGATGCAAATTTCGTTCAGACTGTATATTTACCGCTGGTAAAAATCGGGGGCAGTCGATTCCTGCCAATCAGTACCTTCACAATTATAATCACATTCAAGACCCAGTCACAAAGGACAGGAATTTCACAAAGGTATGTCCAAAAAGAAAAAAAAAAGAACTGATTTTGTTTTCATAATGTTTAACGAGCTTTTAATCTGCAATACCCACCAATTTATCTGCTGCAAACTTTAGTCTTAAATATATGTGGCTCTTCTCAATTATTTTCATTAATGCTAAGCATAGTGTTCCTCTAATTGGAAGAAGCACTGTGAAGTTGCATATAATGCATTACTCGGATATTCGCGGAGCAGTGTGTGCAAACTGGGCACAAAAAAAAAATTGCATGCTGTACTTGCCAATTTGGTAATCAGCCTTTCAACATCTATGACTATTCTCGAGTTAACTTACTCTATTATCTTTCTGTAAAGTTCTGGCACATTTAAAACTTGTCCGAATAACGATAATGTTTAAACTGGAAGCAAATACTCCCATTACGTAAAGCTGTGGTAGATACGTTTGGCATCTGAAATGATAACATGATCAAATTTAAAAACAATAAACAATTAAAACTCATTATCATATTAAACATTTTAAAGACAAAATTAGGAAGGCAAGCGATGTAAAGGCACAGCACAAATGCGTAAGCATTGTGTCAAAAATGCTGTCTGCATCACTGCTTACATACAATAATCCTTCTGTCAATTATACATGTTTGGATATATTTAATAATTAAACTGTTGTATGCAAAACATATATGAACTTAGGGCTGTTTCGACTGGTAACCATAACATTTCATAACCATTCTAGGTATCAGTGTTTATCAATTATTTAGTCTAATAATATATTTCAGAAACAGATTACAGCTTAATGATATCGCCTCGATCATTATTATGTCAAAAGGTGAGAAAAATATGCTGTCTGACAGGGACTCATATGCGAGACATTTCGCTTACAGGGCAAATGTTCAACCGACTGAGTTATACGACTGCTTACACATGATATTCCTCTATTGTGATTCATCGGTAGCGTGACATACTCCCCTACCACATTGGTTCCCAACAGGTCCAGAGTACAAGGTAAACATAATCTCAGACCACTTACGGCCACAGTGTCATGTTGGGCGCCAAATTTTACAGGGTAAAAACATGCAGCCTGACAGGGATGCGAAACTGCCTACCAACTGAGCTACCAGGCCACTTAAACATTATTTTCCCCTATTGTGAGTTATTGATACCGTGACATTTATCTGCAGATAATATGGCTTTATAACAAATCTGAATGTATTATCATTTTGTTATTTGAAAATAGTATATTATAGGGTAACTCACCTGACGAACTACAAGTATATTTGGATTGTTTATCATCCAAATGCAAGAATTAAAGTCTTGAAATAAATATTAGAAAAAATATTAATTTATTTTCCAATAAAGGGTGGGGAACAAAGTAATGAAAAATGGACATATAATGGACATACCTTAGAAAATAGTGGATTTTTTATCTTACAATTGAATATGTAGTTCTTGGAACTATCATAATGTTTCCAGCTTGTTTGATGCAATTATGGCTGATAAAATAGCATGAATCATATCGAGGGCTCAGCGCAAAACAGTCGTAACTTGTTCTTTAATACATATAAGTTACGACTGTTTTGCGCTGAGCCCTCGCTATGAAACTATACACTTCTAGTTTTTAGAATATTTAAAAGTATTCTCCCATGTGAGATAATATTTTAACAGGAAAGTTTAACTTGTGGTCTTCTGTGAATTCATCACTCATTGTTTATGATACACAATTTCGAACTTTTCCTGTGTGTATAAAACATATCGAATAATGCTATTTCTGTAATTTGTACCTGTGCCTGTTTCGTCGTAGTGACCACTTCTGGCATATCATGAGTGGCATATCCTTTTAGCTTCATAATTAGGAATAAGATAGCCTTAATTAATGTAAGCTAAAACGATGCAGTAATCAATGTGTGTACAATTAAGTGATGATTGATATAGTGGTTATGATGATAGAAGGATATGAAAGAAAGTTGTGTTTAGTAAGCGATCTGACAGTGTGAAGATGTTACCCATAAATTCAGCCAGTATTCATACATACTTTTTTCTTTGCGTACTGTCCGATTTTTTAAACTGTTACAAGTGCAAACATTTCACGGCCAGAATATATTTATCTTCGCTCGTTTCTTGATACATTCCGCACGGTTTATGGGAATATATTAGCGAAAGGTAGAGCATAATAAGTTGTAATAGGAGGAGTGGTACACCACTGTCCACTGTAGCACAGAGGTAAACACCATGCACTTCAAAACAGAAAGTCACAGGTTCGATTTGTCTTTTACAGGCGTATAAGCTGATTTTCAAGAATGCGTTGGTGAAGTCAATGCTCCAGTTTCATTCTTTTCCTTCCGCAAACAGTTCTCTTATAAATTCCAGTAGCTTAAACAGTCTGATCAATACAATAAACTGAATCTTCCTGATTCTTAGATTCTTTTAAAAAGTAATCGCACACATTCAAAATTATCTGTTTAGATGAACCTTTCCTAGCCATTCCCAAGTATAAGAGGACTACACATACCATATTCATGTTTTTGTTTAGAAACAAAATTTTCACGTTATTCCCGTGGTATGATATATTCACGCAAGCGGGTTTTTCATAAGTTAAAATCTTAGTCAATTATTTTGATATAAAAAGGTGAAGACAAAAAGAAAACGGAATCAATCCTGTTACATCCAGCATTGAAGTTCATGGCATTTACCACTGTGCCACAGTTGACAACGCTTTACTGGTACTGTAACAATTTTATAAACTCTCCCTTTCGCTAAGTTATTCCTTTAAACCGTACGGAATATAACGAGAATCGAGTGAAGATAAATATATTTTGAGCAGTGACCGTGAAGTTTATGCGCTTGTGACAGGTTAAAAAAATCTGACAAAATAAAACCATTTCATGAATACACTATAATGAGTATATCTGTTAACCTCTAAAGTAAATGGTTCTTTATCAGTCTCATAGAATGACAATCAGTATTGAAGTCAAGCAATTCTATTAGAAACTACCAATCAAGAACAGTAAATGGTTCTAAGGAATAGCAAGAGATATGCTATATTTGAAAGTACCTGGTGATTGCCAAGAGACTGCCTTCCATTAGTCAGTATGCCCCGCAATATGCCTAAAGATATCTATGTATTCTTCAATAAACCAGTTCGCAGAGAGAGAGAGAGAGAGATGTATACGTGCATACAATACATCTTCCCTGTATGAAATACAAGGCCCATATTATAATAATGAGCATTGAATTCAAACAATTCCATTATAAACTACTACGGTTATCAAGTACAGTGAATAGTGCAAAGAGAGAGAGAGAGAGAAGTATATATCACCCCTGTATGAATACTGCACTATGTGAATTCATTGCTATTGCTGCCTAAATGATCCAGAGATAACACAGTGCTACACACTGCTATGCCAGTCTTTTTACCTGTGTACATATAAAATGTTCACTTTACAAAAGGAGGCCTCTATCATTAAACTTAAATAGAAACTACAATTCTTAATCGATTTTGACAATCTTTCTTTTGTTCAAGTGGGAAGACTTTCTACTTTAACATTATCAGATTTAAACACATCATGTCATAAAATGATATAGAATTGAGTAAAGCAAGGATCAAACATTTAACCTGTTGTTAAATCACCAAATCTCAACCGATTTTCAAAAACTAAATATCACTAGTGAGGTCTCTTTAAGGACTTTAATTTTCATGCTTATTATTCCGATAAAATATTTTTAGATATTGAGTTATTATTCAAAGCGAAAGAAAAACGCAATATTCAAAATATGACCTTGACCTTTGCAATTTTGCAAAATTAGAAACTGCGAGTACCTTTGATATATAAAACTACATAATCTGTGAAGGATCCATGAAAATCGGACAAAAAAATAAAAACAGGAGCTTCAAAAAAACCCCGAAAATTTCATAAGTTTAAAATTTAATTTTTTTTTGTGAAGTTTGACCGCTCTTAGAAGAAAAATAAGGCTTTTCCTGAATTCGCCACCATATATTATATATACCATATATTTTATGTATATATGTCTTGCAAATCATATGCAAGAAACGTAATGCTTCTATCTCATCTCAAACAAAATTGTGGCTTTTTTTCTTAGAGCTACCCTCATCTATGCACTTTTTTTTTCAATCTTCGAATATTCAACATCTTCTAGCCCCAACATTTTATGGTACTCGATACTGAGATATTCTATCGGGCTGTCAACAAGGAACAGAATGCTGAAAACCGCATTTGAATCGGACTTCAAATTTTTGAGTTATAAGCAAAATAATGATTTTAAATGTAGCGTCCCCTAGTGGCATACTTCGAAGCAAAATTGAAAAATTTATACCATTAGGCACGTGTTTAGTAATAAGTGCTTACATCTCTAGAAATTTATAACTGTAGCTTTCCTCATCTAATCGTAATCGCGTACAGATGGAAGAAAAATACATGTAATAATAATAATAAAATCTAGAAACCCATTCGCGATTCCACCGTCATTTGATATTGTTGTGAAAGAAGAAATATATTATTCGAAACGTGCGACTCGCAAACTTAATGGAATTTCGCGGAAGCAATTCCATTAAGTTTGCGAGTTCGCACGTTTCGAATAATATATTTCTTCTTTCACAACAATATCAAATGACAAATGACAATGCGACATGACACTCAACATTATTGCGCACAAATGTCGCGTTGAATTACTATAATTTTTCACGAAATATCACATTAATTATTGAGTGTCATTTCAAATTCATTGGTGTCGTGTCACATTGTCACATGTCATTTCATATTGTTGTGCTAATATCGTGCTTCACATGGAAAGGTTGCCGCACGACAATGTATCACGACACACGACCATGCGACATGACATATGACAAAGCGACACGACGTTCAACATTATAGCATGCAAATGTTGTGGAATGCTTGTGTGTTACGTTAAGTTAAATCTCGACACATGCCTTTGTGAAATAACTCGATACACGACATTATGAAATAACTCGACACACGACATCATGAAGTAACTCACAACAATGCAATGGGTTACATGACAATGCGGCACAACACTTGACTTGTCGCATTATCGTGTGTTGTTTAATATTGCTGCATGCTGTTTACAACTGTCATGCATTGACCGTTCTTAGCATATTTGCTTGCAATGAATGAACATAAGTTACAGATTAGACCATGTCAGTAACTACGGTTGACTACCACTTTTTGAGGATGTTATCGTTAGCTTGCAAACTAGTTTTCCTAAGATATATCAAGTTGTTAGATGTGAAAACCAAGATCTTTCAAATATGTGGTTGCAGTGCATAAACTGCTTTTCATAAGATAGACCCTTTTCTTATATTCAAATAAACACGATCTTTCAAGTATTTGATCGCATTATGTGAACATTTTATAAAAAATATACGATACCATTAAATACAGTTGATTGCCTCTATTCAGTTATTCAGATGCAAGCTCAAAAACTAATTTTCATAAGAATGACAAAATATTATATGTGAATAGCAAAAATCTTACAAAATGGTCACAGTTCTTAAATATGTGTTACACAAAAGACAATGTTTTTTTAATACGGTTGACCATCACCTTTCAAACATGTAGTCGCGAGCTTCAGAACTGCTTTTCATAAGATTAACACGTTTGTAAAATTCACATTACCATGATTTGTCAAATATTTGCTCACATTATTTAAACAAAAGACCTATGATATTGATTACAGTTGACTGTCACTGGTCAAATATGTTGTCGCAAGCTTGCAAACTATTTTTCATAAGAAAAAACATGTTTTTAAATGTAACAAATAGTAGCGACAAACCATTTTTGGATAGTTTTTGAACTTTTATTGAAGTCCTGAGCTTGAAATCGGTTATTCATAAGGTAAACCCATTTATAATTACCTGTCATTTATGTAGTCGCAAGCTTGAACACCATTTTTCAAAAGAAAGGCCTATTTATTGCATGCAACTATATATATTCTTTCCAATTTTTTATCGTAATGTTTGAATACAAGTTAAACAAAAGGTCATGTATTTAAATACGGTTGACCATCATCTCAGGCATGTAGTCGCGAGCTTGAAAACTGTTTTTCATAAGACTGACACAGTTTTAAAATTCTAATTACCATGATCTTTCAAATATTTGCTCACAATGAAAGAAAAATTTAAACAAAAGACCATGTCGTTGAAACCGGTTAATTACCACTATTTAATTAGATGTTGTCACAAGCTTGCAATAATTTTTTCATATGCAATAACAAATGGAAAGGAACATCCTGAACAGCTATTATAGATTAAATGACAAAACAGGTAATGCCATACTCATTCAAATTGAGGACTCAGTATTAAATATGATTTATTTTTAACTACAATTTATTTCATAATAGAAATATCGGTATACTAATTTCTCATTAAATTAACGATGGGATAAGTACCCTTGCACCGGTCGCAATGATTACTTTAAGAAAATTTACTTTTTTTACAACTCAAAAAGAAAATGTCCATGATTTTAAGAAAACATCAAACTTTATATCTATCCTGGTGTTTTAACGTGTAAAGGTATCACCGAGAATGCATAGGAGTACTTGATTACAAGATTTAATAATACCAGCATACAGAATTTTTAAACCATCGGTTATTTCGGCAAAATACCTTCATTTGATCCATTGATTAAAAGCCCAAATAATAAAATCTTGCTTATTACTTCTTTGATTTATTTGTTTTAAGCCAAATACTATATCTGAAATTAATATCAAATCATACACAAATGGTAAATGTGTATTATATCATGAAGGAAATTAACTAAATAGCGTAACACCGCCTTGTTGTGTATGTAGTACAAACCATACCAACCAAAGCAGGTAAACGCTTTACATACAGAGTTATGCAACATTTACATATATTACATTTGATTAATTGTTTAACTATGTTTTGCTTCATAACAGAAATGCAGGTATCATAATTTCTCATTAATTGAATGACGGGATAATTACCCCTGCACCGGTCACGATGATATCAGGGATTCTATATACAGGGATATGCAACGCATGTGCTTACATAGGCGTTATCAGTAAAATGTTCGCCTCGCTAAGTACAAATGTACAGGTGTCGGCCATTTTGTTTTACCCATTTTGGTTGTTCTCCGGCCTTCACTTTTGGGAGATAACGGTTCATTGCGTGTAATCTTTCATTGATTCGCAGGTGCACACATTGCATTTGATGTAATGTTACTGTCTGTGATATATGATCACAGCAGGACCCCATGCTATATCTTGTCGAAGTAAAACGGGATTTATGAGCCTGTATATTACATGCTAGGGAGTGTTCCTCGTAATAGGGTTCTAAAGACTGTCCAGTTTGACATAAAACAGTGAAAACGTTTGTATTCATTTGAAATTGCCTGTTATTAAAAGTCAACTTTTAATTTATCTTTCAAATATAATAGGTCTTAAAATAATATTTAAATGAAAAGTGGTGATACTTTGATACTGATAAAAACAGTCAAAACAGATAATTTACCCATGTAAAGTGAAAATGCCCCTTTGTTGTTGCTCTTTTTTGTCGGGGGAAATATACAGAGTGCTTATTATCAAGAGATAATTATAGCCAAACTGACTAAGAAGCGATGATCGAGGTATGTTCTAGATTTGAATGAAGGTGATAATAATGTTTTCTGTTATTAGGACTTTCTGCCTAAAGGTGATTACTACATCAAGCGTATGTCCTCCTACATGTGTAGGTTGGTTTACGTGCTACCTCATACCACAAGACTTGAGGGTACTACTAAACTGCAAGGTGTCACGATTATTTGGGACGTCTAAGTGAAAATTTAAGTCGCCAACTATAATGACTCTTATCATCAGTAGCGTATCTTGAAAGAAACGTTGGCCATTCTTGTTCTAAAAACTCATTTGTCTTAAAACCATTTGCTTCTGATTTCATTGATTTTCTTATGTCAATGACGTCATATGACATCAAACTTGACGTTTTCTACACAACGACGATTCTATTGCATAGTGCATTTACGATTTTATTCCCGCGGCTGTACACTAAAATAAAAAAAAAGAATTTTGATATGCAGAATTAAGAGGTTTAAGTTCAATTGCTTATATTTTTAAAACCTATAAAACTAGACCCAAATATGCAACAATTGAATTGTAGGGATTTTCTTTTAAAATTGGAATTAAAAAAAAAAATTTTTTATTTATTTTTGCCATATGGCTTATTTCACAAAGTTCATGCATGAGAAGTCCATACGAAAAAAAACGTAAAAGGTAGGGAATTCAATATATATTCTTTCTAACGGTATTAATCTTTACATTTGACAATAGAATCTACAATGTGACGTCAAAGTTGAAATATGCTACCAAGTTTGGTTCGCGCTCTGCAGCAGTAATTTTTGGTCCGATTGACTTGATATTTACATAGAAGGTGTACGTTAAGATGTAGATGTGCATACATACTTCAAGAATTCCAAAGGTTAGAGATTTTATTTCAAAATCAAGACTCGAACTTTGGTCATAAAAACATAATTTCGTGTTACAAAGGCTACTGATGAGTTAGAAGCATGAATATTGGACAGTGTATGTGTCTTGGGGTCTTCTTTGTATTCCGTGACAGCTGACGTCGTATGACGTCATTTGAGGTCAAATCATGATAAGCAATTTTGCATTTGAAATAAGCGGTTTTTAGACCCTGCAGGCTTTATTTTTTTGACCGATTTGAATGTAACTTTCAATTAATGTGCAACCGAGTGTCCCATCATGCATGGTGACATCCGTTGTCGGAAAATCGAAAATGTCAAGGACATATTTCAGGTATCGTTTTTTTTTTCATTGGCTTGAAATATCTCAAAAACGATAAATATTCTATCGAGACATTATGGGTATAATT
>CM037795.1:38673764-38715053 GCA_021229015.1 Solen grandis | reverse complement strand
ATGAGAAATAGAAGAAAGAAATGAATAAAATGAATGTAAAGTGAAGGAAATTATGAAATGAAGGGCAAATTGATGTTTTGAAAGGCAAATTAATGAAATAAAAAAGATATAAAGAGAAATTAAAAAAAAATTTGAAGACTAATTGATAAAAAATAAATTGATGAAATGAAGGGAAAATTGCTGAAATGAATAGCAAATCTGAAGAGCAAATTGATTAAATGAAGAGCAAAAACCCTTTTTAGCTAGGTAATCAAAAATTCTTGATAATTTAGTTTTAAGTGATGCTAAATGCAGCGGTTTCTCTCAAAATATATCTCGTTTATCCCGTATGTAGCATAATCATTGCTTACATTAATTTTGATTTATCAATCCTAAAATTGTAATTAGTAAGACTATTGAATTTTTTGGCATGTATTTTATGTATGTGTAGCAAATATCATTCGAAGTAATTTATTTAGGACTATTTGACAGGTGTGATTGTGGTCGTATGTTTCATCAATAGAGTTAACTGAGATCAAGTTTGTATTTTGTACATTTAGATGTAGCTATGCATTTGCTTATATGCTTCAATCTATGTTTCCTAATGCCATACGTTCTATTTGCTGAAGTATTTCTTATAATTTTCGGTGTCAGGATACGCCTGAAGTGTACCTCGGTATACCGCGGTTTTAAGTGACTGTACAGGGGTATGTACCGCTGTATTCTGTCTTTGAAAATATACTACATGTAGTTTATTAAAAATATAAGCTTAACTTTAGCTGAATCTTTATTAACTTGGGCAGAAACTTTAAAAAAAAGCTTAAATTACACAGCAGTATATGATAATGACAAGACTTGTGGCTAGAGAGATCAAACTGAACACGAAATAAAAATTTGTTTAATGTTTCTGACAAGATTACAATTTCTAAAATACTTACTTCTGGCCTCTTTGCCTCACATCATTTCACTCATTGTTTCGTTTTGTGTTGAACTTTAATCCAAAGTGCTCCCAAATAGCACTCTAAGCCTTCTTATTCCACACAACTTTGTAGTCAGTTGTTTAAATCTTTAATTATCCATAAATAGCAACTTTTGCAGCAGTCATGTTTCTGTTTTTAGAAATAATAACACATTGTACTTTGTAATTTGTTAACAAACACTGGAATTTTAATTACCAATGTACCAGTAGTTGGTGGGAATTTTAGGTGAACAGGTGATGCAGTCAGCTTAAAACATTAAATGTTTAGAGTTGTGAATGTCTTGATTTTTCATGATATGTGACATAATGTTTAAAATAAATTTATGATAATAATAAAAATAATCTTATTTTGTTTTATGGAATGCCTGTGTGCCATACATGTCCAATAAATGGAATAGTGGAAGGACATAAAGTGACCATTTTTTTCTGTTTGGTTGATGTGGTTTCCACTTGAAGCAGATATAGTGTTGCGTAACTTGTGATATCTGGTCATGAATATGCGAAATGATGCCATACCAAGTCATACTATCCCGACTGCAAGTCGAACCATTATAATACAGGACAAGGTATTAGCGAGAGAGACTATACCAGGAGAGAGAGAGTTTTGTGCGAAAAAATAATTGAAATGACATATTGGAATAATAATGTATCAATACTTACAAGTATCCCATATATTTCTATCAAAAATATAGATTTATTATGTCCCCAATTTTAACTCCCTTTGGTAAGTTTGTTGTGTTCACCCTCATCCCCAACCACACAAAAACACTCTTAGATCATACAAACACCTGGAAAATAGGTTAGGTTTGTTTTCAGTTGAGAAGTACATTCGGACCACATGGGTTTGCTTATAAATGATAAAAAAACATACTGTACACATGCATATTAAGATATAAGGACAATTCTGTTGTCTGAACCAATTCCAATCAGACTCATAATTGCCCAGTACCCAATAAAGATATTTAAGATGTTTATGTGTACAGTGGGATTCTTTTTTGGTGGGGGGGGGGGGGGGGGGGGAATCATCGTACTAATAAGAAAATGTCAGTTATTTATTGGTAACAATTGTACTTTCAACTTTGTTGGTACAATAAACTTAAACTGAACTTAATGCAGTATAGCAATGAAACCCTTACAGAGAACAATATGAGAACATACCATTCAAGGATCATGTGGGCTTCATCCACTGCAATGCAAGAAAGCACCCTATTCTTCTCCATGGCTGTTATGAGTGAGTCCCCTTGTGATGTGCTCAAGAGAGCTTCAGGGTGAACAAAAACTAATGGATATTTTCCATTAGCTATGTCATCTAGAGGCACGCTGGCTACCGTATTTCGGTCTGTATCTTCTTCGTCTTCTTCAACATCTGCAATGTGGCCAGTCCGACAATGATAATCACGGTTGCATGCACTATTGCCTTGTTGACGCATCGTGTTTATTTGATCTACCATAATGCTATTCAATGGTGTCAAAATAAGACATACTGATTTTTCCAAATTGTATTTTCTTTTCAACAAGAAAGGAGCAATTTGAAAAAATTAACTTTTGCCATATCCAGTTGGCAGAATAGCCATAAGATCTTGTTTATTTGACACATGAAAATGACATTCTTTCTGCAAATCCTTAAGAGGTTTGGTAAAACCCATCTCTTTTGAAACGTATTCAATTATGCTGTCATCCATTGCTGTATCGACTTCTCCAAAACGGTACGATTTGATTGGGGACGATATTTGACCGTACACTCTATATATTCTTTACATGCTTGATCTTCACGAACGGTTTATGTTAACGTGTCAGTTATAATAAAAACTTTATTTATTAATCTAAAGAAAATGCCCACATTCCCTCATTTTTGCCTTTTTTACGCATTTCGATTGATGCGCGGATCTATTTGTCGCGGACTCACAATTCGCAGTTTTGGGGTGAATCCTAAGGTCTAGTATAGAGACTGGTTCTAGCTAGTGACGTCACAGTCTCTATTTATATATTGCTTGTAACGTGGCTGCGAGGTTAGTCAAGGTTTCCCCTGATGGGTAGACATACTTTTTAACTATACGAAGAACCCACTATATGGTGTTTCCCAGAAATGTTGTTATTTTTAGATTTATCCAATTCTGACGGATTCCCCATAAATTATCGCAAACTTTATGATTTTATTCTATTTCAAACACAAATAAAACAACTAATAAATAGTTAATGGGTAACCGTGATACTCTGTATACATAATGTTGTCTCGTGACGGCGTCAACTCCGACACACACACACACACACACACACACACACACACAATGGCTCGTTCTTTAAGTAAAATAGATGACACAACTACTGAATGGTTTATATTGAATAACCCAGATACTCTCGACTATATATGTAGTGTTGTTTCGTAACGGCGCCAAATCCGACACAAAAATCAACTTGTTCCTTCAGTAAAATAGATATTTCTTAAATGGATTTAAAAACAAAACAAAAAAAACAACAAAAAAACACGGATTTAAAATAAAAAAATTATAGTTTAACTCTTTTTGTGGCCTTTGATAATATGTGTTGAAACCCTTAATTAGGCTACTTATTTAATTCTTTATTACGTGTCTCACAGACACATTTAAGAATGAAATAAAAAATATTGAAGTAAATATGATTCCCTGAATAGAGAAAAAATTCTAAACATTTGAAGTGCAAAGAGACCAAGACATGTAATATTGTTTCCTTTCTCTCGTTGCTACTTTTTACATAATTATCCTACAACATTAAAAGCAATATAAAGGATTTATTTAAAGGTATTATTCAAAATATATGCGATATATGAAAGATAATGTTTCAATATGTTTGTGAGGTTTGATTGGGATGGATCCGCGACCCTCCCAAGCCGATTATGAAACATTAAATAGGCCATCATGTGGCTGAAATTTAAAAAATAAATGTTTACTACTGACCGAACAGTTGCTATATACAAGTATTTGTACAGTATCCATACATGTATAACAACTGTTATATATATATATATATATATATATATATATATATATATATATATATATATATATATTTGAACTTATTACGAAGTTAATGTTATGTAGAGAACTCTGGGGTAGCTTTCATCTCAGCAGATAAAGCTATCGGCTTTATTACAAAGAATATTTAAACAAGCTTTCAGCAAAATTGTTGAAATTATTTTTCTGCTGAATAAGGCAGTGTGTGTTTATTTGTTATTAGGAATATTTACCCGTTTCCCTGGTTACTTGAATTATAAATGTAATTGCGTCAGACTAAAAATTTTCGACCAAAATCACATACTTTATCTGTTCCTACTCCTGAAAATGACTAAAAGCAATTATCCAAACATCGTTTGATCCATTTCTTCTTTAAGAGCCTACGTAAAGGGCATAAACTGTCAAAAGCAATCTGCTGAGTTTTAGAACTTAGAGATCAAAAGTTTATATAACTGAGCATCACCATAACCATGCATGAATTAAGATACACCTTTTTATGTTTTCATACACTAATGTATGTGTATTAAACACACTTAAACTTATGAGGCATTGAAAACATTTCAAGCTAAATTTGTAATTTTGTACAAGTGTACTGGTTATAATGTCTAAAAACATGTACATAAATATTGCATTTGTGCTAATTGATTTCGCTCATGTCATGCAGGTACTGATTGCAATTGATTCAGAACAGTAAAACTGCGTATGCTAGATCACTTAACTGGAAAATCTATTTAAATCTTTGTTCAAGAAAATTGAATTATATATAGACCTTAAAAGTATAAACCATGGGCTCATTTCATGATGTAAAATCATATCAAATGTAGTGAAGCTTTGATATAAGGCTATGGATAACTTTTCTGTATTATTTATTGAGCAATAAAAGAATTTGCAGACACAATATAGGACTAAGATCAAATTTGTTCGTGCGAAGTTTAGTGAAACTAAACAAGTGGCCCCTGAACAGTACCACCTGTTCTCAGATAACATATTTTACTTTATATTTGGTCGCAAATGTTTTCTTTAATTCTTGCCTGGGAATTAATTTATTACATCTATCCAACAGTCTGACCGTCCTCGGTGGATGAGCGGTTAAAGTGTCCATTTCGGGAGAGGCAAAGTGTCCATTTCGGGAGAGGCAGATCCCAACAGCATTCCACGTATTGCGGTAGCAAGTAGCGTACTGTTGACTATATCCACCATCATGGATTGGAAATGGTTGCTCCGCTTTAAAAAAATAAACACCAGCGTAGCTCTAAACATATATACAATGAACAGCGATAAATTAGAAGTAAACGATTGAATGGACATGTATTATTGACAGGATCTGTACTTAAATACCGGACAAGGCGGTCCCATTGATTATTAGCGATTGAATAATATAAAGTAAACTAAAAGTTGAAGTCTACGTTTTTTTCTTTTACTCACAATTATCTTGTTATAGTTGCTTTTATTGCTATAATTGTGACTAGCAATTTTCAGCATTTAATGGCTACATAGGCCATGTTAGGTTATCTTGCTCCTCGTGCTTTGTGATTCAATATGAACAATTTTACATAATTGGATCAATACGAGGAAATAATGATATAATTAAATGAATGGTTAAATTTAATGCGTTTTTTAATTACTTCTTTAGCCTGTATTGTTACCAGACAATGTTCCTTCTTTAAACATTATGAATAACAGGGAAATCGTTAATCTTATTGAAAAAATAGGCGTATCATATGGAATGAGTTCATGTTCTGAATTTATTTTTTTTAAATTAAAAAGAATGCTCATTATCCTTCGTACAATCCCACCAATATATTTCATTGTGTATGAAGCATTCGTAATGAAGCCCTACCGCAGACATGTTGTACATCAGCACAGCCGTTACCAGTATCTTAAATCTCCGTGATTTAATCTTATACGTATGTTGATTGCCAAGCACCAAAGCTATACTGTATATATTACTGATTTAGGGACGGGGATTCGAACCAATAACCACATGTCCTCGTATTAAGTCAGATTCAGAATAAATTATTTTTCAATATACTTTCTCGGAAAAGAAAAACGTACATCTATTTGCAACCTTTACGATAATATTGGTTTTTGTGTGCTTGAGACGTTTCCAAAATACAAAATAGTCATACAACTTTAAATAGAACTTTAACTTTTTCTGTACACACACACACACACGGGTAAATTGATTCATTAAATATCGTTACATCCGTCGAGGTCTTTGAATGTTCGTATATTTCAAATTAATATGTACTCAATATTTATAGGTCGTTTACTTATTTGCACAAGATGTTTACACCTAACTAAGTTTTGTCGCTGTGTTTCCAGCCCGTTGACAATCAATCTACATAGCGCATTTGAACATTCGTATTAGCTCCCAGATTCAAGGGTCCTCTTACATAACATTGAGGACTATAAGGGGCGATACGTTGACAATTTCCTATTAACATATCAATATATATTTTCCCTTTAAATGAAAGAGATTCACTGCCACACATTTTAGAAGCACTCTATGCTGCTTGCAGATGTTTTTTTTTAATAGTTTCATAACAATCATAGTTATTTTATTCTGGTAAAGTGAAAATAAAATCGAACCATACTGCTATATAGATCTAAATATTTTGTTATGTGTGGTTGTTGTTTGTTTATCGTAACCATGACTATAGAAAGCTTCAACATATTTTTCTCTTCACTCACAAACAAAGCCATTATCATAGCTAAGCTTTTAACTGATCAGAAGGAAATATTTATCATTCATGTACCACTCCGATGTACTGAGCCGTTTTCGTGACGCAGAAAAATCAAGCAACTTTACAGAACTAACATTAGAGGATTGAACATCAGTAAAATCAGATGAGGTTCAAAACGCATATCAAATGTAAAAAGAATACACTCAGTCACCTTTTTCTATACTAAGAACGATACCGAACATTTCCATTTTGTTAATAAATTTCGCCCACAATTTAGCTTGAATGTATCCTACTAAAACATAAGGGGTGGTAAAATCCGTTGTCTTTGTAAGAGGAGATTTACTTTACCTAGCAATGTAGCATCGTGGTAGAAGGTTTGCTGCAGAACAAATGATGATCCAAATTATACAGCAACTGAACGATCTGTTTTCTATAATTATCTGTTTATTTTGATTGTATATGGGTTATATCTCATCGAGTAGTGATACAGTTTCATATTTTCAAGAGCGCGTAACTCGAGTAAAAATGTTAAAATTGTATCAATTCGAGATAAACCAATATCCACCCAACACAAACAAATGCTCTTTATTTCATACTAACTGCTGCTATATTTCCTTTGAAATAAAGTAAAATAAGTAGTCCCGACAGATCTATATCATCATTTGGCTTAAAATAAATAAATAAATTCATATACACTGGCGGAATTATGACCTCTACATTCAGCAGTTATTTGCTTAGTATAAGTTCATATCAGTTTTAATGTAATTGTGACTCTATTCCCTACGTATATGAAGATTTTACATAGATGCGCAGTAAATATATCAACAAAATAACAACAAATGACATATTTACAAATATACATTTTACGAGTACAATAAGGATTGAATTGCATTTATCTAGCAAATGATCCGTAAACGCATGGAAAATAAAATCATATATCAAAAAAGTAAAAAAAATAGCTTTACTTGTACAATAAACGCATACCACATATAAACCACAGCACGTAGAATACATTCTTACCATTGTTACAAATGTGTTGTCGCCCTAACGAACGCAGCGTAAGACATCAAATCGAACAGATTGATCAACACATATAAAAACAAGGCTTCATGTAATTAAAATTTACATCTGTCTCAATAACTTGAAGAGTGCTTTACATATAGTTTTTCATTAAGGAAGCAACCAACCGGTCAACATATTTAGACAAACACCATTCAAAAGTACATATGCACCTATTTTTTTTATAATTAATTATCGTTAAATTAATTATCGTTAAATATTTGACGCTTTGACAAACGGATCAGGCCCACTACTGTAGACCCGATTCTACATAAGCTGAAAGGCAAAGAAAAAAACTAAAATGTTTCGTATAGCATTTTAAGTTTTGTAAGTTGATTTTCATTAATGAGATAACAATAGTGATAAATAATGAGATAGAGTTACAGAAAATGTGTTCAAAGGGATGTTCAAATTGAAATGCAACTCGGGTTATATTATGTAACTACGCACGCTTTTCATATAAAAAAAACTACTTGGATCGCCTAGGGGTATCAATTATCTCTCGGTCGATACCAGTTTTGTGTAAATCTGTCCTCTCTAGCCTCGGCTACACAACGAGAAACATTGCATACTTGTACATACTAATAATAAAATGGGTGGTAAAAAAACTGCGTTCGCCGCCCAAATACGGGCCTACATCAAAAACCGCTGTTTTCTTGGTATAGGTCCAAAAGAGATATTTCATGAAATATGTTTATTTATTTTATTTAATTTATGGACCTGGTGAGCTGTCCTATGCATCGGTTATTAGATGGTGCAAGAAATTTGCAAGTGGAATAACGTTCTTGCAAGATGCACCATGTGGCCATCGCAGAAAGACAGCAACCAGTCCCAAAATGGTAGAAAAAGTCAGAGAAATTGTATCGACAGATGCAAGATTCACTGTTAGGGAAATAGCCCAAAAGGTAGGCATCTCAATAGGGACAGTTCATTAAATTCAAAGGAAGCACCTTAAAATTAATAAGATAACTGCGCGATGGATACCCCATTTGCTCACAGAGGAGCAGAAGCGCCTCCGCATGAAAATGGCAAAATCTTTGCTGAAAATGTACCCAAAATACAATAATCGCTCGTTTGCCAATATCGTCACAGGCGACGAGACATGGGTGCATTTCTATGAGCCCAAACGAAAACATGAAAACAAGATATGGGTACAAAAGACATAAAAAGGCCATGTATAGCCAAACGCACAATGAGCGTAAGAAAGGTTATGTTTGCAGTTTTCTTCACAAATCAAGGGCCTGCGATACAAATTGCTGTTCCGAAAGGTAAATCGGTAAATAGCAAGTTCTACAGAGGGGCTGTTCTAAAAAAGTTGAAGAAATATTTCAATAGACGCAGACCAGCGACAGGTTTGTCGGGGGTCAAGTTGCTGCATGACAACGCGTCTAGCCACTAAGCGGCTATTGTACGCAATGTTTTAAGGCAGGAAAAGGTTGTAGAGCTTCCGCACCCGCCGTATTCCCCAGACCTTGCCCCCTGTGACTACTTCCTGTTCACGAGGCTCAAAAAGTACCTCACTGGACGAAAATACAAAACACGATCTTGGTTCAGCAATTCTCCAGTGTCTCAAGGGTATACCCAAAAACGACTATGAAACTGCCTTTAAAAATTGGATCAAAAGGTTGAAACTGTGCATAGCTCACGGAGGTGAATACTTTGAAGGAATCCGATAGTTGGTTTATGAAAATTAACAAATCCTTTCTAGATATGCTAGGAATTGCATTTCAATTTGAACATCCCTCGTATTAAGATCTGTTATGGGTTATAATTTTCGGTAGACAATAACATTTGCCTTGCGCAGTTGTTATACATGCATGTAAACAATTAAATATGTCTCTTATTATTCACTTCCAAATTTAATGTAGAAAATAGTACTGACCTATAGGAAACCCTTGTGAATGAAATAAAATGCTTTTGTGTGTGCTTAATGCACCTTTACTTATCAACTACAGAGCAACAATAAAAACGATTTTGTCAGGATGATGTTTGAAACACGACGACTTGCTCAATTTAATTATATCAATAAATCAATTTTATATTGTAATATAAAAATCTAGTAATCAGTATAATTATCAATTAAGGACCTGAAGGGAATGGAATTTGCGCTATATTAGATATTAACCACAGGCTAGCTGGAACAGACGCCTTACGTACTGCAATTTGTCAGTTTATCTCAAATATCAGCAGGAATTCCAAATGGTGAGATTAATTTGTCTATAACTGAGCGATACAAGTTTACACTGATAGTTTTTTTCTTTAACCGCAAAGCAAAAGAAAAACAAATGTGAAACAAATGGAAATACCTACATGTATAAAGCCGAGCATGGTCGATGTAAATCATAATCTGTTTAAAGCTCACAATATACTAGTACTTTCGATAAGTAGACATACCCTATTCGATTGCCATATGTTTTAACATACCCATGAGTTGACAAATTCAATTGATAAGCAAAGTAATTGATATTAATTGCAACAGTTTGAGGTTTTATGTATTATATCTGTTAGATATAACATGAGTTTATCAAAGTGAAAACCAGGTGTGCTAAATCAGGCAAAGATAAGTATATAAATGTCAATAATAAACTAAAAGTGTATGACTGAATAATGCACATGTTGCACTTCAAGAAGCATAAGGGCCCGTATCCTTATGCTAGAATTATATATTTGCATTCCGTTTATTGTTTATCGAACTGGTTCATCCAACAAACATACGATAAACAGTGCAAGATTTCCAATGATATTTACTGAAATAATAATCATCTTCTTGCTGGTACCTGGATCATTTCATTAACTATCATTATCCTTAAAACCAATCATTATTTTTAGAGGTTAAATAGGTTTTATACGCACTATGTCTGTCATTTGAAACAAAGGACCTTTTTCTATACAATAGGACAATTTGAGCTGTTTTATATGTAAATGTCTATGGTGAGTCGAAGTCTGCATTACCCTTTTTTCTCAAATAATTTGACCGAATTTAGGCTCTTAATATCTTTAGCCGAAGAGTTCTCACCATGGTCTTTTATTAGTAACCTTTATCGGTGAGAGATTTGTGTAAAGTGACTCGGCTAGCTAGATCAGTAGCGCATTGGCCCAATAAGCAAAAGGCCTTGGGTTTAAGTCCTGATCATGCTGTATATTTTGCTTACCAGGTGCATGTTGTGATTATTATTATATATAATATACACACACAGACCAAATGTGATCTTTTCATGAAGTCATAAACATAAATTATTCTTTTATCAAAGCCTTTAATTTTATTTTAGAAACGTATTGCAATACTGTACACAAAGTACAGTCCGTAGATTATCTACTGATAAGAACAAAAAATAGAGAAGAATTTAGATAATTAGCAAGGCTACAAAAGTAAAACAACAACAATAACAGTTTTGTATCTGAATTAGGATTTGATTCGTTGTAGATCACAATACTGGTCTAAAACAACGGATGTAACGTAAATGCATTTTGTAAACAAACGTGCGATTTTAAACACTAGTTTCTTCCTTTAAAGTTCTACAAATAAATCGTCCTTTAAGTACAAATAATCAAACAATTTCCATATAAAAATACGCTTGTATTCGATTATAAACGTTCGGTTTTTCTCGGCAGAAAAAGGACAATCGCTTTTTTCCGATGAGGTCAGCTGTTCTCGATCGTCTTATCTCGTTAGGTAAAAATCGATCGATTTTAGAGGATTCCGATCTTTTATCAGCTGTTTCCAGTCGGAAATGTGTTATCTCCAAGGTACAAAATGCACGATATCTCAGCTAATATAAATGTGTTTTTCTAAAACAAGACAAATTTAGAATAGGGAAACTATGCTCTTTCAGGATCAATAACAGAAATATAGGCAAGAGAAGTTGTGAAAAAATGGCTCACTTGGACCAAAACTAAGAGCCTCAGATGCACCCACAGTGCCAGAAATTTATCCATTGCACTTCGGAGCCATTTTCCATGATTTGTTTCAAAGCTAGTGTTTGTGACTTTCTTATCAACAATTCAAATCTTACTTAATATTACTTGATAAAATAGCACATGTGCATATAGTATATTCAGGTTCAACAAAAACAATAACGTACGGCGGCATAAAGTTGACTAAGAATGCGAGGGTATATCACGATTTTACCCGAGCGCGATACGAATCAGCAAGTTGATAGAGCTGTATCAATATTTCAAATTTTACTCATTTCTAGAGAGAGAGAGAGAGAGAGACGAGGGGAAAGAGAGAGGTAGAGAGAGAGATGATTTTGTCTCAAAAGAGAAGGACAAAGACAGAATTTTCTTACAAAAGAAAAAATTTACTCATAACAAGAGAGAGAGAGAGAGATTGTATAACAATAGATGGAATAATAGAATAACTCATTACGAGAGAGAGAGAGAGAGTTTATTCATTACATGAGTTAGAGTTTTAAAGATAGGTAGAATTTACATATGAAAGATGGAAAAGGAAAAAACCGACTCATTTTGAGAGAGAGAGAGAGAGAGAGAGAGATTAATTTATTGTATAAGAGAGACAGACAGAGATGGGGTGATTTTATTATAAGAGAAAAAGACAGAATTAAGAGAATTATTTTCAATCTTTTGAGGAGAAAGGGAGAGAGAGAATTCTAATGAAATTGTTCCTTATTTAAAAGTTGCTTTGAATTGTGTCAAGTGAAAATATTAAATTTACTTATCTTGCTAAGTGTTTCCTGGGTAGAAGCAGAAATTTGAAAGGTAAACAAAAAAATATTATGTACACATAATGAAGTTCAAACTTATGCCCATATTGCATCTGGAGTATGAACAGAACCACTTGACCATGGTGCCCTGCTTAGATTATTATACCTGAGTGCAAAGCTGAGCCTGAATTGCCTTTGATTTACTCTGCTAGCTGTCCGCAAGACTGACAGGGTTACTGGGGTACTTTGTCTTGTTATTATAATGTACTTGAGTTTACTGTTACTATATGGCACAGTAATTTGGCCATGAAATGACATCCAGTTAATTACTGAAGGAAGACCCAGTTTGCATATAAAACTTAGGTAGAACCTCCAACCACTTGGCTATGGAGGCCCCTTGGAAATTTTGATATGTTTATTTCACATAGTTTCTATAATTATGAAATAGGGTTAATTCTTAGGGATCAAATTCTATTACTGGTTATTTTTTAGCAATTAATGACTGCAGTAAAGAAATGAAATGTGAAATAAAACCTTAACTAAATAATAACAATGATGACATCTGTATAATGTTTTTCATAACATGTTTATCATAAATTTCTTATCGCCTTAACCATTAGGTAATTGCCCAACACCGTCCCAGAGGGATTGGAAGGTTGTGGGTTCAATCCGTTATTTGGAAATGTTTAAAATCTGCATATATATTTACAAAAAATGTCTCTTTTCATGCAATCATCGTACACTTGTACTTTGATAAATACAAGTTACATAACATTATTATACTTAAACAGCGGCTTGAATATTGCTCAGATATTGTTTTTCTGTTTTTGGATAAATTGAAAAAAAAATCTTCATTCAATACTGATTTATAACTACATGTATTCATAAAGGGATTTACACTAAATTTAAGCTGGTAAAAATCTTAGTGTAATTTTAGGACATCTAGGTTTTATATTGACAGTTTCATTTTTTTCACTTGCACATTGGAAACTGAATTGTTCGGAGAGTTGACTAAGATAATTCTCTTGAAAATTTCTAAGTTTCTTTTTACATAAGTATTTATACTCATTTTACAGTTGTTTAATACATGTAGATTATAGATTTCTTTGTTTAAAACTGAAAAGTCTTAGTCCTTTTTTATGGCTGTTACTTTGCATTTATGTACATAAATTGGACTTGTTTTCAAGACACACTTTTAATCATGAAACTATTTCTAAGTTAAAATCTATGGGTGTAGAAATATTACTCCAGTATGTAAGTTTCTGTTGTTGTTTTTTCCCGGTTCTTTACAAATTACATCTGTTTAATGTATGTAAAAGTCACTTTACATCTTATTTTCATCTATTTCCCTGCTATTTTACGGTTGGAGTTTTCCTACAGGACTGACTGTGATCATCTCCCTGCTTGGCGCCTAGAACATAATCAAGGTAGGTCCAGGACTTATGAAATACTGTTGGTGTTAATCCCAACAAACTGCCTCGCATTCGGCGCAAAAGAGTAAACACTTTCAGGGCTAGTTGCTTTACTGAATGAGCTCATGGGAGGCTGCCAATATCAGTTACTTACAGACATGAACATACAGTTGAACCTGTATTAGCTGCCAACTGTACTAAGTTATTAACCTAAATTTAGCAGCCAATTTTAAAAGTAACAAACTGTAACATTTTGTTATATTAGCAGTCAATTCTGTTATGTGTTCCCTTGACTGTATAAACTGTGAGAGAGGATACCACGATTTCACTTTGTTCATAAATTGGGTTCTGTTCCATCTTATAAAATGAGATCCACATGTATATGAATTAATGTATTGATCAAGTATTCTAAAATGTCTTTCTCATGTCATCATTATATGGAAATTAAAGGATTTTTTTTTCAATTTTGATTTTTTTATTAATCAGATCTAAAAAAAAACTAAATTTAATTCATCTTTGCACACTGCATACATTTTTGATTGCTGATTTTAAAGTTTTCCTTTTTCAATTAGCCGCTTGCATTGTCTCTGCCTACATTTATTTTTAATAGTGCTCCCCCCTCAACCCCAGAAATACCTCCTGAAAGAAGTATAAAGGTTGAATAATTCAGTGTAAAACCTGATCAGCTTGTCAGCTGCATATTTATTTAGTTTATAAAACAGTTTTATGTAAGAATAGATCACTAAATTTGAAATCTGAATTATAATAGAATTCAGTGATACTAGCAGTCAAGTATTTTATTTATATTCAGTCACTAAAACAAGATCAAAGAGTTATTTTTGATAATTGATTTTGCACCCTTAAAGGAATAAATTGAAGCCTCATTATGGCTTTCCGCAAACTTGTGGAAAACGTATAGGGTTCCCCTTTTTCCAACCAAATCTAAGAGTTAATTTCAGTATGTTGCCAATGAACTTAAAATTTTCAGAAATGTCGGAACTTAGTACGTTCATAAGGTCTTAAAAATTTCAAGTGATTACGTCATCAAGCATGGCAGATATTCATGTTTGATGATATGCCTACTTGAAAATGTGAAAACAAACCTGTTCGCATTCTCGAAGATATATTCTTTTGGATTAATAGAACGTTAGCTTAACATGTGACGTCGTTGAAATATAAAAAATCATTCATTTCAATTTGTATTCATGCTCCAGCGTCATGAGTATTGATGCCAATATCAAACAAACCTGTGCATACTTTGTAAGCAAGATATATTAAAAAGATCATAAGATTGGATATATTAATTTTAAATAGTATTGCCTTACCTTATAATGCGAAAAAAGTCCAGAAAATTTCAAGTGATTACGTCATCAAACATGACATATTCATGATTTTCGTATATGGGCTAATTCATGAAAGCGGTCATTGGGTTGGTTGAGCAAGATTCGATTGTTCTTTTGCAAGAAAGAGTGTCCGTGTTGAATAGTGAATTGTGGTACGTTTTTGAGTAAATGAGTTGCATTTAAGATGAATTAGTATGATTATATTAGAGCCAGAAAACCTATACGGATAACTTATTGCATTTGCCATCACGGCTTACCGCAAACCTGAAGAAAATGACAAATACATGTATATCTACCTGTCGAGTTTTTAAGTTTTCTAAAGGTTTAATGGTTTCTTTTTTCTAAATCTGTAAAAATTAAATAAATAAATATATAAAGTAATAGCAAATGAATTGAAAGCTCAAGACGTTTATAACGTTAATTACATAGAAATAAGAAATTATTCTCAAGATTTTGCTTACACCTCTGCCTTTGTTTCCTCTTTTTTTGCAAATGTAAAATTCAATCAATTTTAAGTTTGAAAGTCATGGATTTCAAAGTATTTTGTTTTCTTTTTCAATTATATGGAACAAATTGCAATGAATATTTGTTAAACCATATGCTTACGAAGGAATGGATAAAAAATTAAGAATAAAAAAAAGCTTTTTAATATCGACTGAATAACTTCAGGAAAAAAATCTTGAGGATAGTATTATCTTAAATTTTTCCTGTTGTTTTTTCTGCACGATAGTAAATCGTAGCGTAATCATATAAGATCCATAATTTTGCTTCCTCATTATCTTCTTGAGAAGATAAATATGAAGAAAAAAAAAAAGATTTAAAGCTTATTTTTGAACACAAGTATATATTTATGATAATGATGATTTACGTACTAAATCTTCCATTATTAAACATCAAGTATTCCACTTCTTTGAATTAACTTATATATGCAATACCTTTGAAATAAGCAAACGGAAAGCCGCTTCGTTTGTATCTTAAACAAACGTTTTCTAGTTTTTCTTACAGTTTACTATGTTTGTTATGGGTTTGTATGAAGAAAATGTAACACAACTATGATTAATTTTCTTAGAAAAAAACATCAGAAAGTACCCTACACTGATGCTACCTAAATTCTTGTATTGATACTAGTAATCTCACATTTAGATTATTGCAATATAATCATGTAAGGAATTGCACATAGTGAACTTTAATAAATACAAATAATCCAAAACACGTGTGTTTAAATTTGTTTTAATTCGTCAAACGTATGACAGCTCGAAACAAGCTCTTTGCCTGTGCATTGGCTTCCTATCAAAGCACGAATAGTGTTAAAGTTGTTAACATTCATGTTTAATTGTTCAACTGGCAAAGTTCCTACCTATTTTAATGGATTATCGTCAGAACATAAACCAAGACGAAAATTAAGATATTCAAACTTTGCTTAAGGTTTTCAACAAACGTGAAACATCTAGTAATGTATAAACTTTAAAACTGCCATACTCAAATTTGGAACAACATTCCACTACATATGAGAAAGTCTAAATATGTCTACTAGTATAAATGTTCAAGAAAAATCTTAAACCATATTTTGGGGATATTGTGTCTCGGTTTATTGTATGTTGTTGTTTTGTACCTAGAACAGGTATTATTGACTCATATATTATTACTAAATCACACTGCTCTTACATTTAAATATCTTATTTATGACATGAAAGTCTGCAAAATGTTAACTTTTTTTTTTTCGTAAAATATTCTTATATTTTGTAATTGCTAAATTTTATTTGTTTTTCTTCTTTTCTGTTTGCCATGCGCTTCCGGTCTTCGTAATTTTCACACGATGATAAAAAGTGTAAAGGTGTATCCTTTTTACATATTTGTAACTGATAATTTAATCACCGGATTAACTGTTATATATTGTAATTTATTGTATGCATATATTTTTGTAAAAATTATATATATTCTTACAAGTTCCTTCTTTCAATATTTGCTTTTTTATGCCCCGCATAGATAGATAGGGAGAGCATATTGTTTTTGTTTGTTTTTGTTTTGTTTTGTTTTTTTGTTTGTTTTTGTCTGTCTGTTTATTTGTCTGTTCACAAAACTTTGACCTCAACCATTACACGGAAGTCCTTTTACCTACAGCCACCAAACTTCCAAGGTGCATGTACCTTGATAAGCTCTACCCACAAGACTCACTTAGAGGTCACAGGGTCAAATGACCATGGCCTCCAAGGTCTATTGTTTTTAAAATTGACACATATCTATATAATATCTTATGATATATAAATGATATGCTGTGCATGTTGCATGATTGTATACATTGCCTCTATCTGTTGTCTGTTCACTTCCGTTACCTGTTTGTACACTTTATGTTATATGCATTGCTGCATGGGTCACACGACCATCTGGTTTATATATTGAATAAAACCTTCGAACTTCGAATTTATATTTGTGTATAGTTATAGCATTGCTTTTAGTATTTCGTGCACGACGCCATTGAAATCCATATACCTGTGAGTAGAAAAAGACGTTGAACTAAATAAAAACAGTTGATAGTTTGTTTACCGTATTGTTTGACTTATCCTTTATTTAAGATCCAGCTTTATTTATTAATTATTTGCTCTGTCTTCGATGTCACCTTGAGTAACTGATGATTTTATATGTGAAAGAGTCAGCTGGACATGCGAAAACATAGGGAGAGAGAAGACTTTGGTAAATCTGTCAAATAAAGTTTAATGGTTAAATAAAAAAAAAGTTCGTTTAGTAGAAGAGTGAAAGAAATAAGAGAAAGATAGAGAGCCCAGTAAGTGTAACTGTTTGTTTGTTTGCATCAGTATCACACTGTAGATATGTGGCATGAAATTAAATTCAGTTACATTATCCTGACACACGTCCAAACAGTCCTTGAGCTACACTTATATGCTGAGCGCCAAAGGAGCTATACCAGTTCGGGGTTCGAACCCTCCCGCGCCCGAGACGGATACTCTACCCACACGGCACCGGGGACGGTAAGTGTAATTGTAACCGTGATAGTTGAACGCATGGGACGCATAAAGACTAACGATTCTATACTGACGACGTTTTACTTGTATCTGATGTCGACAAAGTAACTGAAAAGACATGATGAAACCTAATAAATACAATGATTCAGATAAGCTTATGTTGTTACGAAAGCTGGGACGCAATATGAAATAAGCATTTCCAAACATGCTGAAAATCGCCATTAGCCAAGTGAAAAGAAAGTTACACTGTGCCGTAAATGGAAATTAAATGCACTTACTGTTGAAGGAGAGACTTATAGCTGGAAATGTTATTATGTTTGGTTCAGCATCAATCAACGACGAAAAGAAATTGACTACAACAAAGTCTTGTTGATTTGTTAATGCAGCTAACAGTCTAGTACCATGTACTTCCGGTAGCCCATTAATATGATATGTTCATCTTTCTGCGACCGACTGAGTAGGAACCTGCTTGACTATTACGTCAGCGGTGCGGGAGTAACAAGTTACTTTCTTGTTTGAAAGTATAACATCGCATCCCAGGGACGACGATAATCAGGGATATACAATAAATAAAATTAAATACCCCATGTGTCTACTAACGCATTTCCAGGTTAATAACGCAGGAATTCGCAAAACGCTGGTACGTCTAATGGCGGGAACATCGTAAAAATAATCAGGCAAGTAGGCGTTCTCAAACAGACGTTATGGCGCAGTTGCAGTAACAGTGACCCTGTTAGAGCATTTATATGGAGACATGTTCGATAACATTCAGTGATTTCCGAATATAGGGAAAGAGATAACATATTAAATCATTTATTTTTAATATCACAAGGTAAAATCGCAACAATGAAACATTTTAGAGACTTATTATGATATTATAAATGGTAAAAACTCATTAGGTTCTAATTATCACATAATACAATGTGATATTCTATTCAACACATAATCTTTGTATAGACTTTAAAAACCATAGCATTCAAACTTTACATGAATATTAAAAGTACATTTATATGTTTAACTTCTTAAATTATATATCTTTTCAGAAATGTGTGTGTTTGAAGAAAACCAAATAATACTTGTAACTTTAACACATTCTTTGTGAATGTTCTACACGTTTGGAAACTTTAATTTTTCATTCACAATCCATCTAAATTACAAATGCATATTCATCAAGTTCACCGGTTACACAATTACTTGATAAAACACTAATCTTTCTACTATATGACCAAACTCCACGCAGTAGTTACCTCACCTTACAGTTGCAGAGTGCAAGGGAGATCACTGCATGAAGTGTGCTATATGACAAGTTTCATTACTACTTTACTTGTTATGATTAAGAATGTGTAAGAGTAAAATCACAATTGTAGCATCATTAACACTACTGCATGAATGCAAAATATAAAAGCCATCAGCACAAGAGGATATCTGGAGGTTGGAGCCACAGTACGGCGACAAACTTTAAATTTGTTATCTTTTATAACAGCGTTCCACTTCGCGTCGCTTATGATAAATTCCATAAAACTAAGATATAAAGTTAACTTTTTAATAATGGACAAACTTCCAATAAACTCCCACTACGTCACATTTAAACCATATACATTTAACATGTTCTTTCTGACAGCTAAATAGCATTTAATCTATCCACCATCGCTGGACGCAAAACGTTGCATTGCATACATCCTTGCACGTGTCACACAATATACGTGTATGAAATAACAACATTCCTCTCACGTGACATATACCTCATTGGCATGCTTCCCTATATGCCACGTTATGACCCATTTACATATTGTATTCCCTTATGTCAGCAAAGCTATTTTTCTAGTCGATGCCCTTTTATATGTAACATTACTTATTTATTTGAAATTTATCTCATGTCTCATAAAGGCTCATACTACATACATACTTATTCGCACAAATGCTCTCGAAGAATCGCTTTTTTACTGTATTATTTTACAATATGTTAAGGCTTTATTTGCGGTAGATATGAACATGCCTAGTGAAACGAAAACAAAAACGGTTTTATTTTGATAGGGATTGAATTCAATCAAAAATAAATATATATTAAGAAGAAGAAGAAAGACGAAGAAAAAAGAAGAAGAAAAATAATGATAAAATAAGACACACAGTAACTGCTTGAGAAAGAAAGACAGGATTGTGTTAGAAGAAGAGACTCTGGGTGTTCTATGAAAACGCTGTCTCGTGGCGATTCCAGTTTTTGTTGCTGTTGTATAAAATGCAGATTTTGATCGTATCGAAATTATATTGAAAGTTAACATAACATATGCCGTAATGTATGTATAATGTTCAACCGCTCCATTCAACCATACATTCTTTACCTCTCGACCTGTAAGTCTCTTAGATTACCGTTAAATCTCGCACGCATGCGCAGCATTAATTTAAAAGTACTCTATTTGCACGAAGCACACAGGACTGACATGCAATGAAGAGTTTCGAAATATACCTGGGATAAAAACTATGACATTTTATTGGTACCCTTGTATCCTTTATTGATTCAAGAGCCAAGCAGGAAGTTACTGGCACCATTTTAAACAATATTGGTATATTATGGCCGGGGATCAAACCCGTGACCTCCTCTTCCTAGTACTGTAAATGAATTGTGTGAAAAGCAAAGCATATTCTATCAAATTATTTATTATATTTATATATAAAATATATAGAAATAAATAATTGCAGATATTTTCCTTGTCAATTTAGCCCGAGGAAAAAAATGTCAATTTTTATTGAACGATTCAGAATAAAAAAAAACAATACATATGAAAATGCATTTAATTAAGTCTTAAATGAATGAATGTATATTGAAAATTATTTCTATATAGCGTTAAATAACAAGAGGGCCATGATGGCCCTGGATCGCTCACCTGGTATCATTAGGCTATGTAAAATCAAGTGACCCCTGGGGCAGAGCAAATTTTGACCCCAGAGTCATGATTTGAACAAACTTGGTAGAGGTCTATTAGCCCATGTTACATACTAAATATCTAAACTCCAAACCTTGTGGTTTCTGAGAAGAAGATTTTTCTAGTTTTTTTTTCCAAAATAAGTCTATGTAAAATCAAGTGATCCATGGGGCGGGGCCAATTTTGACCCCAGGGTCATGATTTGAACAAACTTGGTAAGAATCGACTTGACAATGCTACACACCAAATATTTAAACCCCAGGCCAAGTGTTGTCTGAGAAGAAGATGTTTCAAGTTGTTTCTATATTAGCCTATGTAAAATCAGGTGACCCCTATGGCGGGGCCAAATTTGACCCCAGGGCCATGATTTAAACAAACTAAGTATAGATCCACTAGACAATGCATGATTCATGATTTGAACAAACTTGGTCGAGGTCTTTTAGCTCATGTTACATACCAAATATCAAAACTCCAGGCTTTGTGGTTTCTGAGAAGAAGATTTTTCAGGTTTCTCCTATATAAGTCTATGTTAAATCAAGTGACCCCTGGGGTGGGGCCAATTTTGACCCCAGGGTCGTGATTTCAACAAACTTGGTAGAGATCCACTAGACATGTACACACAAATATCTAAACACCCGGCCTTGTGGTTTCTGAGAAGATTTTTCAAGTTTTTTTCCTATATTAGCCTATGTAAAATCAGGGACCCCTTTGGTGGAGCCAAATTTGACCCAATGGTCATGATTTGTAAAAACGTGGTAGAGACCCAGTAGACAATGCTAAATACCAAATATCTAAACTCCAGGTCTTGTGGTTTCTGAGAAGAAGATTTTTCAAGTTATTTCTATATAAGCCTATGTAAAATCAGTTGACCCCTATGGCGGGCAAAATTTGACTCCAGGGCCATGATTTGAACAAACTTGGTAGTGATCTACTAGACAATGCTGCACACCAAATATCTAAACCCCAGGCTTTGTGGTTTCTGAGAAGAAGATTTTTCAAGTTTTTTCTATATTAGCCTATGTTTAATCAAGTGACCCCTGGGGCTGGGCCAATTTTGACTCCAGGGTCATGATTTGAACAAACTTGGTAGAGATCCACTAGACAATGCTACACACCAAATATCTTAACTCTATGCCTTGTGGTTTCTGAGAAGAAGATTTGTTAAGTTTTTTTCTATATTAGCCTATGTTTAATTAAGTGACCCCTAAGGCTGGGCCAATTTTGACCCCAGGGTCATGATTTGTACAAACTTGGTAGAGATCCACTAGACAATGCTACACACCAAATATCTTAACTCTATGCCTTGTGGTTTCTGAGGAGAAGATTTTTCAAGTCTTTTTCCAATATTAGCCTACGTAAAATCAGTTGACCCCTATGGCGGGACCAAATTTGACCCCAGGGCCATGATTTGAACAAGCTTGGTAGTGATTTACTAGACAATGCTGCACACCAAATATCTAAACCCCGGGTTTTGTGGTTTCTGAGAAGAAGATTTGTCAAGTTTTTTCTATATTATCCTATGTGTAATCAAGTGACCCCTGGGGCTGGGCCAATTTTGACCCCAGGGTCATGATTTGAACAAACTTGGTAGAGATCCACTAGACAATGCTACTCACCGAATATCTTAACTCTTTACTTTGTGGTTTCTGAGAAGAAGATTTTTTTCCCAATATTAGCCTATGTAAAAATCAGGTGACCCCTATGGCGGGGCCAAATTTGACCCAAAGATCATGGTTTGTACAAATTTGGTAGAGACCCACTAGACAATGCTACATACCAAATATCTAAACTTCAGGTCTTGTGGTTTCTGAGAAGATTTTTCAAGTTTTTTTCTGTATTAGCCTATGTAAAATCAGGTGACCCCTTGGTGGGGGCAAATTTGATCCCAGGGCCATGATTTGAACAAACTTGGTAGTGATCTACTAGACAATGCTGCACACCAAATATCTAAACACCAGGCCTTGTGGTTTCTGAGAAGATTTTTCAAGTTTTTTTCCTATATTAGCCTATGTAAAATCAGGGACCCTTTTGTTGGAGCCAAATTTGACCAAATGGTCATGATTTGTAAAAACGTGGTAGAGACCCAGTAGACAATGCTAAATACCAAATATCTTAACTCCAGGTCTTGTGGTTTCTGAGTAGAAGATTTTTTCCCCAATTTTAGCCTATGTAAAAATCAGGTGACCCCTTGGTGGGGGCAAATTTGATCCCAGGACCATGATTTGAACAAACTTGGTAGTGATCTACTAGACAATGCTGCACACCAAATATCTTAACCCCAGGCCTTGTGGTTTCTGAGAAGAAGATTTTTCAAGTTTTTCCTATATTAGCCTATGTTAAATCAAGTGAACCCTGGGGCGGGGCCAATTTTGACCCCAGGGTCATAATTTGAACAATCTTGGTAGAGAGTCATAAGATCATGCTACATACCAAAATTCAAAAGGCTAGGCCTTGTGGTTTCGGAGAATTTTTTTTTTTTAATTTTCATTTTTAAAATCTATTTTTAGCTCCTGTGACCTAGATTTTTGACCAATCAAAATAATTTTGACAACTTTGGTAAAGGGTCCCATAATGAACATTCCTGTGAAGTTTTATCAAAATCCAGTGACTAGTTGAGAAGAAGATGTTGCTTAAAGAAATTGTTGATGACGCACGCACGCACGCACGCACGACGGACAAAAGGCGATCAGAAAAGCTCACCATGAGCACGTTCTGCTCAGGTGAGCTAAAAAAGGGATATTTGAAACTTTTAACAAGTCATCACGTCTAGCGAAAAGGCGTTGTCGTGTCTAATGTGTTGTGTATGTTACTACGTACAAACTGTTTCCTTTCGAATAGATTTCTTTCTACGTTTGAGGACATAAAAAATCGACAAGCACCCAAAGGACGCAGTAGATATAGCCATGATAATGTACAGTTTATATCTCAAGCACAAAAAGCTACTGTATCCGTATGACACTGCGGATCCAACAGCGTTCAATACAACCAAACACGAAACCGCTGTGCTTGTATTCTCGAAGTGTGAACAGTGTATACCTGAGAAAAATAATGAAATCATTTAGTATATGTAAGATTATTTTTGTAGAATCTGAGTTACATTACTGTCTGAGCAAAAAGAGGGAACAGTCTGATCTAGGTCTGCTGTTTGCCAATGCATCATTTCATAAAATCAGAAATTTACAAACCCTAAAGATCTGTACGCATTGGCGTACTTGCGTATGACTTGATAAGTGCCTAACCATGAAAAAACGGAGAAGAAAAATAGAATTAACGCCTTTCCTGTAGGTAATTGATTAATGTCAACACTATTGATAACATTTAAAAAAAATCCGCCGTAGTTACAAATGGTCAACATTACTCAAAATCTATTACTCACTAGACAAGAGCGTGGTGTAAATAGCTCCCGACATACTCATCGCCACAGCAATGCGTAGACGATGCCTAGTGAGGAGCCACGAGGTTGCCATAGTATCATTGTCACGCATACTACAATACTGACACAAAAAGCTAAAAAGAGAAACAGAGACAAATAGTCTCAGACAAATGGCAGTACTTACTGTTTCCTGAAAATTTTACACCATTTTCTAAGAGAATATTTAAGCTACGTCATAGCAGAAAGCCATCCGCGAAATTCTAACGACTTTGGTCAAACCTACATATCGGAAAAATGACAAAAAAAAAAAGGAAACATCTCATTTATCTTTTATTTTCTTACAACCTTTCGACGTTGACGTAATGGTGGTCCTATTACGGATGTTTTGATGTAAATATTGAAGATTATATCTGTCTCCAGTTTAAATGTATACCTACAGTACGAAACGAAAATATATGCACCCCCTTACTCTCTCTCTCTCTCTCTCTCTCCTTGACGAAAATGTTGCCATAAACAAGGCCTAGCTTTCATAGTCATCGTACAGTTTAATCTTCTTTGTAGAATGGTGACACTCTTTGTTGTTGTTGTTGTATTGGGGTTTACCGTCGCTGCGATAGTATTTCAATCATATAGCGACGTCCAGCTAATTGCAGGTGGAGGAAGACCCCGAGTACACAGAGGTACCCGGGTAGAACCACCGACCTACCGCAAGCCAGCTGGATGGCTTCCTCACATGAAAAATCCGAAGTCCCTACCGGGATTCGAACCCACAGCGGTGAGGGGCTGAGAGATTTGTAGTCCACGACTGTAACCACTCGGCCACGGCGGCCCCCGACACTCTTTGTATTTTAGGATGAGGAGAAATTAGTTACATACCTAGTGAGAACAACGGAAAAGCCCCGGTTTTTCGCCACAACCTACCAAAGAGGACGGAGAAGGCTGAAGCGCCAACACCGTACGTTATCATCACGAATCCTACGTTTTCAACTCCGAAAGGACAACTGACAAATGCCTGAAACACGAAGCAAGATGAAACATTGTTTACCGATTAATTCAAATTCACTTACAAAGACATTCCAACAGCTACATTGGAATAAGATGCAGATTTTTTTACCTAAAACTCATGTTTTTTATTTACCTAGCAAGGAATAGGAAAGGCGGGGCTAAACATTTCTCAGTTAAAAGTCTGTATTGTGAAAGGTCCATATTCGGAAACGTATATACCGCTGATGAAAGCACACATATTCACCTCAAAATATGTGATCAGTCCCTTTTAAATTGTGCTGTGTTGTAACCAAGGGTTTAATTGATCATAGCACGCCACTTTTTTATTCTGGCTTGTTACACATCTTTGTAACTATGGCATTGTTATTATATAGATAGATGGATTTACTTGTTTTCGTCTTAAAAATAGTTCTGAAATCTTCCTAATATCTATATTTAAAAAATAAACATATAGGGTCAATTCCGATAATTTAGATCACATATCGATAATTCAGAAGCTTAGCTATCAAAGCAATACGCATTAATGATCAAGATTATTTACAGTGTCAATTAGGCCAAACAAATAGTTCCGTTTCTGGTCCCCAGCAAAAATAAGAGGTATGTACATGTAGGTAGGGATCTTTTCCTAATGAAATAATTAGTAAAAAGGGAAATATTTTTGAAAGGCGGAAAGGTAAAAAAAAAAAACTTTAGGGTCGGTTTTATATTACATGTATATCGTATTATTTTCGTTGGTTAATTATATTTTAGAAATAAAAAAATAATTTTCTCTTGGTGTGACATTGATTTCGAGTTAAAACCGACCATTGTTGTATATAAACGTCACTAATAATTTGACCTGGTGACCCTAAAATCAGACAGATGCCCGATTTGGCAACCTGATTTTAATAAGAAAAAAAAAACACATATACCTACTAGAGTAATCTCTTGGCAGTATAATCATTAAAGGGAAAACGGGTTGCAATTATGGCAATCAAAAATCAATTAAGATTCTTTACTTCATCAAAAAAACTGTCCCGAGGGACAAGAGGTTATCATTTGTGCGCCATGAAAGAATTGTTTATGAGAATTATATATATCATACAAAGTGAATATTGTTGAAGAACATCGATTTCCCACCCCCGGCTAACTTCCCTGTTAGCCTCATTGATTGGTATTGCTTTAGTAATAATACAATAAAAACATCGATGTCAAAGATGGAGAATTTAACTTAATCTATGCATGGAAACTTGCATCGCCCAACTAGGAATTTTATCTTCTTTTTTTTTCTTTTTTTTGAGAGAGAGAGAGATTAACACAACTGCAATTACGCAATGGACTGATCATTTCCGGAACATTAATTTCAATTTCAACCATCTCGTTTAGAGAAATATATTTTCTTCATATTTCGTGAAAAAATAATTAACCTCCATTTGAAGCCTCATATTTCAGATATCGACATTGTGTTTACAATTTTATTGGCATGGAAGTCGATAGGGGAGACGATGGGTAGATAAATAGACAAACTGACTGATGCTTGTTCTTACTAGTGTGAAATCTCCTCTCACAAAGGCATCAAGAAGACCTTTCAAAAAGCACGGAATGACGAGAAGTTTCTAATCACCTGACTGAATCAGGTGTTTTGTCACGTTTTGGATGACTTTGTAGAATCTCTGGTTGTGTTTCTGTTTAGGTGGTGGCATCCTGACCAGGAGTAGAGCTGCCATCGCCATGGCCATACACCCGAATCCCAAACACACAGCCAGGTACGTGTATATCTGTGATGGTACGAGGGGTTTGAAAAAGGATTTGGTTGAGATTTGTTATATTCTATGTTAAAATGATTTATGGATAATAGAATAGCGGACCCCTATATATGTGTACCAACTATTCAAACATATTCTTTCAGTTGTATTTGGACATTAAAATCACTAAATTTCTTATAATTAAGGTTCATCAAAAACTATCAAATGATGACTATGAATGTTCACTGCAACCTGCTTTTGTTTACAGATGATGGATTTACGTTGATATGTTTTCCATCCTATCGCTTCGTTGGAAAATAGTAATCAAAAAAAAAAAAAAAAAACACATGAACAATTTTCTATACTGGTTTTGTGCAGTTGACCTAGCCATGAATGGGGAAGGCGGGGCTGAAATAATTCAGTCCGAATCTTGAAGTTTCATTTTAATAAATTAACATATTTTCACGCCAGGTAATATATACTGCAACTACTCGTGGTGGTTTTATATTTGTGCGCAGTGGTAGTGGCCGTCGCTTTTGAAGTATTATTTACGCATTTCAACCAATAACAGGGCAATAACCCTTGCATTCCAGATGTAATTCTGACCAAACTTTACGAAAAGTAAGGCCCCCTCTTTGTCCCATATTCTTGAAAATAAAAATGGTATTTAAGCATGATTTTCATACCTTTACTCAAACTATTCCCATTGGTTTCAATAGGGATTTGAGTAGCTTACTCAAAATTGAGTCCGAGATAGTACTTAAGCATTTTCGAAAACACGGGACCTGATCCGCCATTTAATTATTCTGTCAAGCACAATTGCTTCTTCATTTACTCATTATACAATTTGTTATATTTTTTTAAAAAAATACTTAGTTCAATCAATACATTTTTGCCGAGTAAATTTCATTTGAAGGCCACGGTCAACTGGTATATCTGCTCCATAAATCCGCCACTGCAACTTATGTACATTTAAGCATTGTCATTATGGTCAGAAAATTGAGGACAAAATGAGGATCGCCGTGGTCCAGTGGTAACGTATCCGCTTACGGATCCGAAGGTTGTGGGTTCGAACCTCGTTGGAGTCAAGAATTCTTCAGGACCTTCCCAGGCGCAAAGGACTAGTCCAACCCAGGAACCACTGAGAGGGATTAGTATCAGTTGTAAAACGTGTGTCCTAATCGACGTAAAAATAAATAAGTTTAAACTGTAGTCAGAAAATGCTCTATAAATTGACATTAAATTGCGAAAGTCTTGTATTTCATGTAGGTTTTTTCCTGTCCAAGTTTATATGAAGCATATATTTTACGTTTAAAGGGAGGGAATTTCAGAAGACAGGTATGAAAATTAAATTTAAAAAATGATATATGTCTTGCAGTAGGTCGTGATTCTATTCGAGTTCTTCTGTGCCCTCGTGCTCTTCCTTTACCTGTAATCAACTGGATGTCGCTATATGAATGAAATACATCGACGAAACCCTTCAAAACAACAACAGCAACTTCAACAAACCTGTTCTTGTGGGGGTAAATCTAACGATGAATTGCCTTTTGTCTTTGCAACTGGACAGAACTCCGCGCCACAACTTGGTAAAATATCACTACCATTGGTGCTGTTGACGTTTGAACTAGACTGGCGCCTGAGGACAACCGATGATACAAGGTTACCAAATATATTACCTGTAAAGTATAAAGTGCTGTCTTAAGTGATTGATTTGTTCCATGTTTTCGGTGGGGGGGGGACAACGAACATTCCTTAATGATAAGCATATCATGCACCAAGTCGCCATGTTATCATGTTAAATACGACAAAAATTCCTGCGTGTCTATTTGAAAAATACGTCGCGCTAACTATGCCAGTTGAAATAAAGTAATTCGATTACAAATGACGTCAAAATTATGAAACTTACATCGCGTAATCTGAATAAAAAGGATTCTAACTGGAAATCTTAAAGACAGGGTGGAAAGAGAGAAAAATACGAAAACATGGTTAGAATTTCATGTTATAAATATAGCAATGTGGGAAAAGAACATGTATAAAATATATATGAAAATATACATCTAGACATGCGGTTATATTTTCGTACATCAACTTATAAAATATCTATGACAACCCAGGAAAACAAATGTGTCTAAATATATATGTAATAGCATAAATATCCATTCAAAGTCTTCTGGGTCCAGCTTTGACTTTGTGTATATTAAGAACTACAAAGTTAGATATCAACTTCCAATGTTATCTTTTAAAACGTTACATTTTTTGTTATCAATGGAGCTTCAAGCATTCCACTTACATTTATTAATTCAAGTTGTGACTGCATAAATGTTAAATGTAATATACCCACTTACAAGTATAGAATAGTCCATAGAAGATCCCAAGAAACAACCCAATGCCATCTTTAGGGGTTTTGCCAGATACTGAGGCATACCTTCTGGCCAGTTCTTTAATGTATTCTGGTATAGCCAACCAGAGATGAGCGGCACCTAGAAATGCATACAATAAAAACTGTGACAGCGTGTCTGACATAAAAACGAAGAAATATAATAAGGACATGTTATAGATCTAATATTCAAATTCTCCAAGTCTGGCCTTTTGTTTTATTTTTACTTTATTTTTTTTTCAGAATTGAAAACGTTTTAAGCAGAAAATATTTAATTCAAAACATTACCACGTATCCGGGTAGAATTTATACGAACCGTGAATGTTTGCTGATAATATTGCGAACTGTGCGGAAACGGTTTTATACCTTACAACACAACATAAGTGTATTGATGTCTATTGCCAATCATTGGAATGGAAGTTTATTTTGATAAAACCGAGAAAATGGTTTTTCGAAATGGTGGAACTTTATAAAACAGTGAGCTGGAAATAACGAGTTTGAGTATGTAAGAACTTTTTACTTCAAACTTTGGAATCAAGCCCTAAATAATCTAATAATATGGGCACAAAAGTCATATACTCAATATACAAGCTCAAACGACCATATGGTTACTTTAGACCACAAGAAATGCTTATAATATTTTTAAATGATTTCTCAATACTATGTTATGATTCCCAGATATTGGGATATGATTGTTATGATAGTATAAAAGTTCATTCAGCTTTGCTAACGATATGTAAATGTTGATAAGAATTCTAACTACATCGCCTTAGATGAATGTGGACGGCTCCAACTTTGTATTGAATTTGTTTCTCATTTTAAGCAACGGATTACATATTGTGAAACTCAAAAGAGGCATAAAGAAATTACAACGTCAAGGCTTAGTCATTAATATAAATATTTTAAAACGCAACTGAATCCCAAACATGACCTATGTTTATAAGTATAAATCGAACGTTTAAAGAAGCGTTATCAAAATCTCATTGTTTAAACAATAAGCTTAATACTTAAGTAGGAAGATATATACACACAAGAGAAAAGAAAATAGAATTTGTTAAGATTTTTCATAAAATAATGTACTTATCATTGATGGCGTATTCAATGCGTTTGCTTTCATTGTAAATAAATGAAAATATCAGAGAACACATTCTGTTCACATGGTACAATTCAAGACATACACTCGAGCACCTTTATCATTTATTAACAAGATATGACGATTGAGTTATCAATAAAGTTTCTCAAGAAAATATATAAATTTATATTGTATAATGAAATGTATTGTGAGCCGGAAGCATTTATTTGCTGACGACAAAAACATGCAAAAGTTAAGTTAACCTTAACAACTTACGGGGTACCAGTAATTCTTGAAATAGCGTAGAGAAAATCTTATAACATACAGGTAAGAACAACTTTTGTGAGACATATTCCATACCATACACCACAGAAGTTAAGATATTATCATCTTCAATGAAAAACAAATGTTTTCAGTATGCTAGTTCATGCCATGATAACAAAGCCGAGTTCAATACTCAGTAATATATTTAGTTATTTCGATGACATACTGTATTATTCATGATCAATGGGTGATATCACAATGAAAAAGAAAAAAGATTAATTAAAGCAATTAATTAAATCATCATCATGAAATAAAAAGAATATGTGCCTTACTTCTCTCATGGTCATGTTTCTTTGCCTTTTTTTTTGTAAATAATTATGTCTCCCGAACGAGATTTATTTCTACTCAGTTTCTTATTCTTCTTCTTTCTTTCGCTGGCAACTTTGTACGGGCCATATCTCAGAGGCCGCTTGGCCTATATTTACAAAACATCACACACTTATAGTCATTAATGAGTAGTGGTGCCTCCATAATTTTTGTAATGGAGGCTCCCTGGGGTCGGGCCCCACTCTCTCAAAGATTGATTTTTGCTTAAAAATGTATTTTGGTTAAATATTTCAAATTTCCAACCATGTTTCATATATTTTTTGTTCCTCAATTGAACTATTTTGGTGTCCCCCGAGGTAATCCAGGGGTCAGGCCCCCACCCTTCAATTTTACGCATGACCTTATATCTCGAAAAATGTTCAGATCCCCACCCCTAAACCATATATATTCTTGTTCCTCATGATGAGACGGATTAAATGTTACTTCTTTGATATTCATATGGGTCACCAAGGGGTCTAGCTCTACCCCGTCAGTTTTACTTATGACCATTATTTCAAAAATCATTGACACCCCTACACTTAAACCATATATATTCTTGTTCCTTATTATGAGATGGGTTGAATGGTACTTCCTTGATGTTCACATGGGTCACCAAGGGGGCCTACTTGTTCCTCATGATGAGACAGATTGAATGGTACTACTTTTGTGTATGATTGTCTAAGGAGAAACTTCCTTTAGGACACATAGTAACAGTTCACTGTTACAATTATTACTTGTTTAATTATCAAAATATCCGGTAATGTATCTAATGACGGTCAAGTAAAATGACGAATAAATATATTTTCATAACATTATACCTGTGCCAACAATGATAGATGCGGGAACAACTGTGGCCCACGTGGCATAGAAGCCCGTCATCAGGTACAGCACGTAGGACGCCATGGCAGGTACCAGGACCCACTTGTGACTGACGTACGACAGCGTCATGTGAGGCAGCAGCAGTCCCGTGACGATCATGGTGGAATATAACAACGATACGCTCGTGGTGCCCAAACCTTCCTTCTCATTTAAACTGCTTTGGAGGGTTTCGAACGAATTATAAGCGGAAAACAGTAGTACTACTGTAATTGACACAATAACTAAGCTTACATAGGTTCTTGCCGAAGACAAATGGGTTTAATGCTGGGTGGAATATCTTTGTATCGTCAATTTCCGTTGACCCTCGATTATCCGTTTCTATTATAACATCTGCTTCCGATTCCTTATCCTTTTGAGTTTTATTTAACAAAGTGCTGGAAATTCCTCCAATATCTTTTTCAAGGTCATCAATTGAGTCATTGATACGTCTATCATCTTGAGCAGCCATGCCATTATTGACGTTTTCGGTCCCTGCCATTACTTTATCAAAAGTCATATCCTATTGTCTCAAATTCTGATAATACAAAGAGCAGTTAATATAACAATCTGTTTACCAGTTATCATATATGTTAGTCAGTATGCTCAGTCAAAAAAAAAAAGAAATTGTAAATATTGTTGAATATGATTGTGGGATAGTTCACTTTAGTATTTGTTATTTGAGCGCGAAATGTTAATACATGTATGTGAAATACTTAACTCTCCCTAGAAAAGGCATGTGCTTTTTAAATACTACAAACAAGAAACTTATAGTAACGTTCAAAATAGTTGTTAGTCTATTTAATGCGATAAGGCTTTGGAAGGGCAATGCAATTGTAAAGTGAATAACTATTTGCCTATTGCAGTTTCAGGGGACACTTTTATATCGTGTTTTCCTGTATCATAATGTTCACAGAATAGTTAGTACAATACAGCATACGTTAGGAAGTCCTGTAAGCACTTTCTGTAAACCAGTCCTGAACCAGCTGTACATTCTGCTCTAGAGCAATTTAATTCACCATTATATTCAATTTTCTAGCAGGAAATCAAACCTACAATGTTTGTAAATATTTTCATATTTGGGTATAGAGGATTTATTATAAGAGTACGTACCTTTATTATTTATGCACACACTTTACTTATTATGTATGCCATTAATTTCACACTTCTAAAATAAAATAATCTTAAATGTACTAGCCTAAATAGTACCTTTCAGATAACCTTATCTTCATCACACGATTGTACTCTACACTTTAAGCTAATAACTAACTAATACATAGTGTTTATTATGGTAGCATATTTCTGCCAGCCACTTATCCACTAAGCTATGTCGAAACTTTTCTGAAAATGTGTCACATATTCAGTCATTATCTGGCAAGTAGAAAACTCTCAAGTTATCCACTTAGGTTTCTTAACAGGACTAAACTGTCTGTTAGTGCCCACTACTGCCAATCACATATTCACTTAGGTTAACTGGATATCATGCTTTTTTCCAGATAATTATGTGAAAAAATGATTGTTATTAACATAATTTAACTAACTTGAAAAAAGGCGAGATATCCAGTTAGCGTAAGTGAATATACGACTGGCAGTAGTGGGCACTAATAGGCAGTTTTGTCTTGTTAAGATACCTAAGAGGATTACACGAAAGTATTCTACTTGCCGGATAATAGCTGAATATGTGACAATTATTCAGAAAAGTTTCGACATAGCTAGTTAGATAAGTGGCAGGTAGAAACATGTCACCATAGTTTATAGATATTGACCAGGCACTCATTATCTTTCGTGTGTAGCCGTATTCGTCTTCGGAAGAGATCGTATAATGTCATTGAAGCACGTGTCTTTGTCTGCTATATCTATAGGCTTTCCATACATACTATAAATAATATCGCCAAATGCCGAGTTTCGAAGAGTTAACCTTTAGTATGTCAATATGTATAAACAATTCATAAAAATACACCGCCTGAGTGTTTTGTAGTTGTTATTGTGTGTGCGATCACCAAATGGTACAAATATGTGCCATTGTAGGGATCGACTGAAATGACATTTTTATTTAAGAACGAATAAGGTTTTAGAGTTCAGTTTTGTTCAGTATATATTTCTATTTTAAATTCTCATTTAGTTTGAGCAGATTGTTAACGAACAATCCCAATATTTATGTGTTAAAGACATCTTTAAAGTTAATATGCCAAATTCGGACATTTTAGTGTCCTTATGCAAATTTGGCTAAAATCAATAAAACCGCAGTTTTAGTTAGGATGAAGAAACAGTTTTTTTATGTTTTCTGAATGTATTTATATCAATATTTATTAAAAAGTAAAGGATACAATTTTCATAGCTTTTGGGTAGATTCTATATACATTTTATTCCTGGCACAATGGAAATTTTATGCTCGTTTTGCAGAATTCGACTGTTTATTGCCGAATTGCATTGAAATCGTATACATCAAAATTATCTACTTTTTTTTCTTCTCCATTTTATGTTCTAAACAGACACACACACACACACCAGTACCATATTGGGGCCGCCGTGGCCGAGCGGTTACAGTCGTGGACTACAAATCTCTCAGCCTCTCACCACTGTGGGTTCGAATCCCGGTAGGGACTTCGGATTTTTTATGTGAGGAAGCCTTTCAGCTGGCTTGCGGTAGGTCGGTGGTTCTACCCGGGTACCTCTGTGTACTCGGGGTCTTCCTCCACCTGTAATTAGCTGGACGTTGCTATATGATTGAAATACTATCGCAGCGACGGTAAACCCCAATACAACAACAACCAGTACCATATATTTCTATACAACCGTGGATAGCTATAATAATCTAGATCAATACGCAGTTTGGCAACACACGGCCAAATTCTGTGGTTTTATTTACTGTGTAATATTCACATTTTTTTTTTTATTCGAAAATTACGATTAAACCGAATCCATATTCATATAAATATATTTTTATTCACATGTATTTCTGCGAAGAATATGTGTCTTGAGAAAAAAACAAATCTAGTTGTCGTCGCTGACAATAGAACCGAATGATATGGTCATGGGGCTGAGTTTCATTGGATTATACCTAAGTCATGTAGTATATCATATATAACATATATGAGGAATTTATTTCACATGTCATGGCTCATATCAGACATTATAAAATCAAATTTACAAAGTAGTTTATAACTTAGACAAAGGAGCAACTGCCTCCTCTCCAATTGACTGTATACTGTTATAAGGAAATTATAAATAACAATGACAAATTAATAACAACAAAAAACAAGAGGACCATAATGACCCTAGAATGCTCACCAGAGTACAATCACTTAGACAATTCAGTTTAACCTTTATTAAAATTCCAGATAAAAAAGTACAATTTCAAAATTTCTATACAAACTAAATAAGAACTACTAGCCAACAATCAGCAGGACATATTTTAGGGGATCGAAACCATAAAATGACTGTAGATGGCCACGGGCAACTTAGTCAATTATTGCACAAATTACTTCAAAAAATAATTTAGGCACTTCCGACACTCAATAGAGAAGTCTTTAATCTTGGAACTACCGAGTAGTATATTATATACTCTATATAAATGTTTGTATCTTTTGACCTGCTATTAAGTTAACAAAAAAATTAAAGCAACACTGCTAGTTTTGCTATCATCAACAATATATTCAGAGAATTTTATATCATATATCATTTTAATCAAATTCTAATACTACAAAAATGAAATCAATAAGGGGAGTTAATCAATATAATGTATTTTTAGAGTTTAAAAATAAAATATTGATTATCTCTCTTAGGAAATTAAAAGATAGATTGGGGCATCATTTCCAAAGGGATCAACTTGATTTAAGCAAATATTTCGGAGCAAGATGAGGTGAACATTTGTGCCAAATGAATTGAATTCTGACCAATGGTTTCAGAGATTTTTGAAGTTTTCTATGTAGGGTATTTAAGGAAGTTGGCCAAACCAATTGAGGCCTCATTTTTCAAGTGATCAACGTTAATTTCACAAATATCGTAAAGAAGAATTAGGTGCCTGTTTGTGCCAAACGAAATTAAATTCTGTCTTTTGGTTACAGAGAAGATTATTTTTTTAAATTTTACATAAAGAGTATAAAAGAAGACTTAGAATGACTTATGTTAAATGGGTATACATTATTCACATGGTTTAACTTGAAACTTTGCAAGTTTAACTGGAATTGTCTATTAACGTTTTTATTCTCACCAATTATTTGAAATATACAGAACAGCAAAAAGAAACTTGACGGATGATAAAATTGTTTTTAATACAGTATCCGCAAACAAAAGATGATTTTAAATAGTCTAATAATCTAATCAAAATAATGCATACGATGATCTTCAACTGCCCAATTCAACCATACAGTATTTCCAGGACCTATCAAGACTGCCCCCAACCTGCAAGTCTCGTAAAATCTTATAAAATCTCACAAAAAAGGTAGATAAATATGGGTCACCTATATCTACTTGTTTTTAGGTACTGTTTCGTTTTTCCTATTCAATTTTTTTGTTGAAATAAACTATTGGAAATTATTGTACTTTTTATCCGCAACAGCACGATTTCTTTTTGACGTTTAAATAGTACACGTAACGTTTGCAATTTCCCGTTTTTTTAAGGCTCGTTTATTATGGTGACGTCGTTTCCGTTGTTTATGTTAACTGTTATTCTGATGAAGGCGTTTCCCGAAACGTTGGTGTAATAACAATGTTATTTTTATCCACGTGTTGATGTTAATTAATACCACACGAAAATCTCACACGCATGCACTGTAAAAATATGCAAGTACATATACTTTATTTGCATGAAAAAAAAACATGTCTGACCTGTAGTAAAGTTAAAATATAAGCTACAAAATTTCAAACAGATAGATGCTAGTGACGTAGTGCCATTTTAAACATCACTGGTATGTTAAGCCCGAGGATCGAACCTGTGACCTCCTGCTCCCAGGGTGAACGCCCTAACTACTAATTCAACGGGAACAAGTTGAATAGATCTTAATAACATGTTGGAATATTTCGACTTAATTGATTACAATATTACTTATTATCACTAGAATATAAATTAATGGTACATATAACAAAACAAATTTAATCAAATCATTTCTTAACCTTATTTACAAAAGAAAATAACATATATTTTTCTTGTCAATTTCACATGAGTAAAAATGTAAATATTATAATGTTACATATATGTAAATATTTCAATACATATGTATGCTGACAGATGTTACATCATTAAATGATATTTGAAAGCAAAAAGCGTTGCCGTAGTATACACACTTAATCTAAAAAAGTGTTTGATTGTGTGTGCTCGTGTGTGTGTGTGCGTGTTTGTTACTTGGAGCAAACCGAGTCCTTTTCAATATATGTCTTTCTACGTTTCAGGACATAAAATACTAACAAGCAACCAAAGGATGCGGTAGAAATTGCCATGAAAATGTACAGTTTATATCTCATGCACAAAAAGCTACTGTATCCGTATGACACTGCGTCTCCAACAGCAGTCAATGCAACAAGGCACGATACAGCTGTGCTTGTATTCTCGAAGTGTGAACAATGAATGCCTAAAAAAAAAAAAGAATAAAATAAAAGGCATTTCTGAAATTTTTAGAAATCAGTAACAATAAATTTTGAAGTAATATTAAATTTAGAACGTGGGTTATTAAAGTAAACGATTGATTAGGGACGTCAATGTACGAACATTAGAAAAAGATATGCTTTCATAAGATAAACGCCAGTGTTGCGTTTCGTAAGTCACTTTTAAACTGCAAGTGTATTTGTCTCTCATTTATTATTGCAGTCGCGTACATAGTTCTTGCATGACAATGTAAACTTGGAGAGAAAGAGAGAAAAAAAAATGTAGAAAATAAATTAATGTCGACACTATTAATAATATTCAAATCTCAAAACAAATTGCCGCCCTTGTTATGAATTGTCAAAATTACTCACCAGACAAGAGCGTGGAGTACATAGCATCCGACATACTCATCGCTACTGCAACCGCGTAGACAATACCGATTGAGGAACCACGAGGTTGCCATAGTAACATTGACACGCCCACTACAATACTGGCACAATAAGCTGAAAAAAGAAACAGTTTAAAATGATCGCGTTTGCTCATTTGTGAAAAAATTACACAAATATCCGAGATAATGTCTAATTGCATTTATTCATAATGTAACAAAACAGCCAGCTATCATATAAATTAATTCATTAGGTCAAATTTACATGTAGGATACATACGATCAAATCTTGTAAAGAAAAAACCTCATAACTGTCAAGACCACGTCAATATCAGGATCACTTCTCTATCAGGACCATATATGGCCGATTTTTATGTTTGTTGTCCAACTTGTATATATGTATAATGCCCTTTTGTGTAATAAAGCATATAACTATGGAATTTAGCATACCTGTATCCAAATTAAGTTTAAACTTCTATATAAATATCCAAGCATAAAACAAGAAAGAATTATTGCAATATTTCAGATAGGCTTATTTCGAACACTTTAATCTACCATATAAGACAGTTCTAAACTACTTGTTGACCGTAACTGCTGACGGTTTGTTATCACCAATGTAAAGGTGTACCCCAATTGAGGAAAGCAGATTTACGAATCTGGTCTGTACTGTTTTCTGTACCGCTTTACTCTTATGTGCGGTGTTCACAATGTTCTTATAGAACTACTGGTCCAATATTTGAATGAACATATTGACTAATGATACGTTAATCATCTATGAGAAGAATTGTGAGCGTTTTTTTTTTTTTTTTTATTTATTTATTTAGTGAGGAAAAGTTTCAGTACCTAGTGAGAACAACGGAAGTGCCCCGGTTTTTCGCCACAACCTACCAAAGAGGACGGAGAAGGCCGAAGCGCCAACACCGTACGTTATCATCAAGAATCCTATATTCTCAATACCGTAGGGGCAGCTGACAAATGCCTGGAACACAATACAAGATTGAATTTTCAAGTATTTACCGATCTATTCAAATTAACTTACAGGCTATCCAATAGCTGCGCTGGGTTGAAAGGTAGTTAATTGTTGACCTGAAATACAAAACGTCCCATATGGTTTTGTTTGTAATGCTTTTTCCGAGCTATAATGGGAAAGGCGGGGCTTAGATTTTCATTGCTAAAAACTAGGAAAATCCATTGGCTCATAAGCCCACACACGATTCTCAAAAGCGCACATATTCACAGTCCTTTGAAACTGTGTTATGAACAAATGTTTCATGTCTATGGTACACCATTCTATAATTCTATCATGTTAAACATCTTTGAAGCTATGACAGCTATTTTTTGACAGATAAACTTCAATCCCAGTGACTTTAAATTACAAGACGTCTCTTCATTTTGGCAATATAACATTATTTTTAATCAACTATTTTGATTTTTTTTAATTCCTGCGACATAAAAAGATAATATATAATACAGATATACCCATATTCCCTTCCCTATTGTCACATTTTTAAGGGATAAACTTTATTTAAACAGTTATTGTTCAGGACCATGTCCCATGTAAATGCTTATGAGAAAAAAAAATTAAAGTTTATACACAGCATACAGTGAACATTGTTGATGAACATCAACGCCTGTCACACAACAGAAACTAACCAACACGCTTGGAGCCTCATTTTCTCAAGTAATTATTTTTATTTGGCTATTATTGTAAGGGGTTGTGAATTGCACATTGGTGTAGGTATGCACGATTTTAACATTTATTGTAGAGAGCAATGTGATTGTAATTTCCGGTACATAAATTTTGACCATTCTTTTCAAAGAAAAATAATTTTTAATTTTTCGAAAAAGATTAATTACATGGAATAACCACCCTGTTTAGAGCCTGATTTTGAAGAGTTCTATTTGTTTCTTTAATTTTAGAGAGACATGACACTAATATGTGTGTAAAATAAGATTTAATTCTGACAAAGCCGAGTATACATGGAGATACTTAATGAAAATGCACATGGACATTAAGTGAAATTCAAAGGAGACTTGTTCAGCACTTTTGTTTCTCTGCATTACAGAACCATTCAAATAAATATATAGGAATGACATTGTGAGGTAGCTGAATAGGCAGTTGGAAATGAATAGTGTAGGATAAATAAACTTATAATTGTACTTGCAAGTGTTAAATCTGCTCTCACAAAGGCTTCACCAATACCTCTCATGATACACGGAACGACTAGAAGTTTCTGATCACGTGACTGAATCAGGTGTTTTGTTACGTTCTGAATGACTCCGTAGAATTTCTGGTTGTGTTTCTGTTCCCGTGGCGACATCCTGATCAGAAGTAGAGCCGCCAGCGCCATTGCCATACACCCGAATCCCCCACACACACCAACATACATGTAGATCTGGGAAGAAAAGAATAGTTACATAATGGTTTTGGTTTACGAAGTTCTTGGTATTTTTCATGTAACTAATTTCTGTAAAGATCTTCATAATATATTGCTTTTATATTTTAAAAAGAATTCAGATAATGTTTTGAAATTGAACTTTAAACAAATATATTGCTTGCAGAAAGTCGGTGGTTCTATACGGGTGCCACTGTTAACTTGGGGTCTTCCTCCCTCTTTTTTAGCTGAACGTCGTTATATGACAGAAATACATAGACCGAAAACTTAAAAAATAAAACACATAACTTCGTCAAACCTGTTCCTGTGGGGGTAAATCTAGCGATGATTTGCTTTTTGACTGAGCAACTGGACACGAACTCCGCACCACAACTAGGCAACTTTCCACTGCCATTGGTATTATTGACGTTTGAACTAGACTGACGCCTGAGGACAACGGATGATACAAGATTACCAAATATGTTACCTGTAAAGTATACAGTGTTAACTGAAGTGCTCGATTATTATTTTCATTATTAAGATATTTCCTGACGCTTTTTTGAAGAAAACGTTATACTGACTGTGGCATTTTGACATAAAATTAACGTTCATAAATGATATCAAAGCGGTCAAACTGACATATCACGTATATAATTTAACTGCGTCTTCTTACACAGAAATAGTAAATAGTGAAGGGAAAATGAGGGTACAGGAAATATGGCGGCAAGAAAATGGAGGCTCGAAAATTTGACCTTCAAATGTGACCTTGAGCTGGAGTGCCTGCTACTTATCATCGCAATGAGATAAAGATTTGAGTCAAGGTTTCTGAAAATTATTCAAAGGATATATGAGATATAGAACGTACACGAACATATGACGGTCAGTCAGACGGAT
>CM037795.1:38623664-38673664 GCA_021229015.1 Solen grandis | reverse complement strand
TTTTTTAAGGTGCACTAAAAATATTCTTGGGTTTCCGTTGAGAGTATCAATTTGGAGATATTTTTTAATATAAACTTTAGTAATCCAGAGTATAAAAAATTAACTATAGGAAATATTTCTAAATTTAAACCTATAAGTGTTTGTGATGAAAAAAGACAAAAAATAGATAATCATGGATTACCAATGAGTTGTGTTTTAGAAATTATTCCTTAGTGTGTTCCATAGCTGAAATTTTTTTCTATAAAAATGAAATATATTCGGTTCTAAAAAGTATATACTAGATATAGTAAGATAGATTCATATTTTAATAATTTAAACTCAAATTTGAAAGTAAATTATTTAAAAATTTTAAAGTCAAATTTAGATAGAGAATTACTTAACACTTTAAAAAAAATTTAGACCTTGTGGTAAAAAGAATAGAGGAACCCTTAAAAAACATTACAATAAGTGCTGAAATAAAAGGTTCTTTATATAAAAGTAAGGTGTTTTCTTTTGGGAAAAATGCCGGTAGAGAAAAAGATGTTGGTTATGTTGTGATAAGGCGTGGTTATATTACTGGTATTGGTCTGTCGAGTAAAAGGACAAGTGGTGAAGTGCGATTTGGTGTTTTGGGTTGATGGAGAGCTTTTAAGTGGGTGTGATATTACTTTACAAACAACAACAGCAAAACATGAAAATTTTTGAACGCCCTTTTTTAGTTGAGGCTGGAAGTGTTATTAATTTTGTTAGTCTGGTAGATAATACAACTGTAGTTAATACTGTTGCCTCGTTATTGTTTGAATTCAAATAATATACTTAAAAATGAAGCAACCAACGGCCCAAATTTATACCCTGATTTAAATAGTAAAATACTAGATTCACAGCCAGACAAGGGAAAACAGCTCAGAGCAGTCGGAAGTAGAACTCATGAACCAAGTCAAAATTATAGATTACAAAAAATCTCAGAGATTGAGAAAACATTAATTAATGAGAGAGATACTCGTAAAGCATTATATAAAAAATATAAAAGAGGAATAAATTATAACAGATGGAGTAGACACAGTTTTTATGTCTGCTAGTATAATTATAGGAACTATTGGTTTAATTGTTCCTATTCTATTTCCTTTTAGAAATTGCCGCTCTTGTATGCGGAGGAGTTGGAGCCTCTGTAAAAATTGTTAGGCTTAAATTTATGAATAAAATTAAAAAAACATGATAATTTTAAAAAACTTTTGCTAACAGTAAAATTAAATAGTATAAAAAATTTAATCTCTAAAACTTTAACAGATGGAGAGATATCTGAACAAGAATTTAAACTTATATTAGATGAATTAGAAAAATATAATGAGCTTAAACAATTAACAAAAAACTCTGCGGTTTTCCAAAAAACTATTCAAAAAGAAGAAAGGCAAAAATTAATAGAACAGGGGAGAAAAGAGGCAATGGAGATAATACCCAAAAAAATATAAAAACTGTATAATATTGAATTTTATAATACGTTAGAAAACCCTCCTCCTCCATATTCAGAGTGGTAAAAAATGGTTCAGGAAAAAACATAATTTTCTTTATTTTTTTCATTGTTGTTTTTTTTAAATTTTACATTAGTGTAATTTTTTTGATTTTACATTAGTGTGATTTTTTTGATTTTTTTTTAATAAATAGTATATAGGTATTGAATGTGACTGCTTTTTGGGGGTTTACACATGATAAGCCAGACGCGCGGATTAGCGCGTCTGGGTTTTGAAGTGTGTTAGACCCGCAGTGAGCTAGACACATTCAATACCTATACTACTTGCAATAGGGTTAAGACGATGGAGAAAACAAACAAATAATGTTCCCAGACAATCACGGGCTCTCATTCAACGTTTCTAATTAAGGTCCGACAAACATAAATATACAAATGAAATATATGTATGAAAATACAATAAAAGCAGTGCATTTACCTACAGTAAGGATATGGAAAACAAATGCATGCTCTCAAACAATTCACTGTCTTTCGTCTTTAAATCCAATCAAAGTGCCTTAACCCTTTCCCTCATAAGGAAACCATGAAAAACCTATCGAACGCATATAACCAATCACCTCGATAACTCGCGGCTGATCGGTTTTAGCTGTTCGTTGCTCCTCAGTGGTTGGAAAGAGGATTTGTAATTAAATTGGTAAGGTTTAACGGTTTTCTGCAATCAGGCTTTATGTGGTACCTATTGAGGGGTCAAAATGGTCTTTATGAGGGAAGGGTTAATAAGAATACGCAGACCTGAACATACACATAGAATGAATATATAATTACAATAAAAAACAAATTTATTTTCTGCAGTAGGGATAAAAAATGTCGACAGCAAAAATATCTCAGCAATCGCCGTACCGCTCGCCATATAACTTAATGTGCGTCGGCGCAGAGTTTCTAGATTTTTTTAATGAATTATGGTTAAAATAAAGATTTGATGGTGACTAACCATCAAGACAAAAAACATTGAAGTCCCCCAAAAAAAATGCGAGACCTCGGAAGCTCTTAAAAATTAATTTATCAGGGTTTCAAAAGAAAGTAGTTTTTAAGTAATGTATTAGAAGTCACCTTAACTTTGACCAATCAGAAGCTATGAAAATTCTAAGTTATCAGGATTTTCAAGGATGACCTTTCTGTTTTTTTTTTTTTGACCATGGCGTGGAAATCCAGCCAAGAGGTTTCAAAATACATGTATCCCCCAAATGTTTGCACATTTTCTTTTTTTCTTTACAGTTTAGTTATAAAAACAAAGTTATACAAGCATCGATTATCACATTTTAATTCATAAAGTCCTTTTGAAACCCGGAGTTATTATATAAATAAAAATCTAAAAAAAGGTCTTGATTACAATTAAACAGACTCGTATATATAGATGTCTAAAAATAGCCCGAAATGGCAAAGTGGTATATGTAATTTTTAACGTGGATGAGGGAGCATTTTTAAAAAGCATTTCTGAGAAAAAATATTAATATGATAGGATTTAAATACGAAATTGCAATGCAAAATCATTACCATATTTTTAACTAAAATTGAATAATCAGCGCCAGGGACACCAATAATACAGCGCCAGTGGACATCGGAAAAAGATTTGCGTTATCATTTTCTCTTTAAATAAGATTGTCCTAAGGACAATCCTTAACGTTTTCTTAAAAAAGTTTATGTTGCTTTTTAAAGAACTAAACATAAAATAATTTTTTCATTAAAAGAAGAAATTACAATTATGCATTTTTTGTGGGGAAAGAAAAAAAAAAACTATTTTGTGCCTTACCCATTAGTTTTCATTTTAAGGTAAAATCCCTGTAATGGTTCCGCTACGCCCCTGGCCATTTAACCTTAACAAGATAACCAAGGTACCCTAATTAACTTAGGAAACCTTGGATATCTCCGTGAAAGGCCACGGGGTCTGAAAGTAGCGGAACCATTACAGGACTTTACCTTAATCACCGTCTCACTACATTCAAAACTTCTATAACTTCCAAATTCTCCATAGTTTCTTATTCTAAAGAAAGTCCTCTCGTCAGATAATGAAAAGTTATCAAAGAAAAAGTGCACATTCAACGATGTAAACAAAAGAAGAAACAAGTGAACTTAAGATTTTTTTAGCTGAAAAAAAACACCATGTCAAGCCATTGCATTACACAAGCGAAACTTAAAACTCCTGTACACCAATAAAACCATAACATTAATTTAAAAAAAAATGTTGCAATCCGTCGGTGTTGTTGAGCTATTTTACATTTTTTTCTCAAACCGGAACCACCTGCTCCATTCCGCAATTCGCACCCAGGAAAACTCGTACACAATATGGTCGTCACAAGAAAACGTCTGGCACTGCCCAATTACGACATGCTCCTAAAAACGCACATTTGCTATTAATGGCACGCCCGTAAAGCTCCTGTCTCAGGCTGCAATAGGGATAAGCCAATAGAAAAAAAAGTCCTCTGACAATTTAGTATTTTACCGTGCCTCTCGCCCATGTTCACAATCAAAAAGTGCGCTGGTGCATAGTTTCCATCTGTAAGATGAAATAATTGGTTAAAATTTATGATGTGGTATGAAAGTCTATTCAAACAATATTGGCAGTGCAAGACGAGAAACTGGAAAACACGAATACGGAGGACAAATACGGTCATCGCCATCAGAATTTGCCTGCTCCGATGCCCTTAACTCCTATCGGTGATTCATATAATATACTTTACATCTTAAAGTATATCTCAACGACAGTAAACAATTTTATCATCGACGCCATAGCGTTGATTTAATCTAATTAAAGCATACCTAAACATTATCTACCATACATCACATTTCTTAACATTTATCATTAATATTGTTGACTTGATAAGAAAAATGTTATCATTAAAACCTTAATATTCATGGATTTTATTAATGGGAAATCTCATTTCAGAAGTACGAAAAAATCGTGTTTTTATTTTCTTTAAAGCTAAATACATCCTCACTGTTCCTTTTCAGCACGAGAGGCAGCGAGGGCAGCGTTGCATTGGCGAGTTTTGTCTCGCAATACCTTCAGGCATCACAGTATCACGGAGGGTAACGGTGATGTTGTCACGCTCGGCGATTAGTTCGTCGATCTTTTGTGGCATCCTTGAGGGCGCTGTTGGCTTCGTAAAGTTGGCCTGGGAGTCAAAGTATGATTTTTTTCTAATCAGGCTCGACTTTCATCAACCATACTTAATACATGTATTTTACAAGTATTGGAATTCGCGCCGGATCGTTATCTGGTTTTTAAAAACCGGTCGTTATCTGGATATAATTTGGTAAAATTGCAATGTTGCAAGGAGCGGTTATCATACAGGGTGTCTCAGCATATCTGATACCATTTGACAGGGTGTATCAGTATATCTGATACCATTTGACAGGGTGTCTCAGAATATCTGATACCATTTGACAGGGTGTATCAGAATATCTGATACCATTTGACAGGGTGTCTCAGAATATCTGATACCATTTGACAGGGTGTCTCAGAATATCTGATACCATTTGACAGGGTGTATCAGAATATCTGATACCATCACATAGGGTTTCTCAGAATATCTGATACCATCATACAGGGTGTCCCATAATATCTGATACCATTTACAGACTCATTATTTATTTCATCGAGAACGATGCAGTAATAACTAGACTTCTTTTGTACTGGACAAAAAAAGACTTTCTGCACTGCAAACCATGTCAAACCTGATCATACTCATTCACCTTTCTGACTTACAACAACAACAAAAAAAAAAACGCCCCGAATTGAAAGCTGTAGAGTGCAACCTTATACAAATAGCAGATGAAATCTGTGACGTCATATGGCATAACTTAAAATTTAAAGTCAATGCATTCAAAAGGGAATATGTGGCTTTGTTTTCAGTCATAATTTCATAATGCTAGCTTTTCGAGAACCATCTTTAAGATGACTACAATAATACTCAAACTTGGTGTTCTACAAGGGAATGAGGTATCACCATCCTCTTTACGTGCCAAAAAAGTATACAAGGTTCCTTTCTTGGAAAACATTTCTTTCTTATATTTTAATAAATATTCTTGCTGAATTGAAGGGGACACAGAGCGTTAAAATAAATTACTGTATCACATTATACCTTTAATGTAACAGAAATAAAATTTAGAATAATATATGTGGGATCACTGCAGAAGCACAAGGAAAAACGGTTTTTCAGAAATCTTATTTTCATGTAACTTCCTTATATGATGTCCGATTTTCAAAACCGTTAAAGTTTTTCTGATTTCCAACATTCACTTACTTCATATTTTTAACTGTTACGAATTTGAGATATAGAGATATAGTATTCCTAAAGAAAAAAAGGTAACAATTGGCAAAACGATGTCATGTCAATTACTAGCCTTCGACAAATAACTTGTTAATTAATGGCCCGATCATTAAAATCTGCATACCATTAGAACCGTATTGCATCACGCTAAAAATATTGTTTCTTTTATGTTATGTTCAAAAATTATAATTTCTTTGAAAAAGCAAGCAAGCGTTGGTACTAACTGCAGAAGTGCATGAAGGAACGGTCTTAATGAATTCTAATTTTTTCATATAACTTCCTTATATGATGTCCAATTTCAAAAGGCTAAGAACTTTTAGAAAGGTCTTCGAATTCCCCCCACAATTCACACGCTTTATATATGGATGTATCTTTAACTTTTTTTTTTATATGGACGATTAAACCTAGAGAAAACTGCAAAAATCTCCAAAAATATGTTCATTCGTTCCATTTCCCCCCTATAACTTTATGAATCATAGTCAATCTTTAAAATTGCAACAGCAAAAGAACGCCAGGGACCATTCTACAAATATCCTGATTTACAAAAGATAAATAGTTTCGAGATATAAGCAGTTAATGCGTTTGGGTAATAAAATTTTCCTTTTTCTGTCATAACTGATTCAACCCCGATCTTCAAAAATTAAAATATCATCTGAAAGGTCTGCAAAGCACTACAATTAATACCCATAATGTTCTCGATAGACTTTTTATCGTTTTAGAGATATTAAGGCCGAAAAAAACAACAACAAAAAAAACAACCGATAATTGACATATGATCTTGACCTTTGCGATTTCCCGGAAACGGAGTGACTAATGAGAATGAGATGCTTAGTTACACCATCATTACTTCTGTCACTAATTATGTCTTCAAGTGCTAAAGGTACATTTTTGGAGGAAAAGTTTGTTAGTTACGCGTCATGACGTCTTTTTTACGTCATATGACGTCAGTCTTTCAAAGCTGAAAGAAATCCATCGGACATATGTTCTGTCCAAATTTCAAGTTTCTAATTTACATGGAGGCGCACATCTAGAACGTAAAATATACATTCTGTGAAATTATCAGGCAATTCCGTCTAGCTGTAGAGCGCGTACAAGCTTTTGTAGCTTTTTTAACCTGGCGTCACATGAAAAAAAATTGCTGCAAAATCGCCAAAGTCACTGCGCTTACTGTTAAATTACATGCTGCTTGCTCATCGGCAACCTGTTTTAATTTGAACCTCAAAGGAAGAAAAAAAGTAGAATAATTATAATAAGAAAAAAAACATAACAAACCCAATAGACTTTCTGGTTAAGGCAAACACATTTCTTGTTAATTTGTAGTATTTGTTCAAATTTGCGTCCGAGATGAAAATTTTTAATCGTTCACTGAAATTTCATGTTCTCGTACTAATTATCTCCTTTGAAAGCCATTTTCAGTGCATCAAGGTTGTTTGGAAAGGGTTTGTAAATTATGACTCGTACATATCCCTGAGACAAAAGTCATGAGAGCTCAGGTATGGAATATTGAACAGCCATACAATTTTTTCGTGTTGAGTGAAAGTTGTCCTTATTATTTTATTGATAAACTATCAACATTTCTCGATATTTTCTAAGCAAACATAATTTTATTATTTTATCTTCAGTTTAATACATAAAACATCAAAATTGGTACATAAACAAATTTTGGCAGTCATTTGTAATGATATCGGATATTACATAGTTCGAGGTTATTCCAAGTCACGGTTCAGAGATCCAAACAGAGCAGATGGGAACTGTTCTCGGTATTTAGAACCTTGTGGTAATGTAGAGTACCGATTTATGAGAAACATATACACTGTGAACTGTTTAAACTATGTAACGGGTCAACAGAGAATTGTGCTTAACTTCTTACCTTAAGATATTTTACCTATCTACATGTATTTTCAGTCTAGTTAGACTTTGCTGCTAGTAACCAGCAGTTAAAAGGAACAATAAGCTGTGTTTCATTTGAAATACGAATCACAAGCTCATTTATACAGGTTATAAGCTAGTTTTAATCTACTGTACATGATAGAAGCCAGTGGCATTCCTCACAGAGTTTGTTAACTTCTGCAGTTTAACCATGCATGTATATTTTCAACTTCTTTAACGATCGTGCACTATAATCCATTTCCATTTTTAAGAAATCCTATGCAATGTCTTGTGCATATATTTTGTGCATTATTCTGCCAAGTAACTTCATTTAATTCCAGTATTAACGCAGTTAGGACCATTTGTCATGTAAACAATTTTTTACATTTGTCGTGTAGTCAGCCATTTTACGCAATGCATTATTGATCTTTTTTGCACTGTTGCTAATGGTTACAGGTCAGCATTGTTTATAAACAACGATGTTACTCTTTAGACTTAGCATCATTTAACAGAAGAAGGTATAAAACTTGGTAAAAAGCCAGTTTTATTGTCATTTTTGATACTTAAGATTTTTCATTTTGACTTATCTTAGGACTTAGAACAAGTTTTGTAAATTTTAACCTTTTTGGTAGAGTCAACCAATATTTTATGGTTGAACCATCCGCTTTGGTTACAACCAACGTCAAATGGGTTTATCAACCTTTCCAACCAGTATTTTTGGGTTGAAATTGTAGATTACTATAAAAGGGCTCGATTGTTGGTTGGGGAGCCAGTCCAACATTAGGTATTCAACGACAAATACGTTCAGATACTCTCTCCAATATTTTTAAGTCTAAAAGTATGCCGTCTGCTATTAAGTTTAACACTACAATAATATAATATTTAGTGTTAAGATCTGTTTGAAACCTTGCGTTAATTAGAAACTGTGTCTGAGGAACTTTTGATACTTTTTTTTTATACAATTTAGAGACTTTTAAATACAGTTTTATTGCTGGGGAAATATCATTTAGTTTAACTGACAATTTATCACGGTTCACTGGTACGCCATTTTAGGAAAATCGTTTGCGTTTTTCTTTGTATAACTGAGTATTTTCAAGTTGGATATTGAAAGTTGCAGATCTGTGAACTTATGATAATTATAAATATCGCTGATTATCATTGAATTTGAGCATAAAGCACATAATTAAATGACATTAACTGTTTACTGACTTGTTACTTCTTTGTGTACATCCATGAAGCTCATATATATTAGAGCTCGAACATTTTTACAAATCGTCCGGCCATAATTAATGTATATATAGATTACGCTACCAAATATAAGAGAATACGCTACCAAACCTAGGGAACCAGAGTACTACTACTACTACTCTACACCTCTCTATATATACACCCAACAGTGCACGTCCAGCACGTGACAGTATTCCGAAGATTTTATTTCAAACCATAGATTAATGCAATTTTCTAAATGATAATTTACATTAGAGATTATCCATCTAGTTGAACTCCGGAATGAATCTCATTAGATATCTTTGATAGTCAATTAATATATCAATGAGTATATCACTACCTTAATTTCAACTTGAGAGGAAACAATAATCTTGTACATGTAAATTTTTATATGTACTTTTATAAATAAGAAACCTGATAAAAAGCAGATTGTGTTACAACATTTTCATCCCCTAGCCAAATCATGAATTTTAAACTAGTAAAATGTTTTTTGTCTTTGAACAGCCTTCCACGTTTTTCCCGGGAAACATGGTACATTAATATAATGATAGCAGAAAGCCAGAGTTCAGTTACAACAAGCATGCGTTTCACAAAAAAAAAAAAAAAAAAAAAAAAAAAAAAAGTAAAAAATTTTTTTGGAAGAGTATACCAATAAAAGAAAGTGTTTGAAAATACTCATCGTCTTCTATGGGAGAAAAACAGCTCACCCGACAGTTTTGTGTTCTCTCGTTCCAAGTTGTCATTCTTCTCAGTCAGTTAAGCGTTGGCGACCCTGAGGCGGTATACATCCTGTTGGAGGTTTGTCTTGTCAGTGAGGAGGGCGGCGTTTTCAGTCTTGATGGCAGTGTTTTCGACCTTAAGGGCGTCGTATTCGGCCTGGAGGTCACTGAGGGAAGCATTTTCTTTCTCCAACGGGTTCTTCGCATGCAAGGGTAATGCAAACATATGCAAGAGATACACCACACTGTTACAGACAACGCCAAATCACGTCTGTGTTTTGAAACGATAAACATCATTCAAGGTCCTATTTTTGTGACGAGTGTGTACTTCCCAGCAGCTTGTCGATCGAAATTCTTTAAATTCTCTTCCGAACCTCGTTTTGGTTATCACTTGACCAACTCACTCGCCTCTTGTTAGGTAACTTCCCGCTCCTTTTATAGTGGCACTACGTCTAGTCAAGTTCCGTGCAGTAAGTAAATACTGTATAACACTATGAGGTTTATTTACACCCACCAGGCCTAGTTTTACACCCGGTATTAATGTACCGGTACTTACTGTTCATTTCACAAAATGTATTCCAATCGTTAATTTCAGAATATATGTTCCCAGTTAATTTTTATAGTTCGTAGATTGTTAATTATATTATCACCAACGGTTATTTTATAAGACTCGAATTCCACCAGCAATACTTAGCGCTAAGTAATACTTAAATTCTTAAACTAGGTAGATACACTTCCACCATTACTATTTTATGAAATGTTCAAGTACACGACTAGTTGAAATGAAATATTACATTAATTACTAACAATAATTAAGAAGAAATAAAAAAATTGGGTATTTTTATTAGAGAAACAAGACTAATGAAATTCGCCCTTAAGTATTTAATTTTACTTAGCGATAGGAATTGTTGGTGAATTCGACCCTGGTTGTAAATTCGTTGCGATTCGTTGCTAAAGGGGGTTGTTAACTGATTAGGTGTTAGTTTGAGTACTGTTGTCATGGAGATAGGAACATAGCTACTGGCCTGGTCGTTCAACTACAACCCGCCCTTCGTTCAGTTAAGCTTAACGTTCGCAACTGTCTGCAACTGTTTGTAAGTTGGTTCCCTTCATAGTTCACGTGTGATGTCATAGGCACTGTCAGGCAGCCATTTTGTTTGGCTTAAGTTACTGCAGGCCAAAATCTGAGGTAACTTGATGTTTTCTAAATCACCCATATGCTTATATTTCTTAATCATTCTAACTGAAATCTATACCTCATTGAACAGCTCAAATGAACCAGTTATAACATGAAAGTATTACATTTTAATAAATTCAAAGGATAAAACTTTATAACCAAAAAAGTTACACTGTTTATTTTGTTTAAGAACGAACCCGCACTTTTTTCTTTAATGGACGTTTATTTTTATGAATGTATTTCCATATATGAAAAATAAGAATTGCAATAGCTGTTTATTGATATAATTTTTTTTGAAGCAGAAATAACGATAATATGAGGAAATGAAATTTCTGCTTCTATGTAAATAAAAATCCTTTGAATTTTCCAATCAAAATGGCCACCAACAGTAGGGATATTCACTTAGGTGGAAACTCTACGATACAACGTGGATGCAAAAGTAGCGGCTGTTAACAGTTACTTAATAATGCTGTTTGTTTCTGTGGTGTCTTTATGGGAACAATTCTTTATAGTTTGTTTAATTAAGTCTATAAATATAAAGTCTATTAAAACATTTCTACAGGCAGCGGGCGTAGGCTTCTATTGTCTGGAGAATTCTATCCGACATAGAAGTCACTCTAAGCTTGCGGTAAACACTTGATTTTATCAAATACAGCAATTTACTTTGTACATAATAAAATAGAGTTCTATTGAAATAAATAGCAGCTAGATTTAAATTTTCAAAATTTTGATTGGCCACATATATAAGGTTACTTCGAATGAATTTAATCCCTGATAAATTTAAATTTTTAGATATTTTGATTGGCCAAAATTTTAGGGTGACTTCTAAGAGAAGTATCTATATTGCTAACAATGTTCTTGGTAAGATAGAACCCCTTTATCTCTGGATTACAGTAGTTTTTTTTTAAATTATCTAAGATTTCTTCCTTTTTCTTGCATGATTAGTAAATGCCAGAAACTCCCGCGTGGTTTGACTTTGCAGCGTTAGGTTCAAGTGGCAAATTGTGCGTTGATTTCAACCAAACGGTAAATCCTTTTGATTGTTCAACTTGAGACAGGTCATCATGTTTCCATATACTAGTTCAGTCCAATCTTTGTTATTCGAAATGCCTAGAACCAGAGATTTATTTCGAATAAGGCATGCTAATATGGAAACGTTAATGAAATAGCATTAATTTATTGGTGTTGTATAATTATGTTCATGCAACAATTAATAGCATAACCAATACAATCATTGTACATGTCCAAATAGACTGTCGGGCTAGACAAAATAACACACATGAATATAAGGTCACCGTCGTTTCGAAAATGTTTTACTGATCCCCAAAAAAAGAAGAAAAAAAAACTTCTTGAATTTTGAACTTAAAATCAGTAATATACTTAACTGGTGTCAGTTATGATCGATCTTCTGTTCATCGAAAAAATATATCACAAACGTATAATATCATCAATAATCATCTTTAAATTAAAAAGAAAGACATGCTTCCAATAAGTTACCAATTAACGCAAACTTTAAAGTCCCATAAAAACGTTTCGATACTCACTATGTACTACCTTTTTCAAAACGGCACTAGGTTATCATGGGCACCTATTGGCACGGGCCAAAAATATTTCGAATCAGGTCATATTTTCGAAAAACACAGATTCGAATAATCGAGATATTTTTTTTTTTATAAGGAACCTTAAAAGTATCTCGGATAAATTCGGGTTTTTAAGTTGTATGTTGTGGAGTAATCGAGGTTCGACTGTACTATGACATTCGTGTTTTACATTTTAAAGGTTATTTGATATTCAACGAGAAACGAGATGTTGGAAACTGCCAATTGTTTTACAGATTCAATGTCTGTGACGTCAAAAGGATTCATTCTTGATTACATATATTCAAACCAGAATGGGGGCATGAGAGAAGTGGTTTTCTTAACATCTGTGGTCTCTGAATCCCGGTATGAAGTTATAATGGCAATAAGCTTGGTAAATTTCCCTAACGTTAATGTTAATGTAAAAGGTTTTAACTATGTTCAACTGGTATCTATTTGAAAAAAAAATGGCGATTACATGTTAATAGTTTAAATATCTTCCGTATTTAATGCTATTAATATAATAAAACTGCGTTTAAGAATGGTTTAAATTCTTGTTTTCCCAACACAGAGTTCTGTTGCATTATTGCGACAGCTACTATTCATATTCGACATTTTAGTAGACATCTCCGTGTTTTACGTGTTCACGTGCAAATCCAGCCATTTGTCTCAGGGCGAGGTGGGGGTTCGACAACTATAATAACATACTATAAAAAAAAACGGGGGGGGGGGGGGGGGGGGGGTCCATGTCCATGAGAGGGTACGGTGGTCTTCCAGGGAGGGTCTCTGGGTTTTACAGGGGGTGGGGTTTTCTAATGATATCAATTTAAAGTTGTTTTTTTTTAAATTTATTTACACCGATTATGAAACGAATTCTTAGAACTTCAATAAATAATTCTCGATGGCTTGAATGACGCCGTATGTAGTCATTATTGTGGGAGGAAACCGGAACACCCGGAGAAAACCCACGAGTCTGGACGGGCGACCACCGTACCCTCTCAAGTACGTCACCTGGGATCGAACCCGGGACGCATTGGTGAGAAGCAAAGTGCATTAGCACTACGCTATCCAGGCACCCAATGATATGAATAATCACTGCACGCTGTGTTAAGCAGCTCAGGTAATCAACAGCACCGTATAATCAATCCCTTTTGGGGCGTAAACAACATTTTTTAGCTGTGAATAAATAAGGTATTCACGGATGCGTAGTGAGGCGTAACTTTGTAAAGATGAAATACATGGTTAATATATGTAATGAAAATTAAAGTGTAATACCCAAGGATGAAAAATTCCCTTCATTGATTTTACATTAGACTGTCACATGTCAAGTCTGGACACTTTTTGTTGCAATACTCCAGACTGGGTCTTGGTCTTTAAGAGAAGTCATATCTTGTCTTATAGAAATATTCTTCATTACGTATTTTTTTTATTTCTATATTATACAACATCAAGCGATTGGATTTTAAAAACAAATGTTACAAATGTCATCACGTAAAATGTCATCACGTAAAATGTCATCACGTACAAATGTCATCACGTAAAATGTCATCACGTACAAATGTCATCACGTAAAATGTCATCACGTACAAATGTCATCACGTACAAATGTCATCACGCACAAATGTCATCAAGTACACATGTCATCACGTAAAATGTCATCACGCACAAATGTCATCACGTACAAATGTCATCATGTACAAATGTCATCACATACAAATGCCATCAGATACAAATGTCATCAGATACAAATGTCATCACATACAAATGTCATTACATACAAATGTCATCACATACAAATGTCATCACACACAAATCTCATCATGTACAAATGTCATCACGTACAAATGTCATCATGTACAAATGTCATCACATACAAATGTCATCACGTACAAATGTCATCACATACAAATGTCATCACGTACAAATGTCATCACGTACAAATGTCATCACATACAAATGTCATCAGATACAAATGTCATCACGTACAAATGCCATCACGCACAAATGTCATCACGTAATATGTCATCACGTACAAATGTCATCACGTACAAATGTCATCACATCTAAATGTCATCTCATACAAATGTCATCACATACAAATGTCATCACGTACAAATGTCATCACATACGTAACAGGTGTTACAAATTAGTAAAAGAAAACAAACACATGTAATAATATTTTGTGACTATGCCAATTTTTTATGTGACATAGAACCACATATTCACATTCATAAAAAGTCTCTTACAATTTGGATTTATTAAGAATGTGGTCTAGCAAAGCATTTCAAGACCAATTACAAGTTTTTTTGTTTTTTTTAATGAATATATGTTGTGCTACGTTTTATTATGTGCATTTATACTTGCAATCCATCTATAGCTCGATATGTTTGTTTGTTTTTTTGTTGGAATTAACGTCCCACCGACAGTATTTCAGTCATTTGGAAACGATGTCTACTTGCGACAGATATAGTGCTGCCACACTGCAGCATCACGCCGTAGACATGAGGCATGATACCACACCCAGTCACATTATCCTGACACCGGGCCAATCAGTTCTGCTACTACCCTTAAATAGCTCAATGTGTAGTTATAACAACTCAATATAAACACATTGATACTCTGTATATGGACATATTCCAAACTGACGTCATTGACGCCGCGTGGAAACGCGGCGTCAGTATGGATTTTTTTTTTTTTTTTTTTTTTTTTTACCAATCGAGCCGCATAATCAAAACAGGGAGCAACCACTGTTATTATTGTAAAATAAAAACATAATATGTTTAAAAGAAACACTCTTTGAATCAATTACTTGCATAAACTGATGAAAATAAATCGCAAGTCTTCAATCGTTATTAAAAAGAAACTGGACACATATAATGTGTATCTGATGACTTCTCCTTAAATTCGTAAGCAACGAGTTTTAAAACTTGGTTAACGTACCTTGCAAGCAACCCGATTCATTAAAGCTCAGAATTTATTTTTTAAAGATGTTTTGAGATCTTAGAATATTCAGAATTCAGACACAAACCGTCAGCTTGGAAAAATCAATGAAAAAACACTTTAATATAAGTATTACAGCATAATGTAGAACGTGTAAAAACACACAAACTCTATACATATGGCCGTAGCGGACGTCCCAGGCCTATTCTGCAGTCCCAGTATGTATAGTGCTTGAATTGGGTAAATTTTAACTGAACATTACAAAGCTTATACTGTAAAGCCTTGTAAATATATATTTAATTTTATACATATTATCAATACAAAAAGAATGCCATACTCCTAAGTCACGCTACATTATCAAGGGAAGTAGATTTTTAATTAATACTGGCACCTTACAAAATAAAAACTTATCTGTGCTGAATATTTCGTCATCATTGCCTTTGTTCTTGCTGCTGCTGCTGATAATGATAAATTTTTTTTACATTGACATTAATACCGTCTTAGTAGCTTACTATCTGGAAATTTCATGCATCTTGCAGACCCTAACTATTCCAATAATTATATAAGAAATGAATTACCTGTTGTAAAATGTATCTTCATTGATCTATAGATTAGTTAATTTATGTCATCTTAAATCATCATCACATGATGAGTCTACTATAATTAAGGTATTTTCTGTACTTATTTTTGTTCTATTTTCTGAATAATCTGATAACATTAGTTGTTTTTTTGTTGTTGTTGGACCTTTTCTGTATGGCTTTGCTTTATTTAAGTCGTGCTTCAAAAACATGCGCGGCGTCTTTGATGCTTGGCATCAACATTTGTCTTGTACATTGTTAGAAATGTTCAATGATTACAAGGACATTGCCGTAAACTTTATATACACTATTACTTCATACAATAGTTTTCTCTGGAACACACGTGTCACCTGCAGAAGCGTGACCGAAAAAGTGTGACGGACAGAGACGGACGGACAGACAGACAACGGAAAAATGATCCCCTATATGTCACCCCTGCTTACAGTAGGTGACACAATAAAGTTAGTTGGACGCCATATATATACAACTAACGACTCTACATAAGGGCATTGCCACTCAATATATGGATATTTTCACTTCATATAATGTAAATTGTCCACCTCGGGAACGGGAGGTCGTGGGATCAATCTCAGCCGCGACATACCGAAGTCGCAAAAATGGAACTGGTATAGCTCCCTTGCTTGGCGCATATAAGGGTAGTTTCAGGTCTGGTTAGCTCGGTGTCAGGATAATGTGACTGGGTGTGGTATCATGCCACATGTCTGCGTCATACTGCAGTGTGGCAGCACTATATCTGTCTCAAGTAGACATCGTCTCCAATTGACTGAAATACTGTCGGTAAGACGTTAAACCTGACAAACAAACACACAAATCATATAATATAGTTGGAACGCCTCTGTATGAGGGCATTGTCACTCATATATATGTGCACAATATATATGCACGTTCACTTCATTTAAAGTCAGGTTGTTGTTGTTGTTTTGGGGTTTACCGTCGCTGCGATAGTATTTCAATCATATAGCGACGTCCAGCTAATTACAGGTGGAGGAAGACCCCGAGTACACAGAGGTACCCGGGTAGAACCACTGACCTACCGCAAGCCAGCTGGAAGGCTTCCTCACATGAAAAATCCGAAGTCACTACCGGGATTCGAACCCACAGCGGTGAGGGGCTGAGAGATTTGTAGTCCACGACTGTAACCGCTCGGCCACGGCGGCCCCCTAAAGTCAGGTTGACCCCAAATATCGCCAAAATGACTCAATATGTAGTTGTAAGGACATTACGTATATAAGTCAATTTATTGATGTTGTGGATGAACAGTATACATTATTTACATATAAGTCATGGCTTTTCATACAACGCCGTGTTCATACTGTTTACTACGGGATAAATGTCAGGGCTCAAATTTAATATTTTTTTCCACTCGCAAAAAAATGCGAGTGGTTTAAAACATAACCGGCAAACTTTTTTTTCTACTCGCATTTTGCCGAAAATGCGAGTGTTAATTTGAGCCCGGACTCTATTTTAAGTTTGACAACCAACTCCTTCTCCCATTTCTTCACTGTCTTTATCGCCAGTGCGTTAGATCTATGTGCTTTCTTTGGTTTGTGGATTTCAGATTCTGTGCATAATTCATTAACATCAAAAGATGTAATAAAAAAACTGGATAGCTTTCATTTTGACAATGTTCAACTGATGATCAAAATCAGCATCAGACGTGTTTCCATTGGAAACCGGGACTAGTGTAAAAAAAGGCTTCCAAGGTCATTATGAGCGTGTGGATAACTTTAATTGATTGAAAATTAAATTAATATTGAAATTTTAAACTTTAACAATTAGAATCATAATTAGAAAATAAAGCAGTATCAAGTATTAATATTCATTAGGGGAAATATTAATTGAAAACTGCAGATGTTTTAACATATAATTATGTGTCCGTGAGTTGTGTACCATTGTCGACAGACCAGACCCGCGTTTTATACAAGTCATACAACAATCTACCAGTGTAAATTTCACTTTTGATATTAAAAACAATCTGGGATTATTTTGTTTAATGATGGTATTGATTATCTAACTGAAATCATCTCATTTAGACATGTTTAAGAAAGTCCTAAAGCCAAAATTTCCTCTCGCAAAAAAATGCTAGTGGTTTAAAACATAACTCGCAAACTTCATTTTCTACTCGCATTTTGCCGAAATGCGAGTGTTAATTTTGAGCCCTGAATGTATCAGGACAATACCTGTTTTTATAGCATATTAAATACTTTTAATATAAACTTTATTTTCAAAATACACATTATATGTTGGTAGTATGTCATAAGCATAATTTTTTATCCAATGATGTTTCTGCATTCGTATTTTAAAGGTCCATTATTCTTCTGAATACAGTGTATATTCTTCGGACAAAAAATCAAAATGTGTGTTTAAGATTTGTTAAGAGATGCAATCTGTACATGCTCGTGGTCATAACAACATATCTACAAATCATGAATAAAGGAAGCATCTTTTACTAAAGATCATTCATTTGTTTACAAAAATACCTTAATGCATATTCCGCATATCTTCGTTAGTTTTCTGATTTTTTCAATAGACCCTCTGTCTCCGTTAACGAATCGCGAGTACATAAATTGATGACGTAGCATACCAACTTACTGTGATTCAGCGACGGTTTTTCACATTCAAATTTATATTCCCGATCACGAACCATCTTTGGGAATATTCGCCTGCGCAAAATGTAAACAATGTAATTATTTTGACATTTATACAAAATACCAAATGGCGTAGTTTGTTTAGTTTAACATTTTCAATGCGTTCCACTGTTATTTTAAAGCAGATATTTGCATAATTATAATGTTCCATTTGCGCCAGTCAACACTATGTCAATGTTACTTTATCTTTTCTTTTTTGTGTTAATTATATCATTATGAAATATCTGTATTCCTGTAACCGTACGTAAAATATAATACAATCATACACGGATTGCCATAATTATATATTGGCAGTATCCCTCTCTTCCAGGAAGATTCTGATGCCATTCGACGCCTTGGTCACGATATTATACAGGGGTTTGGTTTCGTAGGTTGAATCCAGTTTTATCTTGAACCTACAAACAAAACATGCTAAACATTTATTTTAAAAAATAATAGTGGTTTACAGCTTATTTCACATCGATTATGACGTTAGATGAAATATCGGTCCCCTAAGAATAAGAGTTGTTCGTAAGAAAGCGCGCTCGAGTATCCCACCGACTGTTAGTTAATCCAAAAAAGGGCAATAAATTGAATTAAATCTGGTCGAAATGATCTTACTCGCTGAAGACCTTGGTGACTTGACTTGACTATTTCAGTTAACCGTCACCTCGACAGTATTTCAGTCATATAGCGACGTCCAGCTAATTACAGGTGGAGGAAGACCCCGAATACACAGAGGTACCTAGGTAGAACCACCGACCTACCGCAAGCCATCTGGAAGGCTTCCTCACATGAAAATCCGAATAACCCTGCCGGGATTCGAACCCACGCGGTGAGGGGCTGAGTGAGTGTTGAAGTCAGCGACTTTACCCTCTCGGCCAAGGAGGCCCTGAAGACCTTGGTGAAATATTAAACCAATAAGCATACCTGGTAAACCAATAAGCATACATAGATATGAAAATGTATGCATCCTAGTAAATTGCATGCAAAACTTAATCCAAATTAAGTTGCACGCAAGACCTTAATAAACAATAAATGTTGGTAAAACATATATGCACCCCTCATATGCCATAATATTTATATAGATATATTATATGTATGATGTTTGGCTTATAGCGTGGGCATGTTACAAAGTTCAGAACTTATCTTGGTGAAGGTTTACTACTGATAATTATTAACACTGCAAATTGCTGTGTTGAGTGCAAGGTGATGCAAATGCAGATTTTTTTGATAGGAGATAGAAAAAAATTATTTGCATTTACTTCGGTATCATAAGCAGGTCAACACAGCAAGGGCAACGCAGTTTTAATGCAATTAAGACCATGAAATTAAGTGAAAAGCATGCAGACAATGCACAAGAAGAATAATGTCTCATTTGAGTTTTACCTTGTATATTGCATCCAGTAAAGGTGAAAATGCTGAAAAAATCTGGTGAAAAAGATTTGACCAGAACCAATTTTGATCAGAATCTATCTCGGCATTCAATGTCACAGTGATCTTGACCTTTGACCTAGCTACCCCTAAATCAAAAGGGGTCATTTACTGGTCATGCGCAATCTCCATACTAAGTTTGAAGTTCCTAGGCCAAGGCGTTCTTTAGTTATTGATCAGAAACAGCTTGGTTACCATTTTCATATTCAAGCCCAGTAAATGAAGTTGACTGTGGCCTTGACCTTTGACTAAGTGACTTAAAAAATAATAGGGATCATCTACTGGACATGATCAATATCCAGACGAAGTTTGAAGTTCCTAGGCCCAGGCGTTCCCAAGTTATTGATCGGAAATGGTTTGGTCACAATTTTAACATAAAATCCCAGTAATCAAGGTCACTGTGACGTTGACCTTTGACCTAGGGACCCCAAAAATCAATAGGGTTCATCTACTGATCATGACCAATCTCCATACTAAGTTTGAAGTTCCTAGGCCCAGGCGTTTTCAAGTTATTGATCAGAAACAGCTTGGTCACCATTTTCAATATCAAGCCCAGTAAATCAGGATCACTGTGACCTTGACCTTTAATCTAGTGACTCCAAAAACGAAAGGGTTCATCTACTGGTCATGATCAATCTCCAAACTAAGTTTGAAGTTCCTAGGCCCAGGCGTTCCCAAGTTATTGATGGGAAACTGTTTGGTCTACGAACCGACGGACCGACAGACCGACATGTGCAAAACAATATTCCCCCTTGAAGTTCAAAAGCGGCAATTATTTACGAAAGATTCAAGCCAGATTTATCTAACTTGATGGCCTGAATACTTTTATTTCAAGTCAGTCCCATTAGTGATTGCTAAGATGCTAGTATGTTGCATGCAAAACTTTAACGAAAGTTTCTGAGTTCAAAAAGGGCCATAATTTGCATCAAATTTAGTCAAGAGTTATCTTAGCTGAATGCACCTGAAGACCTAAGTGAAGTAGTTAATCAATTATGTAGCTGGTAACAAAGATGTATGCATGATAGTAATTCGCATGTAGAACTCTAACCATGACATAACGCCGACGCCAGGGTGAGCAGAAAACCCCATGTATCTGGGCGGGCAAGCCTTGTACACTGTCACATCTGTGATTAGGAATCGAACTCGTGACGTAATATTTAAAGGCTATGTGCATTTTGTTATTACTACCACGCTATACAGGTACCTGGGTTAACTAGAATACATATAGCAAAAATACAGAAAGTATTTACGACAGAATAGACTAAGTGTGAATATTGTCCCAGCACGTTAATTTAATTAAACCTTAAAAATTTAGCGACTGAAAAGTGTATTCGTGATAATATATTTAGTTATATATGTAATTTTAGTTTTGTACGAGGTACTGGCAAAGAGGAATGTGACTCAGATGTTCAGTAAGGAGTCGGTTTTGAATTTACTGAACCGCATATCTGTTGGATGGATCACACACCTACAGAAGTTTTTTGAATTACGAGGTTTATTCTAAACCTCTGTGACAGTATGTAACCAGGAAACTACACGAAATTAAAACATTTTGAAATGAGACTGCCCTGGTTGCAGAAGATTTTTTCAGGCATTTCCGGTAGATGACAGGAATATTTTTCATTCCGCAAAGGTAAACATGAAGCATTTCATTATTGATATCATATACAGTGTAGATCCATTGTTACACGCTCCATAACGCCAAATTCACCATTACAATGGACCCCAAATCTTCATTTTGTGATTTTTTTCGTTGACTAAAAGTGTATATTCACATCATCACAACATGGTCCAATACATCGCGGTACCTTCCATATGATCTGAAATGTAGCGATATAATGGATCTGCACTGTATGAGGTAAATACCTTTTGACCAATTTTCCAATGACAATTTTGATCTCGTTCATTGCAAAGTTTTGCCCAATGCAGTTCCTGAAAATAAAAAAATAATAGAAATATCATGTCATATAAGCTAATTGAAATGTGGATATAAGACCTTCCATGCAGTGCCTATAAACCTTCCGAGACTCTTTTAAACTTGTTAAACATTGAACTTAACCAGTATGAAGCCGCCGCACCCCTTAAACCGAATCATTTGCGTGCAAGGCCATGTCTAAATTGCCGGTATCTCGAAGTGATATAATTTCAATATTTTTACTTGCACTAAGCGCTAAGAAAAATATCAAAATTGTTTCACTTCTCGGTGATATTTATTCTAGATCCGCTAATCAAAGAAGGAAAGGAAAGAATATCTGGGGACTATATTACCCTTTGGTCACATCACAGAATAATCATAACCGTGGGGTTAGACTTGACTTGACTTGACTAGTCTATTTGAGTTAGCCGTCGCTTCGACAGTATTTCAGTCATATAGCGACGTTCAGCTAATTACAGGTGGAGGAAGACCCCGAATGCACGGAGGTATTCTACAGGTTTATGCCCAACTGTCCCACTTTTTGATATTTTGTTTCCCAACTGTCCCACTCAAGATTTTTAGCACCTTGCTGGGTGTGTTTTGATAAGGGATTATAATCTATTTCAAACTACAACACATTAAAATGAATTGAAGTTGTATTATCTGATTTTGTTTCTGATTTTTTTTTTGATTTTGTATTTTAAGAGGTAAAATTTCATGTTTTAGTTATATTGTATTATTTCTTTCTAAAATGTGTTTATTAAGGTCCATTAATTAGGGTTACTAAATTAATTGTAATTTATAGTGTAAACATGCATTCCTTTGATCTCTGGCTTTAAAGCTTATGTGAATTGATAAAGATAAAAAATAATTTGAACTTATTAAGATAATTATCACCTCTGCTACTTTTTTCTTTAAATTGTGTTAATTGATTGGTCCAACTAAAGTCCATTTATCCTGTATATATTGCTAAGTGATTGGATTAAGAAATACAAACAAGTCCTTTGATCTAGCAGTTTACTACTTAAGGTAAACAATTTGATTTGAAGTAATTAACATTTTTGGTTATCAATTTATTGTGACTTTCAAACTGTGATATCTCATTAATGAACTGAACTGTATCAGATACAATATATTTACATTCTGATGTAAATGTCTTCATTTGATAGTAAAATTTCACTAAGTAACATCGTCTGAAATTATAAGCTAAAATGGCAAATGCACAAGTGAGTGTGCAGTTTGTCAAGAACCAACGTGGTGGTGATAGTCTGGTTTACAATGGATTCAGATACCAGGTCAAAAACCGAAAACCAACAAGGGTGTACTGGGTCTGTCATGTCCGAACCTGTTCTGCTAAAATCACAACAGCTGACAACATTCCAGTTTCTGTGACCAATACCCATAATCATGCAGCCGAACACATGGAACTGAAGCGCCATGAAATAAATCAACTCATGCGAAAGAGGGCACGCGAAGAAACCACGCCGATTCCGTCAATATATGAAGAAGTCATATCCAGTCTGAGAGACAGAGAATGGGACGAAGATGCAGAACAAGTCTGCAAAGGATTACCAACCTTCCCCTCCACCAAGTCATCTCTATACAGGGAAAGAGGTGCATTGAGACCGGGGATACCAAAGTCCAGGAGTGACATAGATTTGGATGGAAAATGGACTGAAACGCACACTGGTGAGCAGTTCCTACTGGTTGATGAGGCAGAGAATGACAACAGGATGCTGATTTTTGCTACAAGAACAAATCTCCAGCATCTGGCACAGAACCCAACCATATATGGAGACGGAACATTTTATGTGTGCCCAGACATATTCAGCCAGGTCTACACACTCCATGGATATATTGATGGACACATGTATCCGTTAGTGTTTGCCCTTCTGCCTGGAAAAAGTGAAAGGATTTACTGCAGACTTTTTCAACATCTTCAACAGAAATGCAGGGAAATAGGAATGGAACTGGGACCAGACACACTCCTGATAGACTTTGAGGCAGCAACCAAGCAGGCAGCTCGCAGAGTGTTTCCAAATGTGAATGTGAAAGGGTGTTTTTTTCATTACACACAGTGTGTTTGGCGGAAGATACAGAAGCTTGGCTTAGTTGGACTGTATTCTGAGAATGAGGACTTTAAGAAACTAGGAAGAAGAGCTGCAGTTCTGCCTCTAGTCCCCATACAACATGTTGAAGATGTGTGGTTTGTCGCACTGACGGATGCTGAAAATGCAGAGATTCCAGTGGATGTTTCAAGGTTCACAGACTATGTCACTGAACATTGGGTTGAGGGAGACAAGGACAACTGGAACCATTTCGAGACAGAAGGACCAAGAACAACAAACAACTTGGAAGGCTGGCACAACAAACTAAAGAAAAGTATGAGACAGTCACATCCGAACATTTACAAGTTCTTGGAAACAATACAAAGGATTGAAGCTGCCAATGCTATCAAAATTCTTCAGCACAGTGCCGGAGGAGTGAGAGAAAAGAAGAGGAGGAAATACCGACAACTTGAACAGAGACTGTCTGCCCTGAAACACAAGTACATGGCTGAAGAAATCACTGTGATGGAGTATGCCGATTGTGCATCGCATTTGATTCGGTTTGACGAGTAACTCTGTATAGAACAGATCAGTAGGGTGGAATGTCACAGTTGTTTAAATGAAATGCTTGTTTTCAAATTAAAACAAAATACAATAAATTGTACCACATCCGAATATAGCCCTGTCTTTATTTGATTTGTTCATGACACATGAAATAAAAATAATAAATATATGAAAACATAAAGAGTTTGTTTTCTTCATTTCAGAGAGAGAGAGAGAGAATACTGACAACATCCTAAAACATAATAAGTATTATAAATACTTATTATAAATAATTTTGCTAATAGCATATAACTTATTATAAATACTAATGCAATATATTACTAACCATAAATACTATTGCAAATTGCTCTTAATAATATAAGACAATAAGACAAATAATTGCACTGAAATATTCCATCCATTTAGGTAAAGACTATAGTCACTCATCCATGACAGTCTATTGTTATCCAATTAAGCATGATTCCCAACTGTCCCACCTTGATTTTTACTGTTTTATATAAAAGTGGGACAGTTGGGAAGACACCATTCTACAGTGTGGCAGCACTTCCTTCAAATGACAGATAACGCACTACTCTAGAAATGCAAACTTTAATCTCGTATTCTTATCAATTTCTTTTTTCAGGCATAAATCTTAAATCGGAAAAAAAAATCTGGTTCGAATTCCTCAAACAATACTTAGAGCGAAGTAATATTAAAATCTTTAAATTTGATAGAAATACATTCAACCATTTTTACTTTACGAAATTTCAGGTACGCACATGTTTACATAAATTATTTCAATAATTCACAATATCTATTATAATATGAATATTTCAGTACTTTCATCAGCGAAACAAACATGATGAAATCCACCCTTTAGTATTTAAGTATTACTAAGCGCTAAGTAGTATTAGTGGAGCTGGAGCCTGTAAGGATTGTTGAAAAACCGCCTACCTGGATCCGGCCGAGAAAGGGACGAAGCCGTATAAGTCAGTTCCGTCACGGTTTTCGGCACTGAACCGATCGGGCCGAAACTCCTGCGAGGAGGAAACGAAACACGATTTAGCTTATACTTATTTATTCAGTAAATTTCCATATACAATATTCATTAACAATATAATAAGGGTTAGAACGAAAGAAAGATTCTTATCGTGTTCTTCTCCGTTTTACAATATTTTTAAAAAGTAATATGGCTTAATGTACATGAATATGTTAATAACTACAGTGTTTTTCCAAGGGGAAAAATGCATAAAACATATCAAGAAAAAATATTAATATGTGTAAACAACATTGCAATATATGAGAATGTAGAAAACTTAAAGAGATGACAGTGATCAGTGGTGGATTTATTGGTGACAGGTAAAATCATGTATAAGGGAGTCTCTCTCAAAAGCAAACATTAAAAACGATTTATTTTTGCACTACTGAGATTTCCGTTTCTAAAATCAAGTGATGAAATAATTCAACATGAAATTTTCCCCACTGTCATTTGTCCCCATAAAATTGATATAAATTTATCGTATATAATTTTTCTCGCACATTATAAAAGACCTCGTCGGATTTTTTGTTCCATAAATAATGAATTAGTTGTAGTGCTAATGTTTCCGACATATGTAGGACCTATATGCAATGCGTATAAATAAAATCTTGAATCTTGGATTTTATTTGGTTTACTTGGACACTGTACCGATATTTATGCATGTTTCCCATGCGTGGTTAGGTGAGTCGGATTTTAACAAATTTTATTCTTAATTAGAACGAGTCATGCGTAGCAAATAACTCATACATTGAACAAAACGAATTTATTTTATGCTAACTGTTTAAATTCTGTGTTCATGATATAAAAACCCAGATCATCTAAAATATGAGTGATATAGGTAGGGCCAGAAACAATTCTTTTACTTATTTTGATATGCCAGTATTCAAGTGTTTACTAGTTGCCTCCCTTTCTTTTCTTTAAATTGCAAACATTCACTTGGATTTTTGCGCGTGTTAAGAAAATTTAATACACAAAATAGTTTCATTCTTAAGTCAGCAGTTAGCATAAAAAAGAAACTGTGTTTTGTTGGAGTGGATATGAATTTTATATCATCTCGAAGTAATACAATTTTAAAATATTAGTATTCACTCGTCCCGTGAAAAATATTCAAACTGTACATTTATCACTTGTCGATGGGAGATAAAAACAAAACAAGTATTAACTATACATGTATACTACCATGTGGTCAGGCCAAACTTCCTTGTTATGGTGAATGGCCACGATGTTGATATCAATGCGAGGCCCGACCGGGATCTCGATTCCGTCAATCACGATCGGCTTTGAGTGTTTCCGTGCAATTATAGGTACCGGACTGAAGTATCTCAGGACCTCCTTTATAAACTGGGTCAAGTAAGGGATTTTACTGAGCTCTTTCCTGGAGAAAAAAAAGTTTCGGTTAAAGGTGGATCTGTGCACAGAGTTTTATTGGTTTTGTATTAAATTAATTTAGAATTAACTCAGATTTTTCATGATGAATGTAATACAAATGTGTACAACCTTATCCTAGATTTATAAACAGAATCTGAAATAATTAAAAATTTATCAAAAAACCTTAATAAAATATTGTATGTAATGATAATTAATGTCAGATGCTTATAATTTTAACAACCAAAATCAAAATACATGGATGAACAGACTGTAAACGACTCGGTTTAACCTGATTATAATTTAATGATGGATGGATTACCTTAAAGACATTGCTTTATACACACTCATTACTTTTCGTGAAGTAAAAGAATGAAAAGAATTATCCTATACATGTACACGATGATTTTTCTTTGTACAAAGTGAATCGGGCTCGAATTCCACCAACAATACTTAAGAATTACTTTAATAGATCTATTTAGAGGCGAATTTCATGATTTTTTGACTTCCTGATAAAAAATATCAAACTATTTAATATCTTAACAAATATGGTTATAATTTAGTTACATAGTTGAATTATTCGTATCAAATATCTGGGTACTTTTTATGAAATTCGCCCCTAAGTAACGTTATTTAAGTTTTACTTAGCGTTAAATATGGTAGGAGGGATTCGATCGGGACCTCTTATTCATTCGACGTGAACATGATTTTAAAGGATATGTACAAACATTGAAAATTCGTCTTCCGACCCGAGAAGGCTATACACTTCTTTGAACACCTTTTCCTGCATATCCGGGTACTTTGCGAGAGCATAGATGGTCCAGCTAATGGCGGAGGCTGTGGTGTCGTGACCTGCAAGTATCACGTGATCACGTGCGTAATAATAATAATAATAAAATCTTTATTTATAGAAGGTAGCTCAGTAAGTTTATATACATTGTAAGTATAACTTCTTTACACGAGGCATTCTAAAATAAAACATCGATGTTATGTACAATGGTGATAAAAGAAAATATAATGGCAACAAACAAACAAACTAAAAACAAGTCGTAAGTCCTTAATTGAAATCACTTTGCATATTTATGCAGATGATGATGATGATAATGATGTAAAATTGATGATGAGAATGGAATAGGAATTGTCTGCTTACATATCATTGAAAATATTTCACATCTCTGAGCAGAAACCCAATACTAACATCAAGAACAAGAATCAGAGCGTAATATTTCTTAATATCCTTAAGCACGTGTTAGTAAGAATAATTCAGAGGAGTAGAGGTTTCCGAATAAGTTTGTTTTTTTCTGGGCAATTTTTTTTATAAATTTGAATCAACACCAAAAACGGCCATTTGAGACTTCAATAATGCATTTTTAATATACACTATGAATGCCTATCTTATTTTGCGGGGCGGAGGCTTTCACGTTATTATCACACATTTGTTTGACCTTATACTTCTCGATTCATACACGTGTTTAGAAGCCTTGGCATACAAAGCAGACCACAGAAGGAGGTATCTGATCAGGGTCTCGTCTGTTTGCTAAAACACACTGTAGCTGAAATTCTACGGAGTCTGAAGGCAATAAATCACATACCATTTAAAGTTCATTTATCTAATAAATATTCACGAAGAAATATTTGCTCATGAATATTCATAGGATACGCCACTGAGAGTATTCCAGAGGTTAGGTGAACTAAAGCGAAACATATGAAGAGAATTTAGCACAGAAATGTAGACAAGCACACAAGAACAACAAACAACGGATGGATGGGCGGACTGACCTTCAAACGTGAAGGTGTCCACCTCGGCCTGAACATCCTGGTCAGACAGGCCTTCACCGTTTTCGTCTCGTGCAGTCAGTAAAATGTCCAAAAAATCCAGTCGCCTCTTGTGGGTAGACAGGTCAGGATTCAGAGCCTAAACAAGAGAAAACATTAGAAACATCGTTAATCCAGGCTTCATTACTACGGTATAACCTCACAATCCGGACACAGCTGCTAGGGAACGAACTTCCACAAATGCTTCATTAATACGGAAATATTAAGTTTTCGGCTCCGAGAGTTTGTCAATTTGTGAGCAAATCTAATTATCGGGACAATAGAATCAGCATGTTTTTTGTTTGTTTTTTTTAAAAAAATATTTTGTAAATAAACAAGATGACTAACCTAGGACAGAGTGACACATGTGTAATTGGATTTACATAGATAAAATGTTTTCCCGACCTCCTAAGCTTTACGCAGCCCCGGCATAACTAAACGGTGACGTTTTGTAGTATTTTTTACATTTTGTAAATTGGAAAACAATTACAATTGTACTCCATCAGAGTGCTTCCCATTTTGAACTACCTCATACATGTATTATATTATGTTTGTTTAATAATATTGACAAATAACTAAGTAGCAATTAATCAAACCTCAGTTGAGTACTCGCTTATATAAGAAGTTTATAAGAATTATTTCATATGTTACATGTATTCACCTATATATACGGACAATTCAACCACACAGCAATCAAAACATCCAGACCAGCGTTTCACGAAATAAATTAAGGTAACCTATCCATCATTATGCTATAATCATGGTCCTTCAAATGCTTCAGAATACTTAGTGCAGATGCAAGCATCCATTGACTTGGAGTTATAGGCTCTTTTACTCTATATCTATAAAGGCTTGCATTTATTTAAAAATTCTCATGATCACTAGATGGTTAATGATCACAATTTGACGGATAAATTACCAGGTTTCTCAGTTCAAATAATCTTAAAATGCATCATTACAAGTTTAAAATTTCGAAGAAATTGAAGACTGGTTTAGTGAGAGCATGCTGATTATAAAATGTATGCAACATGTCAGTAAATGATCTTCACAATAGATTTGTGATGATTCATTAAAATATATGGTCGGGTTAACGAAGCATCAGGCATATTACTTTTCCGGAAATACACTTTTTTTAGCAATACATTCTGACTTTTTATAATACATATACAATCAAGCCTGCCATAAGCGGCTAGTCAAGAGAAAAAGAACCAGTGACCGCTTAACAGAGGTGGCTGCTAAATGAAGGTTAAGTTATTAACGTAATGTTATCGTTTGGTAATACTACTTTTTGACCGCTAAATACAAGTTGACTGCTAAATACAAGTTGGCTGCTTAATACAAGTTGACCGCTAAATACAAGTTGACCGCTAAATACAAGTTGACCGCTTAATACAAGTTGACCTCTAAATACAAGTTGACTGCTAAGTTGACCGCTAAATACAAGTTGACCGCTTAATACAAGTTGACCGCTAATTACAAGTTGACTGCTAAGTTGACCGCTAAATACAAGTTGACTGCTAAGTTGACCGATCATACAGGTTCAACTGTACCTACCAACTGAGCCCGCCGACTTTTAATCAGCTCTCCGGTGAACTCATGAAACATTTTGCAGAGGTTTGTGATTTCTTTCCCGAGTTTTGTCCGATAAAACAGGAAGTCATTCATTAACAGCACGTTCCTGAAAAAACCAAAACAGCAGTTAAACAGAAAACAAGGATTTCTGAAAATGAATATGTGAATATTTTAGAATTAAGATGAATATTAACAATAGTATTTAAGATTCAATAGTGAGTTTGTGATTGAAACATTTCGGTAAACACACGCTACGTATCCATCCGCAATTACTCGACTATCTCAATTAAGATCCGAATGATAGAGGTGTAGAGGTGGACTTGGATAGTAACGTCAAAACATAATTCCATACATTGAGTTTAACTTGTTAAACCCTCGATAACAAACATTAACCTACTTAATGTATGGAATTATGTTTTTTACGCTACTATCCAAGTCCATCTCTACACGCATGCGCACAGAGATTGGTCGTATATACTAGGTTACCCATTAAACCAAGTGGTTTAACGAGTTAAACCGATCGAAAATTTTGAAAAATACTGCAATCTCATTGGTCAAAATATAACTCCATACATTAATCGAGGTTTTGCACACTCCTCACAGTGATGGCGTCACGCTGCGCTACTTTAATCACAGCCACCAAATAAAAACACGTGAGATAGTTAAACCATGTGATCAAAACATGGCGACCCGTTGTTATGTTTTCCAAAACTCCCGAGAAGAAAGTTGGTTTTTTGATACGGGGATAGAAAAAGACTTTTCAATGTCCGAGATTATTAAAATGGGATCATTGTCACTAAAATACCCTGTTAAAAGGCGGGTACAGTTTAAGTTAATGTTTGACAAAGTGAAGGTCGTCTGCTGTTGTGACATCATAGTCCTACTATTTTCATCAAATATTCTTTTTTGTTTTTAATTTTATTATTAATATATTTGTATATATGAATTACCTAAAATAAACCTTATTTGCTACATTTTACTAAAATCAAAAATCAAAAGTGAAAAAGAGGAAATTAGTCAAGCCAACTTAACTGTACTGACCAGGGGAAGTAACTGCTGCGGGGAGTTTGGAGGTTTTGGTGCAAAACTATTGTTTGTTTGTTTTGTTGGGTTTACCGTCCCACCGACAGTATTTCAGTCATTTGATGTCTACTTGCCACACTGCAGTATCACGCCGTAGACATGTGGGATGATACCACACCCGGTCACATTATCCTGACACTGCGCCATTCAAACCTGGAAGTACCCTTATATGCTAAGCGCAAAGCAATGGTGCGATAACAGTACCATTTATGTCTTGGGTATGTCACGGTCGGGGATCGAACGACCTCCCGCTCCCGAGGCGGACGCTCTAACCACTCGGCCATCGGGGATGGTGCAAAACTATTGTAACTGTTTCTTTATTTAAATGTAGTTATCATTGTTTTGCACCAATCTCTCGCTTAAGTTATTGAACTTAAAATATGTTGTTTTTATGTTAATTATTCTGAAGTATGACTTACATCATTCTTTCCCACACTGTATCCGAATATGTTTTGACACCTTTCAGGTATGCTGCCTCCCTGAAACAAACATGCAGTGTGTACATAATACCAAGGGTACCTGGTACATTTGCTTTGACAAAAAAACTGCCGAATAAAAAAAAAATCAACAACCTTATAATATATAATAAGAAAGAAGATATATAATAAGAAGAAAGGTATCTTTTCCATTGAAATCGCACATCATGTTGCAGTTGCCGTAACACCTTTGATAATAAAATTCGCCTATTTTTGAGCTGAAGGGATGAATAAAGACATACAGGGACCAAAAATATCCCTTTGCCTGAGGAATCGCCCTAAAAATGTTCGCAAATTTAAAAAACACGTTTGGTTGAAAAGAAATTTGACCGTCAGAATCTCGCCAATTTCTTCCGTGTCAAACTATAGAAAAACTAAAGCCACAATATCAGTGTTTAATTGTATGGACAGATACTGATGAAAGAATAAAAAAAAAATGAATTTTTGTGCTGACGTGAAAGCCATTGTTTGAGAGAAAAAAAGGCTGCATAAGATAAAAAAAAATGATATAACAAGTATTCATTTTAGTTTTTTTTGTTTCTATTATCAGCATCTGTCCGTACAATTCAACAACACCAAGAGGACAGGGAATGCCGAAATAATACATATCCAAGAAGAAATAATAAATCAGAGGAGTACGAATATTATTGTGAAACAAACACACTTGTCACCGTCCATACTTCCGGTGAAGGAAAGTGAACATTTGAACATGCTTTCTAGAGTGGCCTGGCTAACCACTGGAAACACGTCCACACTGGCTCCATTCTTGCAGGCTTTCCATAGTTTATTCTGCGGAAAATAAATAATAATAAAAAAAATCACATATTAACAGTTTAATATACAGTTTTATCATACGACAATATGCATTTGTTTCCCTTTTTGTATAATCATCAAGTTTTTTCTTAGTATAGGATAGAGTATATTAAGACATTTTACAGACAATAGGAGACCGAAGCGAGCGTAGCTAGCGTATTTTTCTATTTTTCTTTCCGTTATCATGAAAACCAGAATTTTGCTTCGAGAAAAACAACAAAAACAACAAACAAACGTGCAGATTCTCCATACTGCCATCTATTCATATACATATACCAAGTTTCATAATAGTATCTGAAACGGTTTTTAAGTTATCGCGGGATCCAGATTTCCAGACCTCCGGACGGACGGACTGACGGACAGACAGACAGAGGGCAAATCTCTAGTCCCCTCACCGGTAGGGAACTAAAAACGAATGCATGCATATTTGTGCAAAAGCATAGTTACTTGAAAGAAGAGAGAGAGAGAGAGAGAGAGAGAGATGTATGTGTGTGAAAAACAAGAGGAAAGAAAAAGGAATAGGATTAGCCTGGATTTTAATGTCTACGTAATGTATGCTTACAATTGTTATATCATTTTAGCCGAGAAATAAATGCAAAAATGCAGTTCAAACGAACGGTTGAACAGAACCGAGTTACTAGTAGTTTTTACGTCATTAAAAAGCAACACCTTGGAGGCGGGATTTGTTGCACATGTGCAATTGGACATCGTTCTATTTCGTACATTTAAGATTGAAAATAGAAAGGTGTTCTATTAAAATAAATCGTGGTTAAATTTGAATTCAGAGCTTCTGATTGGCCACATATTTAGGGCAACTTCTGAATGTATATTACAAAACCCATATCGATTAATAGTCCCGTGAATAGCATGTAATAATTATCGTTTCAAATGTTCAGTATTTATCAAAATAAGCCAGCGGACACTTCCCTAAAACGGCATGACGTCAAAAAATGGAGTGACGTCACAAACTACGAAAGAATGTACATGAATAGTTGAATACTTACATTGAAGGCAGTGGAGCAGCTGTTCATGACTGGCACGTAACTCTTCAGTATATCAAAATGGAAGGCCGGCGTCAAAAGTCGTCTGCTTCTGGACCATTTCGCGCCATCACTTACCAGTAACCCTTCCCCTAAACAACCGGACAGGAGGAAAATACATGAGACACGCAATAGTACTACATTTGTTATATCATTATGATGAAATGTCACCAAATCACTACAATATACACGGTGTGTCATACTAACTGCTACTATTTCACATTGTTTCGGTTCACTTAAATGTAGATTCTACTTCAGTTGATCACTTTACTGTTTGAACAATTAATTTTCCAAACTCCGATGGAAAAGATATCTTGCTCGAATTCCACCATCAATACTTAGCGCTAAATAAAATTTGACTATTTAAAGGCGAAATTCGTTATTATTGTTTCTCTTATACAAAATAGGGCCTATGCTTATTGTAAGCCGTTCATTAAAACATTTTTGTTAAAATCTTTTTTTGTTCAAATATCTTTTAGTAATTGTCTAAAGTACTTATATATGTGCAAGATTTTAGAAAAAAAAGTCCGTTAGAAAAAAAGAGAAGAAAAAAAGAGGGCCATGATGGCCCTCTATCGCTCTTCTGAGTACCACTGCTCTGAAGTTCTTTAGTGTTATGGACCATAACTTCCATATAAGGCATAATAATCCTTGAATATTATCATTAAGTTTACATCTGATCAGGATTACTTTATAAATGTGGATACTAGATGTAAACAAAGTTATATATGACATTTTTTATACTTCAAGGACCATAAATGGAGACAGTGGTCCAATACCAAGTCAGCCTTGGGAGATAATAGTTATTGATGTACCATTAGGTTTGTGTAATTTAAATAATCCCTTAGAAGCTGAATTTTCAAGGGATCAGCTTTGCTCCTGCTTGAGTAGATTTAAATGTAGTAGAGGGTAATGATGTGAACAATTTTGCTAAATGAAATTAAATTCTTACCAACATATTTAGAGAAGATGATTCATTAAAAAAAAAACCCAAAAATTTTAATGGTTTTTTAAATTACCCACATATTTAGAGAGAGAGAGAGAGAGAGAGAGAGAGAGAAAGCCCTGATAATATTCATTTAGTTTAAAATCGTTTAAAGAGTTCACTATATGTAAGGCAAATTGACCCCGCCCCTGGCGGACATGTTTATTTTCGGATCAAAATAATTTTAGCAATCTTGGAAGAAGGTTCCCTAAGGAACATCTGTACTAAAACATATTGAAATCTGGCCACTAGTTTTGAAGGACATGATTTTTAAAGTTTTCTTTTTTCCTTTTCGTTGCCATGACAACCAGAGTTCTACATGGTTTAAGTTCAAGTTTATTTTAGCAATTTTTGTAAAGGTTTACCCAAGAATCATCCCTGCCAAGTTTAATCAAATTCTGCCCAGCGATTTCAGAGGAGATGTTTAAAGTAAATTGTTGACGACACACGACGCAGACACACGACAAACGACGACGGACGCAGGGTGATCCTAATAGCTCACCATGAGTGAGCTCAGGTGAGCTAAAACACTGAAACGCCTTTAAAGTTAAGATGTATATTGAATACCGCCACTGGTCGCATGAATATATTGGAAAGTTGTCTTACCCAACCAGGGTTCAAACATTCGGTAACCATCGGTGAGGCCACGTGCTTTAGCTGACTCTTGATGAATCAGTTGTTTCATAGTTTCCGGATGTGTGACCCCAACAACCGGAAACTGGTCGAACCAGAGACAGTACATTCGGATACCTTCGTTTTCCACCATAGAACAGACGGTTTCCAAATATTCATCTGAGTTGTGAATCTAAAATATCAAATCAATGAGACAATGAGGGTACTTTTGAATTTTAATTGAATTGCGCCGTGGTCAGGTGGTTACCTACATGACTGAAGGTCCGAAGGTCGTGTGTTCGAACCACGGCGGGGTAAGGATTTACCATGGCCTTAAATCACTGTTTCACCATGGGGAATATCCATAGGAAAAAGTCGAAAGAAGCTTGTACCCAATCTACGCAAAAATAGAATAAGTTTGAAGTTTAAACGGGTATATTTGAGCTGTCATTAGGTATGTTTCGATTAGATTTTAGAAAAACAAGTGCCGGTAGAACCGGTGGATGCTCCCCGAACTGCGCTTTGTCATTATATGAGCTCCAGACAAAAATTTAGTATGAAAAATAACAAAGGACAATAACTTCTTAATTATGCAAAACAGAGTTATGGTTCTTGTACACTGCACTTCTTTCTCAGAAAAAATACGACATACAGACGGGCAGAGGACGTAAAAGTAATCTCTATGTGTCACAGCAGGTGACACAAGAAGTGCTTTATTGCGTGTCGAACGGAGGTCTTAAGTTGAAGATAAACTAATCTATTTTCCTTCTTTTAAGACAGTGCACGACCTGGCATCAAATGCACTAAATTGCATTACTACCATAATATCAGTACTATAAAACATAACTTCATAACACTCAATATTCTGTAGACAAACGTTAGCCGGTCCCGGCTGTTGTAAAGCTTCATTGGGACATTAAAAACACTCGTTAGTTATTCATAAGAGTAAAAACAACACGGGAAATGGCGCGAATTTTATCTCTATTCATTTCAAATTCATATCAATTATTTTACTGATAGTTATTTACCGAAAATGCGATATTCAAAAATTAGCCGAAAATAGTGTCCTCCCTTCCTTTTTTAATGTCACCATTAAGTACGAAATGATTCGCCCCATGTAACTTCGAGCCCCAATGGCGATATGTCAGTAGTTCTACCTCATGGACGGATATAAGAGGGCGGAAGAGGAATACCCCAATCCACCCCAACCCTCCTAAAATCAACCAAGATACGTTAATCTAAATATTAACTTTATATGTGATAATCAATTTGGCCAGCATCTTTCCCAACCCCCTCCTCACGCACAGTAAATTATGAAAATATTCAAATGTACGCCCCAGACTCAAGATCTTATATCCGCGTCTGTACCTGTACCAAGGAGATTCTGGGCTATCATCGTCTGACGTCTCCAAATAAATGAAATACAGTAACAGCGATAGTAATCCTCCCAAAACAACCAACAACAACAATAACAAGAGGCCCATGATGGCCCTAAATCGCTCACCTGAGATAAAAAGGTTGACCCAAGGAACATCTGTACCAATTTATTTTAAAATCTGGCCAGTAGTTTTGAAGAAGATGATTTTTAAAGTTTTCATATTTTTTTTCTTTTTGTTGTTGTCCAGTGGTTTCAGAGGAGATGTTGTTTAAAAGTTTCTCTATATACATATAAGGCAAATAAGCCCCGCTCCTGGCGGCCATGTTTTTTTACGGATCGGAATAATTTTAGCAAATTTGGTAGAGGTTGACCCAAGGAACATCTGTACCAATTTATTTTAAAATCTGGCCAGTAGTTTTGAAGAAGATGATTTTTAAAGTTTTCTTTTTTTTTCTTCTTTTTATTGCCATGGCAACCACAGTTCTACATGGATCAAGTTTATTTTAGCAACTTTTGTGAAGGTTGACCCAAGGATCATCCCTGCCAAGTTTAATCAAATTCTGTCCAGTGGTTCAGAGGAGATGTTGTTTAAAGGTTTCTCTATATACATATAAGGCAAATAAACCCCGCCCCTGGCGGCCATGTTTTTTTACGGATCGGAATAATATTAGCAACTTTGGTAGAGGTTGACCCAAGGAACATCTGTACCAAATTATTTTGAAATCTGGCCAGTAGTTTTGAAGGAGTTTTTTTCTTTTTGTTGCCATGGCAACCACAATTCTACATGGATCAAGTTTATTTTAGCAACTTTTGTGAAGGTTGACCCAAGGATCATCCCTGCCAAGTTTAATCAAATGCTGTCCAGTGGTTTCAGAGGAGATGTTGTTTAAAGGTTTCTCTATATGTATATAAGGCAAATAAGCCCCGCCCCTGGCGGCCATGTTTTTTTACGGATCGGAATAAGTTTAGCAACTTTGGTAGAGGTTGACCCAAGGAACATCTGTACCAAATTATTTTGAAATCTGGCCAGTAGTTTTGAAGGAGATGATTTTTAAAGTTTTCAAATTATTTTTCTTTTTGTAGCCATGGCAACCAGAGTTCTTCATGGATCAACTTTATTTTAGCAACTTTTGTAGAGCCTCACCCAAGGAACATTCCTACCAAGTTTCATTAAATTCTGTCCAGCGGTTTCAGAGGAGATGTCGTTTAAAGCAAATTGTTGACGACGGACGACGCACGACGGACGACGCACGACGACGGACGCCGGACGAAGGGCGATCACAAAAGCTCACCTTGAGCACTTTGTGCTCAGGTGAGCTAATAAGAGATGATTAAATATGAAAATACAGTAATATTTGATTTTTTTTTTAAATTAGACTTAAGCTACCTCTCTGCTATTCCCGCGCAAGAGATGGGTGGGTCTGTGAGGCACTTTGCGTAGCTTCCAGCACAATGTCACGTGACTGATGATAGCACGCACCAGTATCCAGACGACATAAACGACCGCTCCAACACAGAGCGTCTGTAGAATGAGATCAGGCATCTTGACTCTGAAACAAGAAATATACATGTATTTTAAAAAGGTATTTAGCGGCATGCATGCTTAGTCACTATCTGTACCGTAATATCGTAGTTTTTTTTCCGGTACCGTAACATATCGAACAGTCTGTACATCTAATTTTGTTCACAGTTCTCATGTCCAGATACATTTGTGAAAATAGATAAACCAGTCAAGACCATTGCCCAATGAGAGCACTGCCTTTAGGCAGATCCTCTTAGAAATAAATTTCTGATCATTTCTGATTGGTTGAAATCCGTTGAAAACAAAACTGGACCAATAGCAAAAGAACACAGCTACCGCTGAAAGTTCTTATACATGAAGTAAATAAATATATCAACAGCTTACATAATTGTCATTGTATTTCACTTATAAAAGTAATACGCAATTGCTGTCATCTCTACTTGTAACAAATCCGGGTAAACCAAAGCCCGGATAGTCTTCCTTTGTCTCATAATTTTCTGGCCTGATTCCTTCACTTCTTTGTTGTATGTAAATATCTTTTTTTTTCTTTAATCAAAACGAGTTACGCATCTCGTTGTATACGAGTATGTCGAAGTACTATAAATTTAAACGATCACATGTAATACTGTAACAGTATAAAGTTCATGCTATCCCCCGATAATGTTTCTATTCATGTAAATAATAGAGGTAACCGTCCCCGTTGGCGGAGTGGGAGCGGGGGTCGTGGGTTCGATCCCCGGCCGCGACATACCAAAATCGTAAAAAAATGGTACTCCCATGCTTGGCATTCAAAAATAGCCCCCTTGCTTGGTGTTCAGCATATAAGGATAGTTCCAGGACTGGTTGGCCCGGTGTCAGGATAATGTGACTGGGTGTGGTTTTATGCCCCATGTCTACGGCGTGATACTGCAGTGTGGCAGCACTATATCTGTCTCAAGTAGACATCGTCCCCCAAAAAACTGAAACTGTTGGTTGGACGTTGAACTCAACAAACAAACAAACAAACAGATAATTGAGGTATATTTTATTCATGTAACATAAAGACCGAGTATAAATGAGTAAAACTCATCATAAAAAAATGTTTAGTTATTCTTTATATTTCATAATAATAATAAAACATTTTAGTTACGACAATATATACTCGTATATATATATACATGACAAATCTACTGTCAAATGTTGCATACGCGCGCGAACGCCATTTTTTTACCAAATAACTGGCGTGAATACATATTTTTAAAAATATGATTTTTTTTAAGAAATATGAAAAAAAATCAGTATATATGATCAAATTTAAGAAAACAGAATGTATACAAGCATGAATCACGGTATATGCATATATATTATTTAATTTTATTCAATACCATGCCTTTATGCTTACACGTTCGTGAGTAAAATAAATATACAGACATGTACAAACTGCGATGATCATATGATGCTTCAGCAAAAATAAAAGAGTTAAATGCACGAATGCCATATAGCTTCATACAATGTCAATGAAAAAGTGTTGACTGTTTTCAAAATTCAAAGGCCTATAACTCTGTAAATGCTAACGCGCTGTTCTTAAAATTACTTTACGCACAACTTCACTTCAATGTTATTATATCTATTATCACTAAAATGCGTTGAGAGATGAATGTACTACAATTTTCTAACGGATGGATAAACGGACAATTACACAGCTGGAATGAAATGGGATAAAAAATAAATTCTTAATTGAAGACTTTGTTTCACATGCTCTTACATAATCAAGTAAAAACTTATCATATTTTTTTTTTAATTTTAAAAGTGATTATATTTCATTTGAAAAACAACAACTACAACAACAACAACAACAGCAACAACAAAACAACAATTACTGTAACAATTACGTAACTGCATAGATAGATAGGGGAAGTAATGATTCTATGTAGCCCAGTACGTTGATTTTGAAGTTAACATATACTATATTTGGAATTAAACATAACTGCATATCGTATAATAATACACAACAATTTTCAATATTATTTGAAGTTAAAAACTTTAAAATATCAGGTGAATATAGAAGAGTATAATATGAAATGAAGACTGTTACCCTATTACAGTATACATTAACATGTGTTACCACGCAAAGATCTCACTGTCACGATATAGAATCGAACTCGGGACCCTCGGTACGCAGCTCCACACGTTATTAAAATAGGAAGCCATGTTCTTTTAAGGGTCCATATAATTTTGAGGGATCGTGTTAAGGGGTTAAGAGGTTGTAATGTCATCTTGTTGGGTTATTATGTCATAATGTGAGGTTGTAGTATCAGCATGTGAGGTTATTATGTCATCTTATTGGGTTGTTATTTGTCATGTGTTGAATTATATTTTATTTGTAGGGTTGATTTGTCATTTTGGGTGGTGCAGTTGTCCTTCTGTGATGTCCACTTGACTTAAGGTGTGATGCAGTTGTCATTCTGTTATGTCCACTTTAATTGCTGTGTGGTGCATTTGTACTTCTGTGATGTCGATTTGGCTTATTCGGTGTTTCCTACAACTTTCATTAATATGCTGACATGTACAGGTAGTATGCTGTGATGTTGTTCTCTCCTATGTGGTTCATTCGGCACATGTACTGTTCGGATGAAGTCCGAAATGTTGCGAATTGACGATACCGAGTTGGTTTACCGTTATTTCCTTATTTTCATTTATTTAACGTTGTATGTTAAAGGACATCCTAAATTTTAAGATCCCTCATGTTAGACAATATACAAGTACATTTGCCAACTTTTGAAGTTGCAAAAACTCACATTCTAGTAGTATTTTGCAGGGGCGTAGCTTGGATTTACTAAAAGTGTAGGTAAGTTTTCCTACCGCGGAGGATCTGTCGGGGGACTTTGGATATTTGCATGGCCGTGGGAACAATCTGACTGGTTTTGAGGCTTTCTTTTTAATGGAAATGTACCCATTATATGTGGAATTTCAAGTAATTAATTATTAAATACTCATAAGTAGCCTTTACACTCATGACTCTCACTCATAACGCTCTGAGAACAAACGTGCATCTAGATCTGTCGTATGTAAGCACCTAATATCGTGAACTTGTAATAATTATTGTTAAGTGTGTGTGTTTGAATTACACGTAAGACTAACATTTGAGTTTTTTTTTTTAATGCTTACTGTAGAAATACTGTGTTTTATCAGTGAGATTATATCTATAACGTTATCTCACAATGTGGGTGATGTAGATCTGCCGTGACTACCTTTTTACATATAAAGGGTATGTACATGGATATGTAGCAGCAGTAAACATAAAATAAAAAGAAAATTTGTTTTGAGTGAATATGGAATACATCTCATCTCGAGGTGATACATGTACAATCTTAACATTTTCGCGCACGCTACGCACTCTTGAATATATTAAATTGAATCACTTCTCGATGAGATATTTTCCATTTTCACTCAAAACAAACACATATCCTCTATGTATTTATCAAAAAGTGAAACCTATGTCCCTATGGACATCCTGTTGACGAACTCCCAACAATATAAATTTAATAAGAAAACACAAATTAACCCTTAACATCGTCATATCAAGCATAAATATTACATAAGTAGAACATATAGTTTCGTGATATCATTTGAAAAAAAAAAAACAACTGAAGTCTGAAAGGCAATATAGAAGTTTCAAGCAAAAATATTAACTTGTTTTAGGTCTGTCGTTTATAAAATATGTACCCTTAGACACCCAGAGGAGAAAGGTACATTTATATATAAATGCATTTTGCTTCATAAAATCAAATTACCGTATTTAGCAGATTTATTATTATAGATGTGTCCTTGAAAGGATTGGTGTAGCCATAATATATATAATTTATGTACTTTACAGCGACACTCTTAAGAGATAACTGTCATAGTATTGGTAATAATTTACGCATGTATGAATATTTCGTGCGTGTGAATTACGTCTGCAGTAAATGTCATTTCATTTATGAGATAATATAGTTTGTGGTTTTACCAGTTTTCTGAACTGGAAGACCAATTTTCAGTATTTTCAATAATTGAAAATTTAGATAACTGTTGGGATATTCAAACAAAAACACGTTTTTTCCAACTTACATAAAATTTTGTTTATAATAATTCGGAAACAGTTTGATACCATAGCACAGATTCTTACTAATTGTTCGACCACTATTTCGCCTGTCCGGGATGTTTTTATTTTTAATCTTTGAAAAAAATGTGTAGGCATGTGCCTAATGTGCCTGAAAGAAGCTATGCCATGTTTTTATGCAAATTCTCAATAGAAATGCAGTTTTAGTTAAAAAAGCAAACATGTTTTGCATTTAAGAAGTTTCTTAAATCAGTGGATTTCATTTGAAAAGATAAAGAAAATATCTCCTGCTAGAATACATTGCATTTTACAACATGGCAGAACTGTCTGTAATTAGTAAAAAGTATTGCAAGTGAATGGAAATCAAAGAAAAAATATCTGTTATGCGAAATGATGGTTTACATTATTATTATTTTTTATGCAATTTTTACTGATTTCTCAATAAAAAGTTTTAGTTACAAGAAAAGGCATTTCAAAGGGTGTTTTGTTGTTGTTGTTGTTGTTTTCAAAGTAATATTTTCAACACATTTTATCAAAAGTTGTTGAATATAGTTTATCCTATCACTAGACTTACATTGTGGTATAAACTGCCTTTCGAATAAACTTAGCTTTACACTCATTCGTGATTGTTTATATATTCTGAGGTCATCCGTGACTGCTTTCCTGTTTACTACGAGACGTCACGGTGTTGCAGGTCAAGTGATATGTTACGTTCTTTCTTTTCATTCTTCCTGTGTATTGCTTTAAAATAATAGGATAAAAAGAATACTAGGTAAGTGTTGAATGAAGATAGGTTTACCCTGTTCGGCTTAGAAAATATAAAACGCTCGCCAAGGCTCGCGGTTTATTTTTTATTTTTTTCAGATGAAATCCACTGATGAAAAAAAATCTTAAAATGTAAAAATAAAATGCAAAACATAACATGTTTGCATTTTTTTTATATCTTAAGCTGCATTTTATTTTTATTTTAATTTGCAAAGAAAAAAATACTAGAATGTGAGTTTTTGCAACTTCAAAAGTTGGCAAATTTACAAGTTTGTATATTGTCTAACATAAAGGAATCTCAAAATTTGGGTTGTCCTTTAACATCCAACGTGAAAGAAATGAAAACAAGGAAATGACCAACTCGATGTCGTCAATGCGCAATATTTCGGACTTCATCCGAACATTACATGTGCCGAATGAACCACATAGGAGAGAACACCATCACAGCATACTACCTGTACATGTTAGCATATTAAGGAACAGGGTGTAATACTAATCAACCGATCACAATGTCAAGTGGAAATAACAGAAGGACAACAGTACCATACAGCAAGTCAAGTGGACATCACAGAAGGACAGCTGCACCACACCTTAAGTCAAGTGGACATCACAGAAGGACAACTCACCACCCAAAATGCAAATCAACCCACAGTGACCTGTAATATTACAACCTTGCATGATGATATTTCAACCCCACATGATGATATAACAACCCAACAAGAGGATATAACAACCTCACATGATGATACTACAACCTCGTATGACATTCCTCACATATGATATTACAACCCCACATTATGACATAACAACCCCACATGATGATAACACGATCCTTCAAAATGCTAACTGCCGCTATATGGACCCTTCTTAACATCAATGCCGAACATAAGACAGCTGTGGCGTTCCATATCCAAGTGCTATTTTTTACCTTTGCTACACATGTAACTGGAATAATGCAGTACATGTATATACAGTAATTCACCTCAAATCTCAGTAACAGACAATTCATTATACATCATATTTTGAAATAATAATAATAATAATACACATTCATGTGTTACACAGTTAGAACACAAAGACATTCATTTAAGAAAAAAAAAGCAAAATAAAAGCAAAAACAACAACACCACAATATATTAAAACAGACTTACATATTCACCAACTGATGCAGTTTGAATCATATGCATTAGTTGCAGCATATGCGTAAATATTAGATTGATGACTAAACAGGAAGTGCATTTGTGTAATTACGCTGTATTTATACTACTCACAAGTTTGTGTTTACAACTTTAAGTTGCATTACATGGCAAATGTAATGATATTAGTAAATGTGCAATGTGTTTGCTTCATTAGATTTAACGTCCCATCGACAATAACTCATTGCCTCATTGCAATATCGCGCTGTTGACAAGCTGAATAGTACCACGCTCAGTCATATACAATCCAGGCATTGGATAAAACAGTCCTGGAACTTCCTCAAGCGTTGAGCGCCATGCATAACCCGAGCTATATCAGTACCATTTTTACATCTTTTGTATGTCGCAACCGTGGTCCGAACCTACGACATCCCGATCTCGGAGCGGTCCCCCTAATCACCCATCCACCGGGATTGGTGTTCAGTGTTTATATTTATTTATGGTTTATAGTTTTATGTATGAATTGTACGCGGGGGATGTTCTTGGTAAAAAGAAATACATTGACCCTGAATAGAATTATACTGAATTCTAATATGAGAAGCGAATAAAATAAAACGTATGTTCTTTAAGGAAGTGGAATGTTGCATGAATTTTGAAATTCTGGTTTCTTTGGTGTTTTTTATTCTATGCATTTAAAGACTTAACTTGACTATCTGAGTTTACCGTCGCCTCGATAGTACATGTATTTCAGTCATATAGCGACGTCCAGCTAATTACAGGTGGAGGAACTACCCGAATGCACGGAGGCATCCGGGTAGAACCACCGACTTATCGCAAGCCAGCTGGAAGGCTTCCTCACATGAAAATACAAATGCCGGGATTCGAACCCACGCGGTGAGGGACTGAGTGAGTGTTAAAATCAGCGACTTTACCCTCTCGGCCACAGATTAATTTTCTTTATAAAGTTATTTGCTAATAAAAGTCTAGGCATTCAATAAAAATTATATGAAGATTTTTTATACAAAAACGATTTGACCAGGTACGTACAATCTTAGTACGAAAGAAACACTGTGACAATTTTTCTGCTTTACATGAATTTCCAATGCACGAACTTGTGTTACATAAGTTATAGCTGATTAAGATACCCTTTGCTTTTAAAATTTGCTTTTTAATGGAAAACTTTTCGAAATACCCTCAATTTCCTTCTTTTTTTTTTTAAGGTTTTTTTTTTTGCATTTAAATAGATGAATAGCAATCAAAATTGTTACATTTGAATAATAATAGAAGATGCAATGACTGAAACTTCTAAATGAAAAAGAATCGCATTCCGAATCATGGCGTGTTATGCCGAAGAATATCGGAAGTTGGGCGATCTTTATCGACATTTGCCGACCCTTGCCGAGCCCATTAGCGTTAAATGAAATATACAGTTGTTTACTTAGGAATGACAAAATGGTACTATGAGAAATCAAGTATAAGCCTTTATTTTAGAATGAACGTATAAAAACAGATGCAAATTGACAAACGCAATTAAACAGGAAACTTAAACCGAAACCAATATTCTGGTATTCTGATCTTAGATATTACTATTAAGATTGACAACGATGATATTCGGCCCTTGTGGTACATAAACACAGCCTACAAGTATGTACCCCCTGTACTCAACTCTTGACCGGTCATGAACTCGTTAACGTCAAGAACTGGTTGTATGCATCCAGGCACTTAAAACACCTAAGTTCATCTTCTGTGTAAACATTTGGTGTCCACAACACGTATGTGTGTTATTGCAGGTCACCTGTTATCTCGTATGTGTCCCAGTCTTAATCATCAGATTGTCAACAAGTCCATCACGTTATCGACATTTGTCACTAGGCCACAGTTCTATATATGAACATTACCTTAGATTTTAAATGTGTGGACTCTCTGAGCCTGTAAAACAAACCTGGGCTGGATAATATTGACAACTACCTCATATTGTAGGATTCCTATGACAGAAAATGCATTTTATCTCATCTCCTCAATTCCGATTGCCCAAACGTAAGGTTTATTTTCTGTGCAAGTGTTACTGTGCAAGGGCTTCCATAACCTGGTCAATAAGGAGCAGGTAAATGTTGTCTGATACAAGTAGCATTTACTGAAACTTTTGGCCCCGTTTCATTTCATCTTAATTGAACCATGGGCATAGGGGAACAAGGTATTTGTTCTTGATCACGGTGACAAAGTAATGTTTTATTAGGGCAACGTTAGAAACGATGATATGGTGAAAAAATAATTTACTGTAACACAGACTAATGAATAATTTGACAATTCCGCGATATTTGTGCGCTATAATGCACTGCGACGCACGGCATTTTGAAAGAACGCCCGACATTTATTGCGATATTTTGTGAAAAAAATATAGTAAGTCAACAAAACATTTGCGCACTATAATGTATTGATAGTGTCGTGTCGCATTGTCGTGTGCAGTTTACAGTTGTCGCGGGTCGTTTCAAATTGTCGTGCATTGCCATTATAAAACGACACACGACATTCAATGTGGCACTAACCGGATTCCGTATACATACGATTCTCACCCTGAAATTAAGACCCCGGCTACCTGATCAATATGTATGGTATTGAACTGGCAGCCATAAAATAATATCTTATTAATTTTAATACCGGGCAAATGTGTTCCACTAACGTTGGAATACATGTATATTATTACTTACCAGAGAACTGTCTTTTAAGGAAAAGTCTCTGTAATGGTTCCGCTACATTTCGGATTTCGTGGCCTTTCACGGAGATAACCAAGGTTTCCAAATGTTTCATTAGGGTGACTTGTTATCTTGACAGAGGTTAAGTGGTCCAAGAGGTAGCAGAACCATTACAGGGAGACCAAACATACCGGTATTTTTTTCTAATAAAATCCTTAAATGTTTCATCTCTTAACAAAATACAATGTATACTGTTTGTTTGGTAACTGTTTCCTTTGCACTGTACGAGAATATTTTGTAAAAGGTAAATTTAAATTAATAGTGGAATGCATTTTAATCGAAGTAACTTGGAGTATTATTTAGCGCTAAATATTACTGGTGGAATTCACGCCAGAACGGCTTAACAGACATTTGCTTTAAATTTTTATGGGACCCATTGTAAAACTATACTTTTTTCAATGATATTAAGTAAACACAATGAGATTTGAGACGACAAATTTCCTTGTACAAACAACACAGATTTGATCGTAACCTATATTTATTGTCGCGTATACGCTTATTTAACAACAGATTAAAAACACGTGTAATACTCGATCAGTTTTAATTGAATTAAAGGTGTCGTCTGTATTCTTCGTCTTACTTAAATATAACCAGAAGATGACCTAGAGAAAGAACATATTGACATTAAAGATAACAATGTCAAAATTCAAGGTTATTAAAAATTTGAACTTGAATTATCGCTAAATTAATACCCTCGCCTTATCTTCATGTAATGTGAGTATAAGATGGGACATGATATGACGGGACGGGACGTGACATGACGTGACGGTACATGACGAGACAAGACATACGTGACGGCACGTGACATGACATGCGGGACACGACGTGACAGAAAGTGACGGGAATAGGCAACACGTAACGTGTCATGACGGTACATGACGAGACAAGACATACGTGGCGGCACGTGACATGACATGACGTGGAGGCATGTGACATGACGTGGCGGGACATGACATGACGGGGCTTGACGGGAATGGGCAACACGTAACGTGACATGGCGTGACGTGACGGGACATGACGTTACGGGACGGGACAAGACGTGACAGGACATGACGTGACTGGGCTTTTTGTAAGGTATAGTAGTATATGTCTGCCTTATTATGACAAGTGTGGTTGGTAATGAAGGAATGTTTTGTCAGTTTCAGAATATCATTTCACCTGTATCACCTGTATTTGCCGAGTTAAATTTGCATACGTGTCTGGCAATAAAAATATGCTTAAACTAATGTTATACGGATAGTGGTTGACTGTTTGTATAACTACAAGTTTAATAGTTGAATTGAAATTCCACTGCCGAGTATGGCAAATTACATGAAATAAAAAGCAACTAGTTGTAAAGTATGTCTATTCAAACCTGCGACATGGCTCCAAAAAGCTGGAAAATTGAGGATGTTGTAAATGTGTGGACATGCATCATTTCAATGCATAGGATACAGATGTCCCAAGTTTAAGCTTTTGTTTTAAATGAAAGGGCCTTTTACCCAATTAGTTTTGGAAATATACGCAACACACAACATTTTTAGGTAATTCACACCTCTGCAGTATTGTGTGAAATAACAAAATATTAAAAGAAAATGTACAATTTTACATGCTGGTAAAAACTCCTAAGATACATTTTCTTTTAATAAATATGCTACTTTTTAAATTTTTAACAATAATTGTGCAGTCCTATAATTTCAAGTTATTCAATGGCCACAAATCTGCATCAATTTAGTGGGGAAAAAACAACAACAAACAAACAATCTCGGGTGTCTAACTTTGCACGCTGATTATCAATTTGTTAAATTAGTGGCTGACATAGTTTGCGACAAATCCATTTTGTTGGGGAATCAAAAGACCAAAATTATGTTTATAATGGGCGAAAACAGTTAAAAACAACTGCATGCTGATGAATTTTGTGACTCTGACTCGCATGGTTTTTGAAATAGGACATGAAGTATGGCGGGCGGAAGTGCTTACATACGATACTCACGCGGCTATCTTACTGTTCCTTCCACTGTTTTCATAGCAACACAAGAGAAAGGAAAGCACCATAACATCCGAATAAATGACATAAAAGAGAACTAACTTTAAACTTTAAGCCTATTGTCTCCCCCCACCCCCAGTCTTGTCTGTAAGCACTTAACTCAGTCAACAAAACGAACATGCTGATCTACAAACATAAATGAATGAATAAAATAATAAGAATCATAGAAGTTAATATAATAGGCCAAAAGAAAATCAAACATACTGGTAAACTGATACTGAAAACAAACGAATGAATAAAACTGATAAAAATAGGTCAAGTGACTGCGAGATACGTAGTCCTATAAATAAGCCATAGCGTATCGATTTTACTATTTTGACATTTCCTTGATACGCTATGTCCTATGGCTCGCCGTATACATTGATGTAGTAAACTCCGCGTGAATTCTAACGCGCTACATTTCCATTTATCATAGGAATAAAAATTGGCAATTCACTATGAAAACACAATAAATCTATAGCAGACATAATAATTTACCATGTTAGTTAAGGAAATTGTCATACATAGACATTGATAGGGTGAAATACTTTATCAAAAACTTCACTTTCCGTTTTTGCGTTTATATCTTCCATTACGTACAAAAAAACACCGAGTGTTCCGAAAAAAATGTGTACAGTCACGGTTAAATTGGGAACACGAATTTTGGGTAGATGAATTAAGTTTGTCTTGTAAACTATATCGTGTTTAAAGTCCAAAATAAACATTTCCAATGTTGGAAACATTTATATCGTGTAGTGAGCGATATGACAGATGATAATATATCAGTGAATGAGAATTGTCCCACTCAACATCGTTAATTTGACTTTTATTTATTTCGTCTAAATATTTTCGCTATTCCGTATATTTTATATAACACTGATTTACACAGCAAGATGGTGGACAAATGACTACATCAATTGATGTGTCAACTACAAAAGGATTCTTTGACATTATAATGGTAATATTTCAAACTTTAATGTGATCAATTAATATGTTTTTGTGTTTGTTTTCTATATATGAGAGTTATTTTGTCAACAGGCACGTATTCTTAATTTAATGTTTTGCTACATGGACCTCTATGGAAAGCCATAAGACTTCGCATATCTGTTGAAA
>CM037795.1:38573564-38623564 GCA_021229015.1 Solen grandis | reverse complement strand
CTCGTTCACTTTGTGGTAAGTAAAAGACATTTGATAATTATTGTCTTATGTTGTTTACTTTTCTCTTCTTCTGTAATGGCTAGCAATCATCCTCTCCTTACGGTCAAGGATTACCAATGTGTCCTGTCCTGGGTCCTGCTGAAGAGTCAGCATCAGAAGAGACAGTGTATCGATATAATGGCCGAAGTCTGGGTGCAATACCCTAGCGCATATAAGTTTAAGAAGCAGCGTTAACCCTTTCCCTCATAGAGGATACCATGAAAAGACCTATGCAAACAGCATAAAACCAGATCAGCCTGTGAGTAACTCGCAGGCTGATCAGGTTTTATGCTGTTCGCTGCTCCTCAGTGGTCTGGTAATGAGGATTTTACAATTAAATTTGGTAAGGTTTGACTGTGGGTTTCTGCAGATCAGGCTTTATGTGGTACCTATTGAGTGCGTCAAAATGAGTCTATATGAGGGAAAGAGTTAAGCAACTTAAGGTTATCTCTCTGGAAAGATTGTTGGTTGGACCAGTACTTGTACTTTATGCAAATGTCAAAAAAAATTTTTTTTCCTACAGTGGGACTCAATCTCACTACCGGTATCTATAGATCTTGAGTCATTACATTACCCCTGGGTCTCGGCACCCTCAAGGTAGACATTTAGGGCATTCCATTCTTTATTACAATATTACAGTTTCTTCCTGAGATGGGATTTAAGGTAGTCTGTCAGTCATTAATTGTGTTCATGGTCCATCAAGTGATTGTGGAAATTCTATTGTAAATGCAAGCCTTTATAGACTAAGAGCACTTGTTGACCCTTTATTTTATGTGGATGGCTTTGTAAACAGAGCTGACCCAGATCAGACTGTTCCTTTCAGGAGCTGTCTGATCAAAGGAGCAGTCTGATAAGGGTTTCCTCTGTTTGCTTGTACAATATTTAAACTCAGATTGTACACAGCGTGGCAAAGAAAATTCATTCTTTCATATACCATTTTAAAGTTCAGTAAATTGATATTCATGAAGTCATATATTCATACATGAATATTCATGAGGTAATTGGGTTAAGGCTCTTATTAGCGCCATTATTTGGAAAGCTATTATGATTATGTCGTTGTAGGCATTAATCTTATGTCTTTATTATAGATCTGCGTGCAAGCAGTAATTTAAATTACCGGCAATTCGATTCATTTGGAACTACAATAATTCTTGTCGTCATTAGTACCAGATCAACTGCGTTGCAAGTTATTTAATTTAATGCAAATTATGACCTTTGTTTGTCTTAGAAAATTTGTTTTAAGGATTGCGTGAATGCTTCTTTTGAGCACCACTAATTGGAGTGTTCTAAAACTTGTCACGAAAATCAGGCTATCAAGTTGAAATTAAATTTATATATTTCTTTATGGTCAAATTGGGAACAATTCTAACAATTTGTGTGATTCCCTCTTGACAATGCCTGGGATGGACCAATACTTTACAGCTTGAATTTTTTATCTTTGGCCAAGGATCATGCATTTTCTCCTGATAATGTTTTAGCTCACCTATACACAAAGTGCTCATGGTGAGCAATAAGGATGGCCCTGTGTCTGGTACTAACCGTTGTCAACTATTTCCTTTAAACAAAATCTCCTAAACCACAAATTGGATTTTGACCAAACTTCACAGGATAGATCCTCATGAGGTCCTCTTGAAAAATTGTTCAAATTGTTTTGATTGGTTGAAAAAGTTGGTCACAGGAGATGAAAATAGATTTAAAAAGATCTTGAAAGTCTTCTTTTGTTTAGATATTTGGTGTGTTGTATTGTCTTATGAACCTCTACCAAGTTTTTTTAAAATCATGAACCAGGAGTCAAAATCAGCCCCATCCCAGGGGATGCTTGATTTTACATAGACTTACATAGGAAAAACTAGAAAAATCTTCTTGTCAGAAACCACAAGACCTGAGGTTAAGATATGTGGAGTGTAACATGGCCTAGCAGACATATACCATGTTTGTTCAATCATGACCCTAGGGTCAAAATTTGTCCCACCGCAGGGGTCACTTGATTTTTCATAGACTTATATAGGAAAAACTAGAAGAGTCTTCTTGTCAGAAACCACAAGACCTACAGTTTAGATATTTAGTGTGTAACATGGCCTAGTAAACCTTTACCAAGTTTATTTAAAATAATGACCTTGGGTCAAAATTGACCCAAGGGGTCACTTGGTTTTACATAGATTATATATAAGAAAACCTTCAAAAGATCTTCATGTCAGAAACCACAGGGCCTGAGTTTAGATGTTTACTAGTGGATCTCAATTGTCCAAATCATGGCTCTGGTGTCAAAATTAGCCAAACCCCAAGGGTCACTTACTTTTATATAGACTTATAAGAGCTATGGCCACCAAAATGTTGCTGGCAGTTTTTGTGTTGATTTTAGATATCTTGCTGTTAACTTCTGCATAGATTATGTATTCAGTATGACTATGCAATAATAGGCAATGAAGGCAGTGTTTCTCAGGTGAGCGATTAAGTTTCATCTTGTCCCTTTTTTATGCTCACCGAAGGTGACGCATATAGTCGCCGCTTCGTCCGTCACACATTCCTTGTCCGGACTATTTCTCAGGAACTAATGGCTTGAATTCAACGAAACTTTATGGGAAGCTTTATTACCAAGAGGAGATGCGCATATCCTCAGCATGACCCGATTCCTAAATTTTTCACAGAATTATGGCCCTTGACTTTTGGCCTATAGTCATATGCATGATTCTTGTCGGGCTATTTCTCAGGAACTAATGGCTTGAATTCAACAAAACATTATGGGAAGCTTTATTACCAAGAGGAGATGTGCATATCGTCAGCATGACCCGATTCCTAAATTTTTCACAGAGTTACGGCCCCTTGACTTTTTGGCCTATAGTTCATAATGCATGATTCTTGTCTGGGCTATTTCTCAGGAATTAATGGCTTGAATTCAACGAAACTTTATGGGAAGCTTTATCACCAAGAGTAGATAAGCATATCGTCGGCGTGACCTGGTTCCTCAATTTTTCAAAATTTATGGCCCATTGACTTTTTGGCCTATAGTACATATTGCATGATTCTTGTCCGGGCTATTTCTCAGGAACTAATGGCTTGAATTCAACAAAACTTTATGGGAAGCTTTATACCAAGAGTAGATAAGCATATCTCGGCGTGACCTGGTTCCTCAATTTTTCGAGTTATGGCCCTTTGGTTCATTTGCATGATTCTTGTCCGGGCTATTTCTCAGGAACTAATGGCTTGAATTCAATGAAACTTTATGGGAAGCTTTATTACCAAGAGTAGATACGCATATCGTCGACGTGACCTGGTTCCTCAATTTTTAAGAGAGTTATGGCCCCTACTACCATTACTGTTGACTAATATTCATGTCATTTGCCTAATTTAACAGGAGATATCATTTAAACAAAACCCCACAAAATTCAATATGCTAGTAATGTCAATCATAATCATGTCAGCTAATTGTTGTTTAGGCCATTATACACTATTTCAAATATCCAGTCATATGTCAAGAGTGTTGGTTAACCTCTTTGATATGAGCACACATTGAAATGTATGACTTAATTTTTAGTAGTATAAAAACTTTAAAAAAAATCAATGAAAGATCTGATGAGTAACACGTATTATCATATTAAGTAGTAAACTGTTACTAAGTCTCCAAATTAGAGTTGATAAAACATCTCATCTGATGAGGAGAATAGATATGATTTAGGAATGGGGATTTCAACATATCCTCCCACCCATTGACCAAGGCCTTATTTGTAACAATGACGTTCTTCGGGGAGCATCTGTCAGTTCTACTGACTTTCTTGGGATATTTGACAAGCTTAATTAGGAGAAACAAAATAATTTGATGACATATTTTCAGAGGAGAGATATCGCAAATGGCTTTATATAAAGAAGAGAAAAGACATTAGTCAATAGCACAGCTTTTGACCATGAAGCCTTCTTCAAGTGAGGGAACTCGTAATTTAATTTAGGTACATGTAAGACTTGAGTTTTGAAATTGCATATAAAGTAAAAAGTCTTATTTATATGAAAGTATGCAAAATAGACTTGGTTGGGTAGATTTGCTGCATATATAAACTAATCTTGCGGCTACTGCAGCCATCTAAAGTTAAGGAAATTGGTCAATTTCATTAATATCAGCTCTTTGTTTAAGCTTCGATACTTTAATTATGCTATGAAGATCTGACAACATCCCGTGAAAGGTTGTCTCAAGTTGACCTTTACATCAAAACTGTGCATTTCAAAACAATTTGAATTTGAAAATTGGAATACCCTGGTGATATCCACAAAATTAAAATTTCCATTCTCTGTTGTTATCTTGTGAATATTTACAAAGTTATACCTAAGCATTTTGAAACAAACGGTTTGATTGGTCAATTTGCGTCAACCTTTAATGCGATGTCATCAGACTCTACCTAGCGAGCGTTAGTTAGGATATGGTTTTATTGAGATTGGAAAATTGGTATTCATCAAATCAAAAATTTATACAGTCATGAAATTTTATTATGTTAAAAGTTACCAATACGGACATGATACTTTCAGTTTGTATAAATGCTTGTCACAAATGAAGAAATGAAGGAAAAAAAGACACACACCAAGCCTTGTTTTCTATTTAAAAGACCAATCAATTGTCTTCCACTCCTGTGATTTTTAATTTCCTGCATGTTGACATTCTAATTGCTTTCTTATATGATGTACCAACAGCTGTAATTATAAGTGCTAGTTACAAAAATGCACATCCTTAAATTGCAGTTGATGGCAGGAAAAAAATGTGAAGATGAGGCTTGCTTCTTGTTTTCATTCATGTTTACAGTAATGTCAATTTAGAAGAATGGTGTTCATATTGGCCTTATTATTTATATCACTAAAGTTTATATAGATTGATTCATGATTGCATAATGTCAGTTTAGAATGGTATTCATATTGACTTATTATTTATATCACTAAAGTTTGTATAGATTGATTCTATTTTTAGTTGAGCCCATTAAATCCCCCCCACCCCGTTGTAAACACAAATCAGATAGCCTTTCCCAATACTATGTTTTACCATCCTTGTACTAACTAACAAGACTTAGTTTTAATTTTATTTGTATACAACAATTGGACAGAACGCAACATCACTGATGAAAATCTTCCCGTTTACGCTGCTGGTGGTATTCATGCAGTCCTTGATGTGTGAGGAAACCCATGTGTTCGAATGGGCAACCCATGCCCTTAATTATACAACATGGGACTGATTTAACTCAGAATACAATGGTGGAAAGCCAGTGAATTAACTGCTTTTCTGTTTGGACATCCCCTTTAATCTTTAAATGAACCAATATCCAAAACACAATTTGTACTGAAAGGTTCATTATTCTCCCAAAATCAATTTATATTCTTCAGTCATAAAAGCAAAATGTGTATTACAGATTTGATGTGGAAAAAAAAATCCACAATAACACGTAGGAAAAATTGTTATTATTACTTCGTTTTTTTTGTGTGTTTTTTTGTTTTTTTGTTTTTTTTTGTTACAGACTTGTTAAGAAATGCAGTCTATACATATTTGTACATATGACAAGATTACTACAATGTATATATAAGAAATATTTTTTTTAAAAGATCATTCTTTTGTTTACAAAAATACTTGATTTGCATATTCTGCATGTCCTTGTCAATTTTCTGATGTTTGCCATAGACCCTCTGTATGCCTCTGTTGTGATTTGGTGACAGTTTTTCAAATTTAAATTATTTCTATTTACTAACCATTTTCAGGAATACTCACCAATGCAAAATGTAAACAATTTTGACATCCATACAAAATACAGAATGGTGTAATTTAATCAACATTTTCAATGTGTTTAACTGTTACTTAAACATTCTTGATATTTGCACATTATGTACCAACTGCGTTAGTTTACAGTATGCCAATGTTTTTTTTTAAATCTTTTTTGTCATGAAAATTGTATCATTATGAAATGGAATGGGCCTTTAAATTTTGATGAAGAGTTCACACTTTTGAGCAAGTGCAGAAGAGGGGCATAGAGAGTACATGTACATGTAAGGATAGCCTTTAATCAGAGATTTGTTAGGAAGGTTTTGTTCATTAAAATCCCATGGGTGTTTAACCCTTTCCCTCATATATACTCATTTTGACGCCCTCAAAAGGTACCACATAAAGCCTGATCTGCAGAAAACCACAGTTAAACCTTACCAAATTTAATTACAAAATCCTCATTTCCAGACCACTGAGGAGCAGCGAACAGCATAAAACCTGATCAGCCTACGAGTTACTCGCAGGCTGATCTGGTTTTATGCTGTTCGCATATTAGGTCTTTTCATGGTTTCCAGGGTCACATTGTATTTTAGAAATCCACTTAGTTAAATTCTGCATCTGTTGCCTGTAGAAATTGTCCCCACATGATGGAAATACTTTGTGGTTGACATAAAACCTGCTATCGACTGAAGCACTGCATTCAACCATCATGTCAATTTTGATCACGCAAATATAGACAACGGAGGGCTGTTTCACTAAACTTTGTACAAATAAATTTGATCTTAGTCATAAGAAAGTTGTTGTACATGTTGTAAAATAATTTCCTATTTATACAATTAAACATCAACCCATTACCTCATAAAGTCTCATTTTGATGTATTGGCAAACAGAGCAAACCCAGATCAGGCCACATGTTCTCGAAAATACTTAAGTACGATCTCAGGCTTAAATTTGATTGTCATACTCAAGTCCTTATTGAAATTAATTGGCATAGTTTGAATTTGAGTGTGAAAATCATTCTTAAGTAACATTTTTATTTTCAAGATTACCAAGCCTGACAAAGAACTGTCTGCCATGTTTGCCGAGGCATCATCAAAACATGTCTGTATTCGGTAAAGTGTCAATGTATGATGCTTGAGTGTTGGGTACAGAAAGTCAATTAAGACAGCAAGGCTAGTTTTTACTTAGCAAATCTAAGATTAATGAAATACAAACAAGAGGAGTGATTTATAATTTTGATATTTCATTAAAGTTTGAAATACAGTTAAAATTGCCACATTATGATTTATCTCAAACTGTGTTCTGTATTTTACTCAGCAATTAAAAACACCATTCAGTTTGCTTTTGGTAAGTGGGTGGTTCTATCAGGGTGTTGTTAGGCTCTATTCATGCCATTTAAATAATTTGCCTTATATTTATATAGTGAAATCTTTAAACAACATTTTCTCTGAAACTGCTGGGCAGAATTTGATGAAATTTGGCAGGGATGATCTTTGGGTGAACATTTACAAAAGTTGCTAAAATAAACTTGATCCATGTGTAAACCATGGCAATGGAAAGAAAAAAATTATGAAAACTTTAAAAATCATCTCCTTCAAAACTATTGGCCAGATTTCTAAATATTTTGGTACAGATGTTCCTTGGGTAACTCTCTACCTAGATTGCTAAAATTATTCCGATCCATAAATAAACAAGGCCGCCAGGGGTGGGGCTAATTGCCTTATATGTATATAGTGAAATCTTTAAACAACATCTCCTCTGAGAATTTGATTAAATTTGGCAGGGATGATCCTTGGGTGAAGCTTCACAAAAGTTGCTAAAATTATTCCAGTCCGTAAAAAAACATGGCTGTCATGGGCGGGGCTAATTTGCCTTATATGTATATAGTGGAATCTTTAAACAACATCTTCTTAAACCACTGGACATAATTTCATTATATTTTGCAGGGATCATCCTTGGGTTAAGCTTAACAAAAGTTGCTAAAGTTATTTCGATCCATAAAAAAACATGACTGCCAGGGATGGGGCTAATTTGCCTAATATGTTTATAGTGAAATCTTAAAATGACATTTCCTCTGAAACCACTGGACAGAATTTGAATTAATTATGCAGGGATGATCCTTGTGTGAAGCTTCACAAGCAGGATGGAATTTGATAAAACTTTGCAGGGATCATCTCCTTTAAAACTACTGGATTTCAAAATGTTTTAATACAGACTGATGTCCCTTGGGTAACCCTATACTCAGGTGAGCAATTCAGGGCCATGATGGCCCTCTTGTTTTTAGTTATTTCCCTTTTCTTTTTCTGTCTGCCTTGCTGTGTTATACTTTTTCTGTCATGCTTAAGCAGGTGACATATCTGTTCCAAGGTACACTTTTGGTACACTATTTATTACTTATCAGTGCAGTTCAGATATGAATATTTTACTTTATTTTAGAAATCTCTAGGATTAAATGAATTTCAAGTTTTATAATATGTTGCATTTGTTTACAGGATGACTTGAAACGTCTGCTGCTAACATTCAACGACCAGTGTAGGAATACAGCATTTGAGTTGGTGAAGCGATACATCAGGCAATATCCAAAGTAAGTCCCAACATTCAGGCCTGCATCTAATAGAATATATAGATTAAGATTTTGCTTTTTATACCCCCCGCACAACAAAGTTGTAAGGGGGGTATACTGGATTCAGCTTGTCTGTCTGGCCATCCGTCCTGCTGTCGTTTTTTTTGTCCGGGCCGTAACTCAAAAAGTATAAAAGATATCAAGATAAAACTTCATATGTCGATAGATCTCATTGAGGGGGCATGCAGTAACCATGAACCATAACTCTTTGTCATATGATTTAGGAGTTATTGCCCTTTGTAAATTTTCATACATAATTATACCCCCCCGCAACGAAGTTAGGGGGGGGTATACTGGAATCAGGTTGTCCGTCCGTCCGTCCGTCCGTCTGTCCGTCCGTCTGTAGACACAAAATTCTGCGGACTACTCCTCCTAAACTTCTGGAAGGATTTTGATGAAACTTGCTGGCAATGATCCTTAGACATTGTATTAGCGCGTTATCTATATAGCATTGAGTTACCTCCCCTATTTACCAAGTTATGCCCCTTTGATGATTTTTGCATTACAAACTTCTGCGGACTACTCCGCCTAAACTACTGGAAGGATTTTGATGAAACTTGCTGGCAATGATCCTTAGACATTGTAAAGCGCTTATCTATATACATTGGTTACCTCCCCTATTACCAATTATGCCCCTTTGATGATTTTTGCATTACAAACTTCTGCGGACTACTCCGCCTAAACTACTGGAAGGATTTTGATGAAACTTACTGGCAATGATCCTTAGACATCTATATAGCATTGAGTTACCTCCCCTATTTACCAAGTTATGCCCCTTTGATGATTTTTGCATTACAAACTTCTGCGGACTACTCCTCCCATTGGATTACCTCCCTTTTTAGCTCACCTGAGCCAGAGGCTCAAGGTGAGCTATTGTGACCGGTCTTCGTCCGTCGTCCGTCCGTCCGTCGTCCGTCCGTCCGTCGTCCGTCCGTCGTCCGTCCGTCCGTCGTCCGTCAACATTTTGCTTCAAACGACATCTCCTCCTTAACCGCTTGGTCAATTTTGATAAAACTTCACAGGAATGTTCATTATGGGGCCCTTATCCGAAGTTGTTAAAATTATTTTGATTGGTCAAAAATCTAGGTCACAGGAGCTAAAAATAGATTTTAAAAATGAAAATTTTAAAAATCTTCTTCTCCGAAACCACAAGGCCTAGCCTTTTGATTTTTGGTATGTAGCATGATCTTATGACTCTCTACCAAGATTGTTCAAATTATGGCCCTGGGGTCAAAATTGACCCCGCCCCAGGGGTCACTTGATTTAAGATAGGCTAATATAGGAAAAACTTGAAAAAATCTTCTTCTCCGAAACCACAAGGCCTAGCCATTTGATTTTTGGTATGTAGCATGATCTTATGACTCTCTACCAAGATTGTTCAAATTATGACCCTGGGGTCAAAATTGGCCCCGCCCCAGGGGTCACGTGATTTAACATAGGCTAATATAGGAAAAACTTGAAAAATCTTCTTCTCAGAAACCACAAGACCTGGAGCTTAGATATTTGGTGTGCAGCATTGTCTAGTAGATCACTACCAAGTTTGTTCAAATCATGGCCCTGGGGTCAAAATTGGCCCCGCCCCAGGGGTCACATGATTTTACATAGGCTAATATAGAAATAACATGAAAATTCTTCTTTTTAGGAAACTAGAAAACACATGGCCTGGCATTTAGATATTTGGTGAAAATATTGGCCCCTCCCCAGGGATCACTTGATTTTACATAGACTTATTTTGGAAAAAAATCTAGAAAAATTTCTTCTCAAAAACCACAAGGTCTGGAGTTTAGATATTTGGTATGTAACATGGGCTAATAGACCTCTACCCAGTTTGTTCAAATCATGACCCTGGGGTCAAAATTGGCTCTGCCCCAGGGGTCACTTGATTTTACATAGCCTAATGATATCAGGTGAGCGATCCAGGGCCATCATGGCCCTCTTGTTTATAGTTATGCCCCTTTGATGATTTTTGCTTTACAATTTTCTGCAGACTACTCCTCCTAAACTACTGGAGGGATTTCAATGAAACTTGCTGTCATTCAACCTTAGACATTGTAGTAGCGCTTTTTCTATATAACATTGGGTTACCCCCCCCCCCTCCCCCCTGTTTTAAAGATATGTCCCTTTGATGGTATTTGTTTTACAATTTTCTTCCATTGATAGATTTCAGTGAATCTTAATGATATTTATCCATAGACATAGGTATATCCATAGGTATGTGTTACAAAGGATCACTAGATTTCCATGAAGTTGGCACATATGTCCTCTATATACGTATTAAGATGGAGTGTTGTATGCAAGAATTCTGATTTCATGCTCCAAAGCCATGTTTGACAAAAACACTTGCGGGGGGGTATTAGTAAGCCCTTAGGCGACAGTTCTAGTTTTTGTTTGGGCTGTTAATCAAAAAGTATAAAAGCTTCAAGATGAAACTTCATATGTGGGATAGATCTCATTGAGGGGTGTGCAGTGACCAAGAACCATAACTCTCTGTCGTGTTATTTAGGAGTTATTGCCCTTTGTAAATTTTCATACTTAATTTTTGTCCTGGCCGTAACTCAAAAAGTATAAAAGATATCAAGATGAAACTTCATATGTCGATAGATCTCATTGAGGGGGCATGCAGTGACCATGAACCATAACTCTTTGTTGTGTTATTTTGGAGTTATTGCCCTTTGTAAATTTTCATACAATAATTTTTGTTTGGGCTGTTAATCAAAAAGTATAAAAGCTTTCAAGATGAAACTTCATATGTAAATAGATCTCATTGAGGGGATGTGCAGTGCCCAAGAACCATAACTCTCTGTTGCATAATTTTGGAGTTATTGCCCTTTGTAAATTTTCATACTTGATTTTTGTCCGGGCAATAACTCAAAAAGTATAAAAGGTATTAAGATGAAACTTCATAGGGGAGAGATCTTATTGAGGGGATGTGCAGTGCCCAAGAACCATAACTTTCTGTTGCATAATTTTGGAGCTATTGCCCTCTGTAAATTTTTATACTTAATTTTTGTCTGGACCATAACTTAAAAAGGATAAGAGATTTCAATATGAAATTTCATATGTGGATAGATCTCATTGAAGAGAAGTGCAGTGCCAAAGAACTGTAACCCCCATTTGCGTCATTTAAAAATTCCTGTGACAAAGCAGCATGCCGGGGGTATTTTCGCCATGACAATGGCAGTTCTAGTTTCTTTCTTTCTTTTTTTTAAAGATCTATAGCTCCATTTTTTTTACAGACCAATGGAATCAATATTTTGCATACCTGCTCATATTTGTATGTTTGTATGCTGGAAGCAGAGGTGACACACAGGAATTTTCCATTGCTGCCTGTCCATCTGTCACACTTTGTCACACTTTTTTCATTACTCTCTTTCAGCAGGTGACACATGTTCCTTGGAACACTTCTTGTATTACTTAAAACTTCATAATTACTTTGACATAGAATGTGAAAATTTTGAGTTGAAGGAAATCTCAGTTTGTTTAGTGAAGTACATGTCTATTGAATACTTTTATAATAAAAGTTAAAACTGTTAGCAGGTCTGAAATTAGTCATAAAATAGCTCTTTATTGAACCCTTTCCCTCATAGAGGAAACCATGAAAAGACCTATGCGAACAGCATAAAACCAGATCAGCCTGCGAGTAACTCGCAGGCTGATCAGGTTTTATGCTGTTCGCTGCTCCTCAGTGGTCTGGAAATGAGGATTTTGTAATTAAATTTGGTGAGGTTTAACTGTGGTTTTCTGCAGATCAGGCTTTATGTGATACCTATTGAGGGCGTCAAAATGAGTATATATGAGGGAAAGGGTTAATTAACAGGATTGATGTTGGAGCTAAAGGTTGTTAGGGTCTATCACATGTTTTAAACATATGTCCATCTATTACATAAGGACAATGTTTTAATGACAAATAAGTAAACCCAGTAAACAAAGAAACAGTCATCAGCACTACAATTTTTCTGGAGCTAAAGGTTATGATGATCTTTCACATGTTTTAAGCATATGTCCATCTAATACATGTTGACAATGTTTTAACCCTTTCCCTCATATAGACTCATTTTAACCCTTTCCCTCATATAGACTCATTTTGACACACTCAATAGGTACCACATAAAGCCTGATCTGCAGAAAACCACAGTTAAACCTTACCAAATTTAATTACAAAATCCTCATTTCCAGACCACTGAGGAGCAGCGAACAGCATAAAACCTGATCAGCCTGCGAGTTACTCGCAGGCTGATCTGGTTTTATGCTGTTCGCATAGGTCTTTTCATGGTGTCCTCTATGAGGGAAAGGGTTAAAGACAAATAATTTTTTAAATCCAGTAAACAAAGAAACAGTCATCAGCACTAGTAATTTTCTCTCATCAGTTGGCCCAAAATGTTTACATGTATTATAGCTCATATATTTCATAACGGCTGAATTACATGATCTTGGAGTTCTGAATCTTAAAGTGCATCTTAGCCTTTAGTTTTTTTTACTTAACAGTTTTGTTATATAGAGTTTTTAATTGGGCAAATTTTGTTTGATTTTTCGTGAAGTTGTTAATGTTTGAGGCAGGATCAGCTTATAGGGGATATCAGGAACTCACAAAAATGGGTTTTCCATGTAGGTACAAACAAGGTGTTCTGTAATTGTTGCTGAAAAGCATGCAACACAACTTATTCTATTATTTATTCTTTGTTGACCTTTGTTTATTTCTAACAGTAAAAATCAGTTTGTACCTACATGGAACTTGGAAAAGCAGTAGGTCTATTGCAGGTTTTTTTTTGCCCATTTTGATGATCAATATATAAAGGAAAATCCATTGTTTCATACACCATTTAAAGTCACATACCAGTAAATACATCAAAGTCATAGGTTTCTACATTAATATTCAAGAGGCAAAGGTTGAGCTCGAGTGTAGTTATTATCATTTAAGGCTTGATGTTTTTGGCCATGAATAATGTTCTTCCAGAAGTGTGCTTTTTTTTAAGAAATAGCCTGAAGTATTGACTGAAATATAACACCTTAAAAGTCAGCCATGTCTGGGGCACACTTATGAATTTTATTTATGCTAAGTGGCTTTTCCAGCTCACTCGTGAGTAATAACTTACATAAGGTTTCTGTTAACTTTCCTTCGATGTACAACTTGATAGACATTAAAAATGAAACTGCTTGGTGCTCAGCATAAAATGGTAATACTAGTCTGGGCTGGTCTGGTGTAAGGAATATGTGTTTTAAGTGTAGTATAAAGCCATTTGTCCACGGTTTGATATAGCAGTGTGGTGCATGCTGTTCTATACAAACTTAACCCTTTCCTTCATATACTCATTTTGACGCACTCAATAGGTACATGTACCACATAAAGCCTGATCTGCAGAAAACCACAGTTAAACCTTACCAAATTTAATTGTAAAATCCTCATTTCCAGACCACTGAGGAGCAGCGAACAGCATAAAATCTGGTTTTATGCTGTTCGCATAGGTCTTTTCATGGTGTCCTCTATGAGGGAAAGGGTTAATTAGACTAAGACGGATTTCATTGACTGAAAAATTTAAAATTTCACACATTATTCTCTTTGTTATATATATAACTATGTATACAGTAAAATTTAGGCTGTCAGATAGCAATTTTCCAAGCCTTGTACCTTATTTGAGGTAGATTTCAATCTATGTAGAAAGGTAAAATTTCCATTATTTTCTGGACCAATGACCAATTTTGTAGATTCCCTAGTGCAGTCTCACAAGCAGAGTAGCAATTTTCTACACAACATGCCTAATTATGTCTCCCCTATATTTAAGTGGGGGAGACATATTGCTTTTGTCAGAGTTGTCTGTTAGGATGTCTGTCCCTCTGTCACACTTTTTGTCCGGAGCCTAAATTGAAAAGTATATAAGCTATTAACTTGAAACAGATCTCATGGAGGAGAAGTGTCATGCACAAGAATCTTAACTCTGCACATCATATTTTTGGAGTTATTGCCCTTTGTTAAATTTCATACTTAATTTTTGTCTGGAGCATTACTCAGAAAAGTATAAAAGCTATTAATTTGAAACTTCACAGGTGGATAGATCTCATGGAGGGGAATTGCAATGCACAAGAACCATAACTCTGCACATCATAGTTTTGTAGTTATCGCCCTTTGTTAAATTTTATCCTTAATTTTTGTTTGGAGCATTACTGCAAACATTTTGTACCCTGGGTAAGCCACACAGGGCTTACCTGTTGCTTGTCATCTTAACTATATTCTTTTACATGTCAAAAATAACAATGTATTCCTATTTCAAGTCACTGTTTGCAAAAGTGAGCTAATGTTTTGGTAACTGAAATCATGGTAGATCTACTACTTTTTCAAAGCAAATAAAACATACCCTGATGAAAGGACTTGTTCATATGTCACTATGCCTCAGCATTATGTGTGTGTGTGTGGTGTGTGTGTGAGGGGAAGGGGGTTGGGGGGGAAATCAGTTTTCTACGAAAACACATCTCTAGTTTGCAGTAAATTGCTAGCCCTGGTGCAGAGAAACAGGAGCAATTTTCTTAGAATGTCATTGGAATGCACTAGTGTGTTCAGAAACAAATGTGTGGTTGTCCTTTCTCTAACTCTTACAAATGTAAACCGATGTTTATCAAACATGGTCACTATATGTATCGGCACAATATCACTGTCAAATTTGTTAACCAGCAAAAATGCCCCAGACACTTAGAGTTACTGCCCTTGAATGGATGAAAAAAAAGAGCATATTTAGCATGCAATGTCTTTTCTTGTTATATTTCCTGTTTCTCTTCTTTTTCTTATCATTTAATGAAACCAAATGGCGTGAGTATTCATGTCCTTTGGACACATTTCTAATTTTGAAATATTAAATCAGCATCACATTAGATTAAGCTTTCAGACATGCAACACAGCATAATTCAGAACGGAACTCTTGAACATGATTTTTCCATCTAAACTCTGTATTTAATATAATTCCATTATTGGTCCCAGAGACACATTCCCTATAACATCTTATATTTTCTTATATTCTTATATTTGATTACTTGATTTACTTAATTTGATTACTAAATTTACTATATCAAAACATTGGAAATGTCTTTTTTGAAAAAAAAAAAAAAAAAAAAAAAAAAAAAAAAAAAAAAAAAAAAAAAATTTGCATCAAAATATTCTTAATCACATTTCATCAAATGTTTGAGTCACTGAATTTATAATGCATTTATATAGCACTCAGATGTAATTCACCGCCACACGTCGTTAATGAGAAGTACACAAGATATTGCTAGATTTGGAGCGTTTTAGTCACAGTGATCTTGTCAGGAAGAACTGATTACAGAGCCATCTATTGGTGAGGAACAAAATAGAACATGCTCCTCAGATAGTGATGAAGGGATCACTTGGTTATTTCACAGCCTGTCGGCAGACGTGTATATACGGAAAAGATTGCAATTGCCTTGTCTCAGTTAAGGGAAGGAAATAACATTCAAAATTTAAATTTGAATTTGACAGATTATGGGTTCATGTATTACAAGAAAATTGCATCTTTGACTTATCTGGTGTAAGCAGATATATTGGCATTTCGCGGAATGAAAATTACCTTGAAATGCCATAATTGAAGTTTATGTGGATCATTTTTTCTGCTCTATCAGTTGTTTTTTGCTATTTTACTTGTATATGGTTATAATCTTGATGTTTTAGCATGTATGTTATATGATACATTGCTCTTAAATCAATGATTTGGGAGATTAATTTTGAGAGACCAATAAACATTCTGATAATTGAATACAGTGTGCTTTAATCGTCACCTGTGGTCAAATGGGTAGTGTCTGTCTAAGAAGCAGGAGGTCATGGATTCAATCCCCGGACACAATATTTTACATTTCTAAAAAATGAACTGGTAGCTACATGTTTTACATTAATAAAAAATGTAGGAAAGTTGAAGAAGCTAGGGGCTTGCTCAGGATCAGGGGTCAATATAGATCTACAGTAAGATACTGCAGTGTGGCAGGACTACCATTACAGACTTTAGATGAATGAAATACTGTCTGTGGGATTTAAAACCCAACCAAAACTGCATATTTACAGTTACAGGCTTGTCAGGTCTTATATCGTTTGTTTCACATCAGTGCTTTTGAGACCTGAGGAGGCTAAAGTCTTATCAGGCTAAGTATTTCTTCTAGTATTGTCTGGCATAACGGTGTTTAAAAATGGGAAATCTTTATGGAAAGTATAGATTTGATCAGACAGTCAAGATGTACCCCACATGGCGATATAGTGGATACATCTTGTAAAAACAGTATTCCTGCAACATATCTTCTCCAAGATAATTATGTTAGATCTATCAATGATTGCTAGTTCCAATCATTATTTGTCAGTCAGCTATCAAGGAACATTTTTCAGCTATACTTGATTTTGTTCACTAGTGGTGTGGCTTTATTTATTTGCATTTAACTCACAGGGGATACTTTTGAACAAATGTTTATTCTATATTGAATAAAATAAAAAACCTGCTTCATATTTGTTTACACTCTAGTATCTTCATTTTATGATCAGTTGTTGTTGTTGTATTGGGGTTTACCGTCACTGCGATAGTATTTCAATCATATTGCGACGTCCAGCTAATTACAGGTGGAGGAAGACCCCGGGTACCTCTGTGTAGAACCACCAACCTACCGCAAGCCAGCTGGAAGGCTTCCTCACATGAAAAATCCAAAGTCCCTACCGGGATTTGAACCCACAGCGGTGAGGGGCTGAGAGATTTGTAGTCCACGACTGTAGCAGCCCCCTTATGATCAGTATGAAAACAGTGTTTGTTTAAATAATAAGTCATTGCCATGGACATAAGAAGTTACAGCTCTTTATGGCAAAAGCCAAATTCTTTTAGAATATATTACCTAAATAGATTAGACTTGACTATTTGAGTTTACTGTCCCTTCGACAGTATTTCAGTCATATAGTGACGTCCAGCTAATTACAGGTGGAGGAAGTCATATGATACTAAACCCATTAAGTATCATGAAAACAAAAATATATGTTTTTTCTTGTCATGTATAGTCACAACATAGATATTTGAATATATTTTAATTTCACAATTGTGTAAATATCAGTATCTGTCAGTATACCTTAAGAAAAGTTCTTGATATGTAAAATTATAGGGCATTGGTGATGATTTAGACCATGATCACAATTAAATGATGGATGGATTATCTTAACCCTTTCCCTCATATAGACTCATTTTGACGCACTCAATAGGTACCACATAAAGCCTGATCTGCAGAAAACCACAGTTAAACCTTACCAAATTTAATTACAAAATCCTCATTTCCAGACCACTGAGGAGCAGCGAACAGCATAAAACCTGATCAGCCTGCGAGTTACTCGCAGGCTGATCTGGTTTTATGCTGTTCGCATAGGTCTTTTCATGGTTTCCTCTATGAGGGAAAGGGTTAAATGGCCATGTTCCCACACATTGTGGACAGTTTGTATCAGCAGATTTCCATTTTGTATGGGAACAGAACACTGTTTTATTTTGGTGTATACAAAATATTTTGTCATAAATATACAAACACATCCAACCTTAAAATACTGATGATGTATAGGTTAGTTCAAAGTTGCCTTTAACTACACAATCTAGTCATGAGGGCTGAGCCCAGATGAGTATATTGTGAACTAGGCTATTTAGCAATGGCTCCACCCTTGTGACTATAAATGGTGTAGTTAAAGGCAACTATGAACTAAGCTATTTAGCTCATGGCTCCGTCCTCGTGACTACATATCAGCCCTTCACCTCGTGGGTTTGAATCCCGGCAGGGTCATTCGGATTTTCATGTGAGGAAGCCTTCCAGCTGGCTTGCAATAGGTCGGTGGTTCTACCCGGATGCCTCCATGCATTCGGGGTCTTCCTCCACCTGTAATTACCTGGACATCGCTTTATGACTGAAATACTGTCGAAGCGACAGTAAACTCAAATACTCAAGTCAAGTCAAATCTAGTTAAAGGCAACTAAAAGCTAAACTATTTAACACATGGCTCCACCCTCGTGACTACATATCGTGTAGTTAAAGGCAACTATGAACTAAGCTATTTAGCACATGGCTCCACCCTTGTGACTACATATCGTGTAGTTAAAGGCAACTATGAACTAAGCTATTTAGCACATGGCTCCACCCTGTGACTACATATCGTGTAGTTAAAGGCAACTATGAACTAAGCTATTTAGCACATGGCTCCACCCTCGTGACTACATATCGTGTAGTTAAAGGCAACTATGACTAAGCTATTTAGCACATGGCTCCACCCTCGTGACTACATATCGTGTAGTTAAAGGCAACTGTGAACTAAGCTATTTACACATGGCTCCGCCCTTGTGACTATATATCATGTAGTTAAAGGCAACTATGAACTAAGCTATTTAACACATGGCTCCGCCCTTGTGACTATATTGTGTAGTTAAAGGCAACTATGAACTAAGCTTTTTACACATGGCTCCGCCCTTGTGACTATATTGTGTAGTTAAAGGCAACTATGAACTAACCAATACTTAGCACATACTTACTTCTGATAGTGACAAAATGTCACAAAGGTGTGAGTTATGTGGGTGCATAGTCCATACTTATTGATTTTTACAAAAATATTGAACTATGCGTTATAGTCAATGGTGATTTTAAACAAGAAAAGATTAAAACAAAATGTTTTAATGGACGGCTTATAATAAGCATACTGTTTCTCTTTTCTACTGTTTTGACCTTATAGTCTTACTTGTCTATGCACAAGACCTTAATAATAAAAAATAAATAAAACGACCTCTCTTTATATTAGGCCTATCAATATATAGAGAGGCAGTTATTAGCTCACCTGAGCATAGCTCAGGGTGAGCTTTTGGGATACTTGATTGTCCGTCGGCCGTCGTCCGTCAACAATTTGATGTTTACACACTAGAGGCCACAATTTTGATCCAATCTTCCTCAAACTTGGTCAGAATGTTTGTCTTGATGATATCTTGAACCCTTTCGAAAATGGGTCAGGTTGGATCAAAAAGTAGGTCAGTAGGTCAAATCTTAGAAAAATCTTGTAGTCCGTCAACAATTTTGATGTTTACACACTAGAGGCCACAATTTTGATCCAATCTTCCTCAAACTTGGTCAGAATGTTAGTCTTGATGATATCTTGAACCCTTTCGAAAATGGGTCAGGTCGGATCAAAAAGTAGGTCAGTAGGTCAAATCTTAGAAAAATCTTGTTTACACACTAGAGGCCACAATTTTGATCCAATCTTCCTCAAACTTGGTCAGAATGTTTGTCTTGATGATATCTTGAACCCTTTCGAAAATGGGTCAGGTTGGATCAAAAAGTAGGTCAGTAGGTCAAATCTTAGAAAAATCTTGTTTACACACTAGAGGCCACAATTTTGATCCAATCTTCCTCAAACTTGGTCAGAATGTTTGTCTTGATGATATCTTGAACCCTTTCGAAAATGGGTCAGGTTGGATCTAAAAGTAGGTCAGTAGGTCAAATCTTAGAAAAATCTTGTTTACACACTAGAGGCCACAATTTTGATCCAATCTTCCTCAAACTTGGTCAGAATGTTTGTCTTGATGATATCTTGAACCCTTTCGAAAATGGGTCAGGTTGGATCAAAAAGTAGGTCAGTAGGTCAAATCTTAGAAAAATCTTGTTTACACTCTGAGGGCAACATTTTTGGTCCAATCATCCTCAAACTTTGGCAGAATGTTTGTCATGATGATATCTTTTGTGGATGGGGTCAGAAAATTCCTGAACATTGTTTCACCTCATCATCTTAATTCTAAAGCAATCTGTTTTGTACAGGCAATGAATGATACTTTTCTCAGGTGAGCGATCTAGGGCCATCTTGGCCCTCTTGTTATTTTATCAATTTCTCTACACAAGTCCCAGGTCTCACTATCCTTAAAAAATATGACTCCCAATTCAGAAGCATTGTCCATATATATTATCCATCTTGTGGATGCATTGAAATTTAAACTTTGAATCCTGACAGTGAAAACATAAAATCTAAGATGAAGAATGCATGGGTAAAAAAAAAATCACTAGAGTGGTCAAATTTTTTTAAAATGAATTAAATTTTTAAAAAAGTCGACCTCTCCATATATTATTTATACATAGACCGGTCGATTTTTTAAGTTTTTATTTATTTATTTATTTATTTTTGGTTTATGGTTATCGAAAGGAAGCAAATACAAATTAACAAATTGGATGTATAAAACTAGTTCTTAAAACAAACTATAAAATTAGTCCCAGCTGATATCGAACTCATGACCTCATAAAGGGAAAAAATATTGAAATACTGATTGACGTTCTTACCGGTTGAGCTAATTCCACAAGGGAATTATACGATTTTAAATATGATCAATATATAAAACAAACACAATCACGTATTTGAAACCCCTAAACAATCACATAGAAAAATATTGGTCACTTAAAATTATTACTATCACAACTTTACATTCGACTGCATTACTAATTTTGCACATGCGCTAACGGAATAGTAAACCCATTTAAATTGGACATATATACAGTACTTAATAACAGTAATGAATATATAGTACTGAATACCGTCCAGAAAACTACCAACACCTGATTGGACGAGAGGAAAATGCCATGTGCTAATATGTGGGGGAGGGGAAAGTTGTGGGTTAATTGTTTATGAGACTTTCAAGGCATTGGCGAAAGCGGGTGTGTTTCCTGGTTTAAGATGGTCAGTGCTGTTAGAAGTTTTTGTACTTGGATACAATTAGCAGTTTCTATTCTTGGGTATAATGTTCATCAAAACATAGAGCTAAATTTAGTTATTAATGATAATAACAAGAAAATAAAAATAATGTTCCAAGATACTGTGTTATGAAAAATAGACCAAACTTGGGTACTTGTGTATGGCCATAAAATCAATTATCTTTTCTTCTTGCTTATTTATTGAGAAAAAAATTTGCTTTTCCTGCATCTTCCATCTGTTTTTTTTTTTTCAAGCATTTCTTGCTAAAGGTTAACCAGTGGTCGATTAAGATATCGGTAAAATTGTACGTGATTATCATCATTTGCTTTAGAGTTATAACCTTTTATTTAGAAAAATTTTTAAAATTGAATTGAATTTTACATTTTTTAAACGTGACCAATATAAGACCATTACAAGTTACTATCACATTTCTAATTCCTAATGATGTTTAGTTAAAAAATGTAAATACAGAATTTCGTGGAAAGTATGATGAGAATTTGAAGCTATAATGAATAGTATAGGGATAAAAATACTGGATAAATGTCTGGGTAATCACTGCTATTGTAAATTGCCTGTCTACCTATTTCTATCTTCAGGAATACCACAGATATTGTTTCAGGGCACTTTTTTTGTTGTACTCTCGAATTTGGTGCCAGTTCTTCAACCTTATCTATTTTCAATTTAGCCAGAAATGTTTTATAATAATGCTCAGTCTGTATTGTATCCACAGAATCCATCTTTTAAGCCAGTTAAAACACCATTTTTCTTTTGAGCTGGGAAATGAAAAAAGAAAAAAACAACTTCTCATTTCAGAAAGAAGGACCTCATTTAACCCTTTCCCTCATATAGACTCATTTTAACCCTTTCCCTCATATAGACTCATTTTTACACACTCAATAGGTACCACATAAAGCCTGATCTGCAGAAAACCACAGTTAAACCTTACCAAATTTAATTATAAAATCCTCATTTCCAGACCACTGAGGAGCAGCGAACAGCATAAAACCTGATCAGCCTGCGAGTTACTCGCAGGCTGATCTGGTTTTATGCTGTTCGCATAGGTCTTTTCATGGTGTCCTCTATGAGGGACAGGGTGATACATCGTTTAAATATGTGATTATTCCATCCAAATGGGCTTATTTTCTTTATTTTCTTTACCAAATCCTTGAAACAGATTTTGTAATTTTGTAATCTTATGTTGATGTTTTGAAAATTGAAAATCAGAGTATTACTTTTGTTCAAGGTTGTATCCTATTAAGACACACCTTCAAGTCTATATTCTTTTACTTATGTTTTCTTCCTTTCTGAATATTGTTATCTTTTGTATGATATAGTTATTTTCTATATTGTAGACACTTCTAATTATAATAGACACGTCTTTTGTCATATTAATGAACAATATGATGAAGGACCACAAGTTTCAACACCGTAGAGGCAGGCAGCTTGTACAATATTTATGACTTTGTATGATAGTATGTCATGTTTTGATGCACAAGTTTGGTATCGCTGTGCTAATCTAATCACCTAGTACTGATGTATTACATGCCTGGAAGGCTGTTGGACAATGATAGATTGCTGTACACCCTGATATGATCAGCTGGTCATATTGGACGGATGTGGTTTCAGAGACGAGATTATGAAGGAGCAGTGTAACATCCAATAGATACCGACATGTCTGATCTCTCTGTATCTAAATATATTTTTGCACACATAGTAAATCTTCTTTGATGTTTGTTTTAAGAAAATCAAAATTTTGCTATGTTGTTATTTTCTTGATCCCCCCATGATATATTTAATAGGATTTTCAAATTTGATGTAAACTGTTTACTTGATAGCTATATTATCATTTCTTTGGCAAAGAGAACAAGCATTGATAAATGGAAAAGTCAGTATTTCATTTATTTGGCCAAATGTAGCTTAAGCTACATGTATTCCATTTTACTTGGTGTCAGCACTTTTCAGATAGATTGGTAGCAGTTAATTTAATGGAACTAAATGAAAGCATATTCCACAGGAATGACCCATGAATTGTTTGAAAGAAAGCTGATGAGTGGTCAGCAAGATTAGTTTGGAATTCTGACTTGCCTTATGTTTTTCAAAAATCCTTGTAAGAATGAATTAATCAAACCAAATAATCAGGACTAATCCAAGACAAAGCCTTATTAAGTTTAACTTTGAATTCACGTAAGAAATATTAAGAAAGTGTACAAGATGAAGCAAATTTGGTACAAAAGGTCATATTGGATATATTACATTTGCAGTAGCAATAGTTTGGTGCCATCCAGTCTCTTAGGTTTGCATTTGTTTGCCATGGTTTGAAATTATCATATTGGAAATTCACAGAAAGAATTTATTGAAAAATACAGTAAGTTGAAATAATGTTTTACTTCACCAAGTTTTTTACATTAGGGTTGATTATTACATTACGACTGCAAGTGGGCGATTGATTTCACTGCATTATGGTGATTGCGTAGTAAGACAATTTCTCAGACACCAAAGTAAATAAAATAAGAATTGACAGATATGTCCAGTGATTTACAGATATGTTGTCAAGAGATATAAGGGAATGCTAAAAGTGGTAGTTTTCTTTTTTTGATAGGCCTTTCTGTAAATATAGATAAATTCTGTCGGATATGAATCATTACTTGCAATAATTTCACATTACATTATTTAATTGAAATACACTGTACAAACATTTGCTTTATTATAGGATGATTTTTGATAATCAGCATTAGTTTCTGGTTTATACTGACAACATTTCCTGTGATCTTCATGGCTTTCAGAGCTTGAAAGAAAAAGCATCATATTATCTCACTTTTTACAAATGAAACTAAACATGACCAAAAGCAGAAATGTTGAACATGAAAGAGATGTATTAGACATATGACTGCGGTGAGTTTTTTTTACCCTGAGGAATATGATTATGTCTGGGCGGTTAAAGTGTGATAGATCAGTGTTTATTTTGTTACTTTAATGTTTTGAAGGGCAACAACAGTTGATACTACCAGTATGAAGACATATCAATCTGCAACTAAAAGTTTCCTTAGATTGAAAGTTATTTTTGCTCAACATTTAGTATGGCCATAGGCAACCAATGTAAATCTCTCTGACAGAAAATGTATTCATTTGAAATGCTAGAAATATTTACCCTTTCCCTCATAGAGGACACCATGAAAAGACCTATGCGAACAGCATAAAACCAGATCAGCCTGCGAGTAACTCGCAGGCTGATCAGGTTTTATGCTGTTCGCTGCTCCTCAGTGGTCTGGAAATGAGGATTTTGTAATTAAATTTGGTAAGGTTTAACTGTGGTTTTCTGCAGATCAGGCTTTATGTGGTACCTATTGAGTGTGTCAAAATGAGTCTACATAAGGGAAAGGGTTAAACATAAGTTAATTATACATGTATATACTTCTCCTCTCATAAATTCTTGCCATTTAACCACTTGGATACTCAGTTTTACACAATGTTTAACCTTTTACCTCATGGATACTCAGTTTTACCAGCACAAACCAGTCTAGTAAATTTTGTTTTCAGTTTTACTTTATAACAGGTCTACAGGCTTGGAATAATTCATTGAATTCAGATTCAGAGATTTGGAGTATGATCCCTGTCGGGGGAAGAATTATTTCAAGACATTCTCAGGCATGAAGAACTGCTTTAATTCTTGAACCTTCAAGAGGGATTAGTCAAGTTATATTTAAAATTAACATAAAATGGATAAAATTTATTAATAATTTATGATAGTGACCATATATGACAAGAATATAAATGTTGCAGGGAAGCTGCCAAGTTTGTGCCCACCTACCTCCACTGCCTGGAGAATCCCAACCCAGACATTATCACATCGGCCCTCGTCAATCTCGCAGATTTCACGCTGCTTTGTCAAGGTCAGTTCCTATGTATTTTCATTTTCTAATTGTCATATTGTAGTAAGTACAGAAAAAGGTTGCACCTTGCCTCACACTTAGGAACATTCCATTGTTAGTTGATAAAATATCTGAGTGGTGACTTAAGATCGTTTGAACCATTAGATGAGGCACTTATTCAGTGGCCAAGTTACAAAAATTGACAAAGCTAACGTTGAACGAATAGTGACATAGTGATTTTTTTTCAATCTCAAATGTAGTATGAAAGTTCATGATAAGTGAACATGCAGACCAAGTTCCAGTATAAGTGAGGTGCCATGGCACGTACACATGGATAGTCCAGGACATTTAGTGAATATGTACATGGTCAGATGTATGTGAAGTTAAACAATTTTAATTTTCAAATTGAACACATTTTGAAAAGGCCTACATGTTTTTCATTCCCAGATAAAAGACAAAGTCTTTTCATTTGTTAGTTCAGGTATTGGATACCTTTATCTAAACATAGTATCTGGAATTGTTACCTGCTTTTCTATTCTAAGTGGTGGGCAGGGAGTGCTTATAAAATTGGATATATATTATCTCTTTGGAATAAGGTTATTTTGGATAAAGGTTGAGTTACTTTTGGCCCACTAAAAAAAAATTTTTCACTCAATAAATTACTCAATGTATTCTGTAAAAGCAAATTTATTTAGACCGCAACAGTACCAAGAGTACTTCATTGTTACAATGTATGCTGTATGCAAAGTAATAATTTAACCCTTTCCCTCATAGAGGACACCATGAAAAGACCTATGCGAACAGCATAAAACCAGATTACTCGCAGGCTGATCAGGTTTTATGCTGTTCGCTGCTCCTCAGTGGTCTGGAAATGAGGATTTTGTAATTAAATTTGGTAAGGTTTAATTGTGGTTTTCTGCAGATCAGGCTTTATGTGGTACCTATTGAGTGCGTCAAAATGAGTCTATATGAGGGAATATGACCCTACTTTACCTATCTCCTGAGTCCATAATTAAGACTCAGACTCACAGTATTCAGAAATGAAATTGAAAAATGTTAATAATAACTGGTAATTATTCCCATTTGATATTAAGAAGTATTTTCCTAGTTATTTCCCTCAAATTTTTATAGATCTTGTAAAACATCAGGAAGTTTTCACTTATTGAGTCTCAAGCTAACATGTTGACTCAGGAGATATGTATATTAATGCCTTGCTTTCAGTCTGATCTATTTTTCACCAGTCTAACAGATGATTCTAGTGACAAAGTAATTAGGCCCATGCACTTTCCTATCCCTCTTTATTGTGTCCTCCTTGATACTATGAGTTTTATTCCCTTTTTTTCTACAGACTCTGCCGATGTGATACTCCAGAAAGCCTTCACAGCTGGCATAAACACGTCGCTGGAGACAAGCTCCTACATCAGCGAGAGCCTTCAGTTGCTGAATTTGGATCTCACCAGTGGTTGAACATTACCACGGCAGACTGTTAGGTCTTGTCAGGATTAGACATTGGGATATGTTTATGCCCGTCACATCAACTCCAGAAATTGTCATCGGAGATGTCTTGAGCTGGTCTTGCAAAATCCAGAAGCAATGGCTTAGTGTAACATAGCTGATGTCATTAAATGGGAGGTGGTGAAAGCCTGATTGATTGATGCAGATAGCTGTCGCAAAGCTAGAACATAATTTGGCTGTTGAGATTGTGTGCATAGGAAGACATTTGCAGAACAAATTACATTTGATTAAGCTTCTTTTAATGACTTGTAAAAAGAAAGATTAAAATTATAAAAACGTAGACTTGAACACTGTCCTTATTTATTTTCCCTCTATGTTATGTTTCCACAAAAATCAATCTAATTAATGATTGCTAAGATATTAGTTTGATAGAAGCCAGCTTACATGTTTTACGCATGTTTGTCTTGCTCACATCAACATGGACATAAATGTGTCTGTATGGCTCTTTTCATTTCTCCCGTGCAATTAATGGACATAATAATGCTTCCTGTAGTCTTATTTCATTATTTTGAAAATCACTGTAAGAGTTTACTTGAATGTTAACACAAAAAATAAATATTTTATTAGATACATTCTATGTCATATTTATTGCAAAGACCCATTTTTACAAGGTAAACTGCTAAGGTTATTACTTACTCTGCTGAAGTCCCTAATTTCACATCTTTTCTCCTAGGCACATGTAATTGCTTATTACATATACAATAAACTATTTAGAAAATCTGCACTTAGACAGGGACTCATTATGGAACTGGGGCTAGGTGAAAATATAGACTTTGAACTGTTAAAGTTTTCATACTTCTCTTTGTTTGCACTTCTTTTAATACATTTCTCTATAGTTTTTAATTGAACTTCTCTTTATAAGGCTAAGAAACAAATCTTATGGCCACAAGATATTGGTAAATTTGAGTTGATGGTTGTATTAGAATAAATTTTTAGCAGTATTGTTCAAACTTGGAAATGAATGCATGTATCACAGATAAATAATTGTCTTTAAGAGCAAAGGTATTCTGGACAGCAAAATCTTTTGATCTCTTGTTCCTATGTGCGTATCATTAATATATATTCCACTTTATCGAGATCTAGATTCGTAGCTTTGCATACTATCAGAACAAGGGGCTTTTTTTCCAATTTTTATAGATATATCTAATTAAGATGATCAGATTATCCAAAAGCATTACTGGAAAGCCATGTGATCAATGGTTGACCTAGTTCACACATTTGTATATGCTTCTGTTTTAGAGCAGCTTACCTTTTAATAAATTGGAAAAATCTACTCGCAATAGACAAAGGTGGGACTTAGCTTTTCATTGCTTAAATACTCAAATCAAACTTCTTTACATAAATATACCGGTAGCTATTTTCAAACACAAAATTCTTTATTTCCATAATTTTATTTTCAGAGCTTTAAGAATTGGAAATTTCTTTCCAGCAAAATACACTGAGTTTTATTAGACTTTAATGGTTGGTTTCCAGAAATTACAGATATGAAGACATGTTTTTCTGTTGTTTACTTCTGTTTTTATGCAATGGGCACTCCCTTGTTTTTGACTCAATTACCATTGAAATTTCTAGGAAAAGTCAGTAGTTTTTGAAGATAATAGGTTTATATTGTATCATGCCACATTTCCACCTACAGCTCGATATTGCACTGTGACATCATACAGAATGAAATGTAAAAAAAGAAACATCAAAAGAACTAAAGCATATAATATCATTGAAAACAGCGTTACTCATAGGCAACACTATCTAGAATGCTTAATTAGATAAATGAGCATAAGATTACATTATTTCAATCCAGGCACATATTGTTATATATTTGTGAAACTTTCATATTTTTAAATGAGTACCTTGACTTTACATCAATCATTTAAAGCTGACTAAAGGCAATCCTGGAAAGCTGTTAATGAATTGTGTATAAAAAGCATGTTAGACAGACATTTTTTGTGTACCAAGGTCTCTATGTGGAGTGCCTAAATTAAAGACGAATGCTACTGTTTTTATATAGACAAAGAAGGAAAATTGAAACTACATTATAGAACTTTGCATGATTATAGAGAATCACAGTAGAAACAAATCTATGAAAAAAATGGGGGTCACCGTGCTTCTTTTTGAGTAAAACTGACATTGATTTATTTGGGAATATGAACAGATCCTAGATTAAGTAAAAACTGAAGAAACAGAAGACGAAGTCTGGTAAACACATTAGTTGATTTTTCCAGATTTCTCTTCAATATTATTATAAATAAAAAATGATAGATGTAAATGATAAACTAAAAATATTAACAGCACTGTGTGTTTTAGAAGCAAATATCAATATGTACTACAATGAACTTAGGCTTATCCTTTTTATACGCCCATCTTCAGATGGGGCGTATTATGTGAACACTCATGACGGGTGGGTGGGTGGGCGTGGAACATTTGTTGTCCGGGCTCTAACTTCAATACCGTTTGCCCAATCCTTTTCAAACTTTCCACACATGTGCATGGCCATAATATCTCAGATGAGTTCGATATCCAGCATTATCGCGTGAATGACTTAGAAGTTATGGCCCTTGACGTACACAAAATACTTGAAATTGTGATTGTCCGGGCTCTAACTTCAATACCGTTTGCCCAATGCTTTTCAAACTTTCCACACATGTGCATGGCCATAATATCTCAGATGAGTTCGATATCCAGCATTATCGCATGAATGACTTAGAAGTTATGGCCCTTGACGTACACAAAATACTTGAAATTGTGATTGTCCAGGCTCTAACTTCAATACCGTTTGCCCAATCCTTTTCAAACTTTCCACACATGTGCATGGCCATAATATCTCGGATGAGTTCGATATCCAGCATTATCGCGTGAATGACTTAGAAGTTATGGCCCTTGACGTACACAAAATACTTGAAATTGTGATTGTCCGGGCTCTAACTTCAATACCGTTTGCCCAATCCTTTTCAAACTTTCCACACATGTGCATGGCCATAATATCACGGATGAGTTCGATATCCAGCATTATCGTGTGAATGACTTAAAAGTTATGGCCCTTGATGTAAACAAAATACTTGATATTGTGATTGTCCGGGCTCTAACTTCAATATTGTTTGCCCAATCCTCTTCAAACTTTCCACACATGTGCATTGCCATAATATCTTGGCTGAGTTCAATATCCTGCATTATCATGTGAATGACTTTGAAGTTATGGCCCTTGATGTACACAACGTACTTGAAAATTTGCTTGTCCCTAGTCCTTAGACCCTATGAGGTGTTGTCAGATCTTGCAGTTAATTAATGGAAATGTATCAACAGTTTTTTTTTTTATGATTAACATTCATTAACTAATGGGATTTTGGAATTATTTTGCTTATTTATGGACAGTAGCTTGTTTCTCTGAGCTATTTCTGAGAGTCCCCATACTATGATGGGCATATTTTGTTGCAGTCCTGACCCTTGTTTCTTCTTAAAATACCCTTTAACATCATAACCTGTATTTACCTATTATAGTTTTAAAACACCTGGTATGTTTTTAGCTCACCAGAGCACAACGTGCTCAAGGCGAGCTATTGGGATCCGTCCGTCGTTCGCCGTCCGTCTTCCACAATTTGCTTTATAAGACATCAGAAACCGCTAGCTGAAATTGATGAAACTTGGCATGAATGATCCTTGGTTGAACCTTCACAAAAAATGCTTAAATAAACTTGATCCATGCAGAACTCTGGTTGCCATGACAACCAACACCATTTTATTTTAAAAACTTTAAAAATCATCTTCTCTGAAACCGTTGGTCAGAATTTGATTTCCTTTGTCACCTTATAGTCATCTACCATAATTGCTAAAATGAAGTTGATCCCTTAAGAAATGAGGCATTCTAGGGGTTGGCAAGTTTCCTATATATTCTTTATAGAAATTTTAAAAAATCATCTCTGAAACCAATGGTTAGAATTTAATTTCATGTGGCACAAATGGTCACCTTATTTTTCTCTATAATATTTGCTAAAATCAAGTTCTAAAATCAAGTTGATACCTTAAAAGGTGAGACCCCAAACCCATCCAAACCATAGTATTTTAGATTTGTAAGGGAGATAATCAATATATTATATTGAAACTATAAATACAGAATATTAATGAACTCCCCTTATTGATTTCATTTTTTGTATTGTCATAATTATGTGAATTGTTCCAAAGTGTTTGATTAAATTAATATATAGAATAAAATTCACTGAATACATTGTTAATAAAACTGAAACCGGCAGTTTTGCTTTAATTTTTTTGTTTTTTTTTGTTTGTTTTTGTTAACTTTATACCAGGTCAAAAGATACAAACAAGTATATAATGGACTTCTCCGTCTAAAGGTTGGGTGATAGAAGTGCCTTAATCATTATGTTTTGAAGTTATTTGTGCAATAATTGACTAAGTTGCTTATGGTCGTCTCCAGTCAGTTTCCCTAAGAAATATGGCTAATAGTTCTTATTTAGTCTGTATAGAAATTTAGAAATTGTAATTCTTATCTGGAATTTTAATCAGGGTTAAACTGAATTGTCTAATGAAGTTATGGTACTCTGGTGAGCGTTCTAGGGCCATTATGGCCCTCTTGTTGTACTTCATTGTTAAAATCTCAAACTCAAATCCATGCAGCATTTAATAGCCAGTTAAATAATTATTTTCCAATAAATGATAGTTGCTGGATGAGTAAAATCAAAAGTACATTAGATAACTTTGGTTTTTCAAATCTTTGGTTAGGTGAACATTTTAATGTTAAATGCTATCCAAAATGTTTTGAGCGTGTTGAAGACCAGTTTATATAATCGTGGAGAACGCAAGTATCTGCTTGTAGAAATTAGAATATCTATATAACATTAAGAATATCACTACACGTTTTCGATTAAGTTCCCATAATTTAGCTATTGAGTCTGGTAGATTACCAATATGAATAGGGAAGATAGAATTTGTTTATTATATAATTTAAGACAGATAGAGTCAGACTATCATTTTTTATTAGTCTCCTAAATATATGAAATACATTTTAGCTAGAAACAGATCGTTCCCAACAGTTCACGGTTTTATAAATATTATGTCAAGTAGGTCTACAAAAAGAGTTTAAACCTTGCAAAATATGTAAAAAGCAATGAATTTGAGAGTGTCTCTCTTAAAATATATTTATTTCAGATAAACAGAATATTTTATGAATATACTGATTAGAATTCGTTGTCTTTCCATTCGACACTGTCGTATTAAAATTGTAGAATCTTATCGACTGATTCGTTATATATGTATAGTCTGTATGGTGTCATTCGCAAACATTGTATTATGTATGAGTTTGTGTGAATGGCTTTATTATTTGCTGATATGCAAAATAAAATGAGTTTGCGTTTTCATTGTTAAAAAGAGACATATCTGAGTATAGGTTCAATTTTGTTCTCAGTCTTTGCAGTTGTTTAGGGCGCAAGATTCAATTTGTAAAAGGAGAAATGCTATTCCTGAGACCGACCAGGGCCTTTGCGATCTTGTTGCATAATAATTCAAATAATAATTCGATCTTCAATAATTGTCGACTTATTGATATGTGCTCTCCGCCAGTACATAAGGTGTTGCCAAAATTTGTCAAAAGTTAGCCCCAAAACATTTTTTACATTCTTTTATCTTAGCAAGGCTTTTAATGAAATGCAAATTGTGAAAAATCCATATTTTCTTATGGTCTGCCAATGTTCTCATCTTGAGTTTATACTGTTTGAATGAGGTGTTTAATGTTATGAAAAATCAATGTGGATTTTAAGTATGGCACAGTAATAAATAACGATTTGTACGATATTAATATTAGATTTCAAGTGCCACGGAAATCAGGTCAAATATTGTTCAAAGACATTGTTATATCATGTTATTATTGATTGAAATTTCAAAATTTCACATATTAATAGTGTGTGATCTTTTTTGAGACACGAGTTGATTTTGCAAAACATTCACAAATTGCTGTTATTTACATGTTCGTACATGAAGTTTTAAATCAGTTTAATATTTTCACAGAAATCCTCATTGATTTCCACTGACATACCATTTCAGTGCCTAACAAATAATAATTTTGTATCGACCATGCAAAACAACAATAAATAATCATAACTATAACTGGTTATTTAGATAAATTAAAAACTAAATTGAAACAATCCATTAAAAACCAATCCATTATTACATGTAACAAAACCCATTGTTGGCTTTAATTGTGAAAGCCTACTTTAATGGTCGACAAATTAATTTATACGCCCAAAAGCTCTCTCTTTCTTTTAATGGCTGTTAATGATTAACTGACTATAAACCTTAAAATACCGTGTCACTTTATATCCCCAGACTGAGTTTTTAGGAACGCAGAACAGTGACACTGATATTTAGACTAATTAGAAAATAAATATCCCACCTACAACAAACCCCCTCGATGAAGACATCTCCTAATGTGGCTAGAAAGTAAGTGATTTTTCTCACATTGGTTTTTGCAGTCTTGAAAATCTGAAGAAAATAAAAGATGCAGCAATGGCTAGCAACCAATCACTGAAATGTTGCAGTTCTTTTTAAGCTGGTATTTTGGAGTTAAATGTTAACGCAACTGTATTTCATAAATAGCGAACGAAGTAAAACTAAATACATCTTACGGGGAGACCTCAGTTGCACAAAGGATACTTCGGTAGAACCACTTACTAACCGATAAGAAGACCTTTTCACATGAAAATTGACTGGACAGGGACTTGGATCCACAGGGAAAAGAAGCTAAGAGACCGTGTTTCAGCTTTTATGACTATCGGTCACTGAGGCCCTGGGAGTTTTTAGGTTAGCCAATATATCATAGACAAATGCTATAGGAGGCATTATTAGTTATAAAATGTTTACTATCGTGGAAAAATGCCAGGACAGTGAACTGAAATAGTTGTTTTCATCTGTCCACAAAACACTCATATATTCTGTCTGACGAGAATATGAATGCTTTTGATGTAACAAATAAAAATTCCTTTGTAAATTTGTATGTGAATTTCCTTTTCTATTAAAACATTGCATGTTATTTCCGACTTTGCAGATATGTATTTCCGTTTAATAAGATATTGAAATAGCATATTCATAACTAATATAATTGCGCTTCTTATCGGTCGATATCCTATCGTTTACAGTTTTGGGTTTTTACCGGAAAATTGAAAAAAAGAGTAGAATCTGTAGAACATACAAACTGTCTTTTTCTGTAAGTATCAAGCAGTTTGGCTTTGAAAAGAAATATCAGGTATGTCATTTTTGTATCAGATCTAGGACTAACCTGGAAGTACTTTTAATCTTGCCATACACAAATTGGAATAGAGATATTAAACTCAGCGTTGTGCTTTCTAAACATAAGTAAGCGTAGACCATGGAAACATGTCGATAATATATCAAATTAGTTTTTACTGCATAGGAAATTGCCTGGGACAATGTCTGCAATCAGTAAATATTAATGCTTCCTTTTCCTTTGACAAACAAGAATAAAAGTAAAAGCCCTTAATTTCGCTTAAGTATGTGTGATACGATTGACATATATGGTATTGAATATACATTCGAGCGAACATTCTTCAAAAGAATGTGGTAACTTTGTACTAATAATGCATAATGGTATTTATCGTTTTCTTTTGAAAAGGACGTGCCGCTGTCAGAGGTTTCTGGTTATTTACAACATGCTTTAATATAAACTAAATAAAAGGTCAGGTAATAAAGGAAGAAATGCTTATGAAGTAGCTTCATTTCCGTTTGCAATTGATGGTTTAATACTATTTCTAGAAAGTTAATCTTAATGTCATAATTGATTGTAATAGAAGAGTTTTAGTTCAACTCGTAAAATGATAATTTACATTTTAAATGTAAAACTACATGACTGGAATATGGACGATTCAGTTGATCAAACTGAATTTCTGTTGCGTCTTCTAACCATACAGCGCGAGCAATATAATCATGTCAAGTGAGTATATTTTCCACCTATTATCATGTCAAGTGAGTATATTTTCCACCTATAATCATGTCAAGTGAGTACCTATAACAATAATGAAATGTGCAATTGGTGATAATTAAGGTCCTTAAAACATAGCCGTCATTCTTCTGACGTCTTAAAATTACAGGGTGGATTGTTTGTTATTTTGTGGAAGCAATATTTTTGCAATTTCACGTTTCCAAGCTGTAATAGTTTTAAAATATGTATGGCGTAGTCTTATAAGCATTATAAGGTGAGAAGTCCGTATAGTCCAAATTAGGTTCTCTGTGATTATTCTCTCTACAAATGTTAAATATCAGTTGCAGGATCATAGATCTGAGTCTCGGTAGTGCTTGGTAGTGCTTTAATGGCGGCGTTGAGTGTTGTCAAGTGTCGGCCTAGGTTACGCCTTTAATTCTTGGTTTGAAAGATGTAAAAAATGCATTTGGTCATACGGAGTCTACTTTGTAAAGGAGAAGAGTTTTATTGACCTGTGGTTGAATTGATAATTTTATAGTTAAACTCTCGAATATAATGATCACTCCTCGTATTTTTGTAAACGACGTTAAACTTTCCCAGAAAACGCAACTATACTAATTAGGATATATGACTCAATGTTTGCATTATTTCTGTCCAGACACAAACATAGTCCTCACGTTTGTAAACAAACCCCAATATTAAATGGATCTCTTAAACTTTAATGTCTGAAAAATAAGCATGGGGAGTCTTGAGGAACTGTTATTGATCTTTTTTTTTTCTGTATTTGTTTTTTTAGCGATTTGCACGGATATTCACCACACGCATTGCCATTGAAGACCTAAATTCAATCAGCAATGGTAAAGTTCGAGAATCCTTAATAAAAACCGACACAAGACTTTGTTTCGGGAATATATACAGATCCTAGATTAAGTACAAAACAGTGATTAGCTACGGCACGTTAGTTAATTTTCTGGTTGGTTACATATGTCTGGTAAAACATGACTCAATTCTTGTAATTGTTTTTTCCTTATACCTCTTCAACAATATTAAAGATAATAGATGGATATATATTTGAAAATATTAACAATTTTGTTTTATGTATTAAAGGTGGGAATCAATAAAAATGTATTTCTTAAGGGTTGCCTAAGAATGCCCTTATTCTTGTTTCTTCCCATAACATATCCTTTAATTTGAATTTACCTAATTTATTTGAACATATGTTTTGTTTCCTTTATTGTTAAAAAAAAGGGCATATCTGAACATCATTTCAAATCTCGGCCCTTGCAGTTGTTAAGGACGCCAGAATTTATACGCCAAATGATAAATGTTTGACAATGACCAGTGCCTTAGTGATATTGAAAAGAAAGTCACTGAATGTTGATATTGTATATTCACTACTGGTTGACACATGACAATAAGTCAATGATACGCACTCTACGACACTACATAATATAAAGTGTATTCTGTTTCCATGAGGTATTTAAATCTTGTGAAACATCAGTATCGTTTTAAAGGATGGAACAGAAATGTTTCACTTAAAATAATACTAACAAAGGCCCTGGTCATTCTCAAACATTTATTATTTGGCGTATAAATTCTGGCAAGGGAGATAAGGTCTACAGACATGTAAATATTATTTATCGCTGATAGGAATTTCACATAACAATAACTTATCTTCCTACAAAAGATTAAATTTTCAGAACAAGTATAAATGTTGAGAGACCGTGAACATTCACAAATTGCTGTTATTTATATATGGTAGTACATGGAGGCGAAGTTCTTTATTCTTTTTCACAGCAATCTTCCTAAATGAAGAAATTAAAGATAAACTGATATATTCAGACTTTCCTTTCCAATGCATACCAAAAATATCTATACGGGACATGTAAAAAGAAAGAAACATATTGCCTATCAACACTGATTAATTGGATGGGAACAGTCCGTTAAATATCAATATATTATAAAACAACAGTATAAAGTTGTAGCAAAAATTATTATGAGCTTTGGTTTTCATACTGTAAATGTCGTACTTTGTTAATATTTTCATAAACCTAATGGCCACCAAAATAATTAATATCTGGAATCAAGACTATCGAAGATTTACTGACCATGAAGTAGTCATTTTTTAAATATCTAGTCAACACCTTCTATACGGTATTGGACGGAACACAGAACAGCGACATTGATATTTAGACAAATTAGAAAATAAATATGCCGCCTACAACAGCGCCCCTCGGCTTTATTCCTGTTATGAAGACATTTCATGCTGTGACCTTGATAGTGTGCGAGTTTTCCTAATTTGTTTTTTTTTGTCTTCGGTATCTGAAAAAAGAGGCAGTATTGACTGGTTGCCAGTCACTGAACAGCTGCAGTCAACAATGTTGTTATTGTTAAATGTTTTAAGGGTTGTTTTTGAGTTACTGTTACTGCAACTGCATTTTAGAAATACAGCGAACGAAGCAAATCTTAATATATCTTAAGGGAAACCTCAAGTGAAACCTCAAGTGTACAAAGGACACTTCGGTAGACCCAATGACCTACCGATTGGGTCTACCTTTTCACACGAAAAGTGACTGGAAAATGACTCGAAACCCCAGCGGAAAAAGGCAAAGCGATAGTGTTTCAGCGTTTATGACTTTTCGGTCACTGGCTCTCTAGAATTTTTTAAGAATTTGGTTATGTTAAGGTTAGCAAATTAATCAAAGACAAATGATGTTTGAGGTATTGTCAGAAACGGCATCCTAAAAATAAGCAAAGTGTTTTAGAGAAACAGTGTCTCTGATTACTAGTACACTATTTTGATAACAGAAAGGAGAAAATTCCAGCAAGGTGTGGCAATTTTATTCAGAAAACAATTAGACATAAAAATCACAAATACATTAAAAGATGATAATGGAAATTTTATTATGATAGAATTATTATTTTGTGATACAAAATTTATTTTAATAAATATTTATGCTCCAAATAAAGATGATCCAAGTTTTTATAATAGAATATTAAGAAATATTGATACTTTTGATGATAACAGTAGTTTTATTATATGTGGTGATTTTAATCTTGTGATTAATCATTAATAGATTACGATAACTATAAGTCAACAAATCATAACATAAAGTCCAGAAATATTGTGTTATCAATGATGAATGATAGAAATTTGATAGATGCATTTAGAGAAATACACGGAGATACAAAAAAATATACTTGGAGAAGGTTTTCACCATTTCAGCAGGGACGATTAGATTTCTTCTTAATAACTGATAATTTAAAAGATTACTTAAAAAACTGTGATATTGATATTAGTTATAAGTCTGATCACTCTATGGTGTTTTTGGATATGTCATTTTCGACTTTTAAACATGGGAAGGGGTTATGGAAATTCAACAACACACTATTAAATGATATTGATTATATAAACTGTATAAATAAAAAAATTGATGATATTATATTACAATATTGTGTACCTATATATTCATTAGAACATGTACTCAATATAGACAGATCCAATGTACATTTTATTATTGATGATCAATTATTCCTAGAAACACTGTTAATGGAAATTAGAGGCAAATTTTAATTAATCTAACTTGACAAATGAAAATAAAGAAAGGTTAATATTTTTACAAAATGAGTTAACAGAGTTAAGAAATAATAAATTAAGGGGTTCTTTTATAAGATCTAGATCAAATTGGATAGAAAATGGGGAAAAAGTTACTAAATATTTCTGTAACTTAGAAAAACAACATATTTCTAGCAAGTCTTTTCCTTATATTGAAAAAGAAGATGGTAAAAAAATTTATAACCAGAATGACATATTAGAAGAAACGTCAGTTTTTTACAAATCATTATTTAGTAAAAGAAACATAACTCAAGATTTTGATCTTGAAAGGGAGTTAAATCATTGTATTGTCAACAAATTAAAACTTGATCAAGTTAATAATCTAGAAGGATTGTTAAGTTATACAGAAGTAACTAATACTTTAAAAAACATGAAGAATGACAAAAGTCCTGGCTGTGATGGTTTTACTAGTAATTTTTATAAAGTTTTTTGGAATAAAATAGGAAAATTTGTTGTTAGAGCATTAAACCATGCTTTTGTTTCGAATATAAAATTGGGTTCTATTACATGTATACCAAAAGAAAATAAACCAAAACAGTTTCTAAAAAACTGGCGACCTATTACCTTGTTAAACGTGTTGTACAAATTAGCTTCAGGTAGTATAGCAAATAGATTGAAAAAAGTTTTAAATTCCTTGATATCAAATGATCAAACAGGTTTTATAAAAGATAGATTTATAGGAGAAAATACAAGACTAGTTTATGATATAATGAAATACTGTGAAGACCATAACATGCCTGGTTTAGTGATGCTTATTGATTTTGAAAAAGCATTTGATTCTTTATCATTTAATTTCATTGAGAAAACCCTATCTTTTTTCAATTTTGGTGAAATGTTTAGAAATGGATACCGAAGTATGTGTACAACTAAATGGTTTTTTATCAGATTTTTTTACTATAGAGAGAGGCTGTAGACAAGGGGACCCTATTTCGGCATATATTTTTATACTGTGTGCAGAGATTTTATCAATCAAAATAAAAAACTCAAATGGTATTAGAGGGATAAAAATCAAAGGGGAAGAATATATTATGTCACAATTTGCTGACGATACATCATTATTTCTAGACGGTTCAGACGAATCCTTGAATACAGTTTTAGATGTTTTAAGATATTTTTCAATTATATCTGGATTAAATGTCAATTTTGATAAAACAAAAGTCATTTGGATAGGTTCTTTAAAGTATAGTACGAGATCTATTAAAACAAGATGGAAACTTTCATGGGGGGGAACTCAATTTAAATTACTAGGGATATATTTTGATGTGGATCTAAACAAAATACAGCAATTAAATTATCAAAGGCAGGAAGAAAAAATGAAGAAAATTATTTCTTATTGGAAAAGAAGGAAACTTACACCGCTAGGAAGAATTACTGTTGTAAAATCTTTACTTGTGCCACTACTTACAAATCTTTTCATTAGTTTACCCTCTCCAACAAAAACATTTATGAAATATCTCAGTGATATGTTAAACAAATTTGTATGGGATGGTAAAACAAAAATAAAGAATTCAGTTTTTATTAAAGATTTAATAAGGGGTTTAATTTAGAAATATGAAATTAGTATGAAAATAAAATGGTTTAAAAGTATGATATGTAATAGTAATAGTAAATGTTATAAACTTGTAGAATGTTTGTTTGATGTGAGTAAAATATTTAACACTGGAAAACATTTTTGTGTTCATGTTATAAAATCTATCAAAAATAAATTTTGGATTGATGTCCTCAAATCATATATATTGTATATTGATAAGTTCAAAATTGAAAATTTTGATCAATTGTTAAATATGCCATTGTTTTATAATGAAAGTTTTATGATAAATTCAAATTATATTTATATGCCTGATTTATATGAAAAAGGGCTTCGATATGTTAAGGATATTATGAACAATAATGGTGATTTTGAAGATGTAACACATATAGAAAATATAATTGGCAAAAAAATAAATTACTTGAAATTTTTTGGTCTTATAAATGTTGTGAAAAAATTTGTAACTAAGTTTAAATTAATGAAAAAAAGTAACATACATTTAACCTGTCATAATCCTCGTCTAAATTGTTATATGCATCCAATACTAACTAGAGCGGATGAAAATAAGTATATATATAATATTTTAATAAAAAACAATGAAATTCCCACAAGCAAAGAAAAATGGATATCTATATATAACAGTTGTGAAATTAATTGGAATATTACATACAGAAACGTTTACAAATGTACGAAAGATACTTATTTACAATGGCTACAAACGAGAATAGTTCACAGAATTTTTCCAACTAATTCACTGCTTTTTAAAATGAACATTGTTAATAGTAATTTATGTACATTTTGTAAAGTTTGCGAGGAAACTATAATTCATCTTTTTTTTTCAATAAGATTTGTGAGTAACTTAAGTAAGAAAGTAGATCCAGAAATCATAATAAATAGTAAAAATATTATATTAGGTTTATGTGATAGTGATTGTAAATTTGATACTATAAGTTTAGAAATGAAAAAATATATTTTTTGGTGCAAGAAGAAAGAAATAATTCCTTCCATTTTAGGTTTTAAAAAGAACTTAAGATTGTCTTGGGATATTTTTAAATTAACAGAAGTAAATAAAAAAGAAAGTGACAAATGGGCAATTGTTAGGTATTGTGTGCAGGAAGATTAACCTACATTTATAAATTAATAGAACACTCAGGGGATTGTCTGTAGATATTTCTTTTTTTTTTCTTTTTCCTATTCTTCAAGAATATTTTTTAACCTTTACTGACCCTAAACTTAATCTGTATAAAGAAAATTGTATTTCTAGTGGTTTTTATATGATGAAAATTATATGATTATATGTTAAATTTATATATGTAGATATATGCAGTTTGATATTGTAAGGTGGTGAGTAGGATGGTTCCCCGACCTTCTTCCATCAGAAGACGGGGATAATAAAGGTTAAAAAAAAAAACAAAAAAAAAACAAAAAACTAATAGGACACATCGCAAAAGAAAAATTCAAAAAAGGATGTTTATAAATTTCTAGTATTATTACCTAAGCCTAATGTCAGGAGAGTGAACAGAAATAGTTGTTTTCATCTCCGTCTATAAAGCATTCATATCATCCGTCTGACGAGAAAATGGTTGATTTTGATGAAAACAAATAAAAGTAAAGAGTCCGATGCTAAATCACATTTTCATTCTCAAGTAAATGTCTATGTCGTGAATAAAAAATGCGTTCCTTAAGAGGTTATTGGTGGTTAACCACTTCCTCAGGTATGTTGAGAAAATGGGACTAGCAGCTTTCTTCCTGAAGTCCAGAAGTTTCAAGACTGGTTGACCAGCTGTCATGATAATGTGACTGTCTGGTATCTCAAGTGGATTCAGTCTCAAGCCGATTACACAAAGTTAAAGATTAGAAATAAAGAGACACAAGTTATAATACAATGTTATTTAATATCAAATATATATGGCGACTTTAAATTTTTTTAATATTCAAATGTATATCAAACATCCTATTTGTGTTTAAACTTTCAAGAATAAACACGTCACCAGAAGAGTTTCTGTAGAAAACTTCCCAATGCTGATATCCGTTGAAACGAATCTGGGACGAAGTAGCGGGGATATTGTTCCTAGATTTGTTGAGATTTCATCTCTGAAATTAAACAGCTTTTTTCTGGAGTCTTAGTGCTGGCATGTTGCATAATTCTTAAAAAATATTCTGTTCACACACAAAAAAACATAATAATAATAATAATAATAATAAAATATTGAACGTAAGCCCACCACAATGCACAATGGATTTTATTTTGCATTACAGTAGTTTTTATGTTTGCTTGTTAGGTTTAACGTCCCACCGACAGTATTTCAGTCATTTGGAGACGGTGTCTACTTGAGACAGATATAGTGCTTGTGGCATGATACCACACAATGTCACATTATCCTGACACCAGGCCAACCAGTCCTGTAATTATCCTTATATGCTGAGCGCCAAGCAAGGGAGCTATAACAGTACCATTTTTACGACTTTGATATGTTGCGGCCGGGGATCGAACCCACGACCTCCCACTCCCGAGGCGGACGCTCTCGTATATAGAAACCACTCGGTCAACGGGGACGGTAGTAGTTTTTAATTTTAAAAGATAAGTGTATAGAACAGAACAAAACTGAAAATAACTTCTCAATGGTAGAGTTAAAATTCATTTACTTTGCCAATATTCAGCTAGCACAAATTTTCTAGTACTGAAATTCCATATCTATCCATTTCAGCACTTTTTTTCAGAAAGCCCGCTAAGTGGCCGAAAAAGGCTCGCAAAAGACCACAGAATAAACAAGCCTCTATCAAATGACCAATCATATTATATTTGTTCATTACGTCACTTACTCAATACGTCATTACGTCACTCAATGATAGAATATAAAATGAACTTTTATAAAGTGATTTTTACAAAAAAAACGAAATATAACTTGCATGAAAAATATAGAATATAATTGAACAAAGTAGAATATAAATAAAAAAAACAATATAAATTAACAAAGTCGAATACAAATGGGAAAAAAGAACAATAAAAATATCCAAACATTGAATATATATAACAAATGCTGCATAAAAATGATCAAAATTTAGAGTATAAATGATATGTATTGCACATAAATAGAATATATCGAATATTACAACACACGCCATACACGTGGATAAAATGTGATCATTTGTCAATGCAGTTTTATAATAAAGCTTATAAGTTTGTTACTGTGGCAGATGTTCTTACTTAAATTATAATTCTTGCAACAGTAAAGGATATTAGATTCAGAAGGTATGTTTAAAGTGCAATCTTAAGTTTGAGTATATTAAGTGTTTTTCTAGGCTTGATACGTTTTGGCTACAAATAATGTTCTTCCTGCAGTGTGCACTATCGAGAAATAGCCTGAAATATAGCACCTTAAAAGTCTGCCATGTCTGCCACACTTGATGATTTTATTTATGCTAAGCGTCTTTCCCAGCTCAGTCGTGAGGATATAAGGTTTCTGGTATACAACCTGATAAACATTAAAAACTGTAACTAGTCTAGCAACCTTGCTTGGTGCTCAACATAAAATGGTAATGACTTACTGCTTTGGTGTCACGAAAATGTTTTTAGTGTAGTATAAAGCAGTTTGTTTGTGGTTTGATATTACAGTGACAAAAGTTATATATAAACATAGGCAAAGCCCCCAGGGGACTGAAATGCTGACGGTGATACATAAATGTTTTATATTTCTCTTTTTTTTGTAACTGTTATATATCTTGCAATGTATACGGAAAATTTGCGAAATTCAGAGGAGCAGTTTTCCAAATATCGTGCCTAATTTAAGATGACTTGCTAGCCTTGATGCAGAGAAGCAGAGAAGCATTTTGAAGTATGTTACGAGGAAAAAGGTTTTTATTGCTAACAGTGCTATGGAAAAACGGAAGAGCAAATTTCTGAACATTTTGTCCAAATTTAAGGTAAATTTTTAGCCCTGGATATGTAGAAACATTTCAAGCCTAGCAATTATCCGATTACTTTATTATTTCTTATTAGTACCAGGACTATCGCATTTTTTTCTGTATATTGGTGCTTCTTTGATTTGTTTCGTTTTTTTTTTAAGTTATCCCCATACTAAATTTACCTTGCATACTCTCAACACACCAAAACTCTGGTTGCATTTTTGAGCATGGACTGTTGATCTATCTATCTAAACACTATATTCAATAGAATTCCTTTACATGTCATGGCCAGACATTCCTGATAGCACCTAATATATAATTATATCTGATAACTTGATTTACTGTATTAACCGCATTTAATCAAACGTTTCAGTCGGTGATTTTAAAATGCGCTTACATAGCACTCAGATGTAATTTGAATTGATGGAAACAAACTTTCAATTTCTTCACCGCCACATATCGGAAATGATAAGTACACAAGATATTTCTAGATTCAGAGCGATTAATCAGAGATTCGGAGCGTTTTTATCACAGAGCGATCTTGTCAGAAGAACTAATTACAGAGCCACCTATCAGTGGAGAACAAAACAGAACATGGTGCTCTGATAGCGGGAAGTGAAAAATGCCTGTTTATATTTGACTGTGAAGAGATCAGTGGTTTGTTTCACATCTTGTCAGCAGACGTGTGATATATAAGATTGCAATCGGTCTGAGTCAGTTTGGGGAAGGAAATAACATTCAGACCATGACAGATTGGGTTCACTTTTTTGCAAGAAAATGTGCAACTCTGACTTATCTAGTGTCTGCAGGTGAAGTGGCATTTCAAGGTATACACGTCGCCTTGAAATGTCATATTTGAAACCTTTTTAGGACTTTCAGTGTTTATTTTTTACTGTTATAATCTAGACGTTTTAGTTTGTTATATGTTACACTGCTCTTAAATGAATGTTTCTGGGGATTAAAATTTAGAGACCAATGAGCATTTCGAAAATTGAATGTCGGTTAATTATCTCCAGTCCAGTTGTCAGAAGGTAAGAGTGACAACAGAAGAAGTTGGGGTCGTGGTTCAATCTCCTGCCATATAGTGGCTTAAAATCAGGTGATATTAAAGACATACAATACGATAAAGCTGTGGTCGAACTACTGGTATATCTCTATTAAACATAGTCTTCAGATAAATGGAATACTGTTGGTTAGAAGTAAAACCCAACCAGATCTGAGTCTGTCTCAGGCTGATCAGGTTTTACCCTTTAACATGTTTATTTCAAATCAATAATTTCGAGACCTGGGGAGGGCAAAGATTTATCAGGCTGAGAATCTAGTATTGTCTAGAATAATGGTGTTTAAAAGTGTGAAATCTTTATAGAAAGTATAGATATACATGTACTCAAACAATTAAGATGTACCCAACATTGCAATATAGAGGATACATCATTTAAAAACAGTATTCCTGCAACATGTCTTCTCAATGATAATTATCTTAAACCTATCAATGAATGTAGTTCCATCTATTATATTTCAGTCAGCTGTCAAGTTAACATTATTTTTTTTTCAAGGCAAACATGTTTCAGCTATTGTGATTAGATTGAGTTGAGCAGTAGTTTGGCTTATTATATATATTTTTTAATTTTGAATTTAATTACTGTGGATAATTATTTATAAAACATTAATTAATTTTTAATTCTAGAATTTTCATTCTTCCATAAACAGTTGTCGAAATAATATGCTAATCAGTGTTATTGTCAAATAACACTTAAGCTGTCTGATTTCAATATGTTCACATTTAAAATATTCATTAATCAAGGTTAAAAGTATCATAAACATTTTATTTTAATCTTTATGAATATCACAGTTGTGTAACAAAGCAGTATTTGTCAGAAGAAAAGTTTTCGAGCTGTAAAGTTATAGGTTGTTGGTGATGATGTACAAAATATAATCATTTTATTTAAACATTAATCTCATGCAGTATTTATTTGTTAAGCTCTTTTTCTCAATACGTACCAGAAAAATGTCTAAAATAAAATTTCAGAGCTCGAGAATGTAGAGTTCAAGTTTTTATATAATTTGAGAAAATTACACTTGATCACTATTCATCTTCTTTTTTTATTTGCTCGTAGAAAATACAAATTTGTCATTAAGGGGGTGGGGTTGAGGCGGTATATTCAATTCGGGGTGACGAGGCAGTATATGGAGAATTTGTGAGTCTTTCTTCGTAGAAAGAACGTTCTTTTTAACACGAAAATTCAGAACAAAGTGTTTTTTTTTTGTTACAGTTCACCTTATAATTTTGTAACTGTCACAAGCAACGTTTAACACGATGCATAACCTTCTAAGTGATCGGCATATAACAATTTAATCTTCCTATTTAAATGTTGTAAACATGTTCGAGTCGACAAGGAAAATGTTTCGCCAATATGATGCGTGTGTGTCCTTACTTACTTTGCCCCGCATACAGTTTGTATTAACAAATTGTTGTTTATTTTAGGCAGACATTTACTTATATTTACTTATAATTTTGGAAGAGAGACTTAAGTATTAAAGGAGATTAGCGTCTTTTTTTAACGGACATATTTTTCTAAAATTTAGCACATAAATACTTTATACTATAACTAAAAACTTAAAATCAGGGGGTAACCACGCTCGTTTTAGGGATAAGCTTATTGTAAAATATCACAGTTTGCTAAAATATGTTGAAAAATTCAAAGCTTTAAAAGATTGAGAGATTGCATACTAAATACTTTAATAACATATCAAAATAACTTTTTCGGAATATTTGATCATAATTTGTAACTTATAATGTGTTTTATATGTTGCAGGTGAAAACACTTTCAAACATGCATGGAATATATACTACGAGCAAAAAAAAGTCATTGTGTCTAGGCCAAAATATATACAAAAACTACCCAAGGGCTATTAAATTACGTATATTTTTTATTGATAAAAAAATCAACGGTCAGATTTCCTTTATTTTTCAGATTCAATTTTCCGATAAAAAATTCCTGTAAATGTAAAAAAATGTATACCTCATCACGTTATTATTTTTATTACAACTTATGTTCATTAGATTCTTAACCAAATTTGCATAAAAACATTAAAATGTGACTTTTGGATCCTCAACATTTGGCAAATGTACCTTTAATCATTAATCATGTTTTAAATATATGAATCTTAAAATTTGTGATTTTCTTTAAAATTAAACTGAAAATAAATGATAAATTTCATCAAAAGTAAAAATTTAAATCGTTGAGTGTTCTTCAGGTCGATTATTTATTGCACATTGAAGAAAGTGGCAGAGGCATTGCTAGAAATATTTAATATGAGTTAGATGCTAATTTGTCCTTTCCTCGTGAAGATGTGTTTTTACACCCTGGCAAATAGAACAGAACATCTCATACAGTTCCTTAAAGGGGACTATACTCAGACTCACGATTTTTAAAATAGAAATTGTCATATCTTATGTAAATCTTGATAATATCTGGCAGTTTTTTCGTTTCAAATTAAGAAATATAAACATATTTCATGAAAAAAATTATAGATTTATTTAAGATATCACTTTAAAAGTGTACACTTTTTGAGTCTGAGTCTAAAATACTGGCGCAGGAGACTGGTGAATCAATTACTTTCAGTCTGATCTGATTTTGCACCAGTATATCTCGTTGATACACATATGATCCTTGTAACGAAGTAATTAGACCCATACACTATAATATATCTATCTTAACTGTGTCCTCTGTAATACCATGAATTTTCTTCCCAGTTTTCAGCAGATTCCGTCGATGCAGACAGCCTTCACAGCTGGCATAAACATGTCGGTGAAGACAAGGTTCTACATCAGCGAGAGCCTTCAGTTGCTGAATTTGGATCTCACCATCGGTTGAACATTACCACGGCAACCTGTTGCGTCTTGTCAAGATTTGACCCTGGGATATGTTTATGCCCGTCATATCAGCTCCCGAAATTGTCATTTGGAGATATTTTGAGCTGGTCTTGTAAAGTTCAGAAACAATGGCTTAGTGTAACATAGCTGATGTAATAAAATGTGAGGTGGCGAAAGCCTAATTAATGGATGCAGTTAGCAGTCGCAAAGCTAGCACATAATATGACCGTTGTGATTGTGTACATAGGAAGACATTTTCGAACAAAACACGTTTGAATAAGCTTCTTTTAATGACTTGTAAAAAGAAAAATTAAGATTATAAAAAAAAACTAGATTTGAAAACTGTTCTTATTTATTTTCCCTTTATGTTATTTTCCCACAAAAATCAATCCACTAAATGATTGCTAAGATATAAGTTAAATAGAAGTTCATTTACATTTTTATGCAGGTTCTTTTTGCTTATATCATCATAGACACAAATGTGTCTGCATGGCTCTTTTTTTTCTTCCATGCACTTAACGGACACTATAATGCGTTCTTTAGTCTTCATTAATTAATTTGGAAATCAGTGTAAGAGTTTACTTGAAAGTTTACACAAATAATAAATATTTTATTACATACATTCTGTATAATATTTATTTCAATGACCTATTTTTACAAGTTTAACTGCTAAGTTTATTACTAACTCTGCTAAAGTTTCTAATTTCTCACCTTTTCTCCTAGTTAATACAGTAAACCATATAGAAAATCTGAACTAAGCCAGGGAATTATTGTGGAATTGGGGCTAGGTCAAAATATAGACTTTGAACCGTTAAAGTTTTCATACTTCTTTTTGTTAACACTCCTTTTAATACATTTCTTTAGAGATTGTATTTGAACTTTTCTTGATAAGGCTGAAAAACAAAGCATATGGCCATAAGATATCGGTAAATTTTAGTTAATGGTTGTATAAGAAGATCTTAAGCAATCTTTTTTAAACTTGGAAACAATTTGTCCATTAGATCTTGAAAATGTTTAATCATGGTTTATTTCAGATATGTGGGTCTCTGTTGGTCTATGGTTCACACTTTATCTTGGTTTCAAAAGCGGAATGCATGTATCACACATTTATGATTGTCTTATAGAGCAAAGGTATTCAGGTGGGCAAAATCTTTTGATCTCTTGTTTCAGTGTACGTTTCATTAATATACATTCCCCTATATCGCATTGAATACCATTATAACAATGGGCTCTTCCAATTTTTAAAGATATTTTTAAATAAGATGATCAGTTTATCCAATAGCAATACTGGAAAGCCATGTGATCAATGGTTGATATAGCTCACACATTTGTTTATATTTCTGTTTATGAGCAGTTTACCATGTAATAAATAATCTTCTCACAATAGTCAAAGGTGGGACTTAGCTTTTCATTGCTTAAATACTCAAATCAAACTTCTTTACATAAACGTACCGGTAGCTTTATTCAAACACAATATTTTTTATTTATTTCTATAATTTTATTTTAAGAGCTTTAAGAATTGAAAATTTCTTTCCCGCAAAATTATTTTTTTTATTAGACTTCAATGTCTGGTTTCCAGAAATTACAAATATAAATACACATGTTTTTCTTTTGTTTACTTCTTTGTTATGCAATGGGCACTCCCTTGGTTTTGGCTCGCTCATCATTTAAAGTTCTAGGAAAAGTCAACATTTTTTTTAAGACTATGGGGTTTGTATAGTATCATGCCACTACCTACGTTTCGATATTGCAATGTGACATCATACAGAATGAAACATTTTTGATGAAATGTAAAACACATCAAAAGAACTAAACCATACAATTTCATTGAAAACAGCGTTAAATTTTATCTCATAGGCAAAACTAGAATGCTTATTAAGATAAATGGCTATAAGATTATATTTTTTCAGTCCAGGCACATATTGTCATATATTTTTGAAACTGGCATATTTTTAAATGGATATTACACCAATCATGTTAACCTGACTGATGGCAGTGTTGAAAAGCTGTTTATGAACTTCGTATAAAAACACGCTAGGCATCGTTTAGAGTGCCTAAATTAAGACCGATTTGTTCATAGAAACGTACATTTATAAAATCATTTATGACCTCTCTTCCTCCTATAATGTAGACTATATACTTGTAGTCTCTATTAACAGCCTTATAACAGATATGCCCTTATCTTATATGCCCTTAAAACGACATTGATATCTCCTTGATATAAAATATGATATAAGAATAATGAAATATTTCACACGCAAAACTGTTTTCCAAATTTTATTCACCATCTATTTATTTGACATGTTGTTTTGGCTGTTGTAATATGCTACCATTTCAATAACTTTGCATAACGCCATGACAACACTATACTGATACAATCCGAAACGAACAAAAACACATATATTGTTGTATTCAACGATAAACTTTTGCTGCCAGAAAACTCTAGTACACTAATTAGGATATATGACCCAATGTTCACATTATTTCTGCTCAGATACACATATGGTCTTTACGCTTGTAAACCAATCCCAATTTTTAATGGATCTCTTAAACCTTATCGTCGGAAGGCCACCTTTAAAAAATCTTTGTTTCCCCTCTCCCGACCCTAGTCTGGAGAAATGGGTATGTAGGTAGGCAAAATA
>CM037795.1:38523464-38573464 GCA_021229015.1 Solen grandis | reverse complement strand
CTTACACGAGAGCGGGTAAAGTCATAGCCGTCTATAAATAGCACGGGTTGTGTATTCAGATAACTATGCACGACTGAAAAGATTAATTGTCACCCGGAAGTTAGATAGATTTAAAATAGCACCCTCATTAAAAACAAACACATCTTCCATTATCTGAAAGATATGGAAGCCTTCACGCGTCATGGAGTATATCTTCTGAGATCGGAAAGTAGTGATAACAACCTCATTAGTATCGTATGGTGGCATATTTCTGCCGCCACTTATCCAATTAGCTATGTCGAAACTTTTCTGAAATATTGTCACATATTCAGGTATTATCTCGAAAGTAGATTTTTTTTTAGTTATCCACTTAGGTATCTTAACAGGTATAAATTTTCTGTTAGTGCCCACTACTGCCAATCACATATTCACTTATGTTAACTTGATATAATGCTTTTTTCCAGATAATTTTGTGAAAAAATGCTTGTTATCCATATAATTTAACTTACTAACTTGAACAAAGGCGAGGTATTCAGTTATCTTAAGTGAATATATGGCTGGCAGTAGTGGGCACTAAAAGGCAGTTTTGTCCTGTTAAGATACCTAAGTGGATAACACGAAAGTTGCCAGATACTAACTGATTATGTGACAATTTTTCAGAAAAGTTTCGACATAGCTAAGTAGATAATAATAAACGCGCACGCGTGTGTGTGTGTGAAACGGGATGCGACGCGGCGGATCTTTGCAAAGAGGGAATATCGTATTTTTGAAACTTACCAGATCAGAATGGTTAAACTAATTGTTTGGTTTTTATCATTTGTGAGTCAACTGTGAGACTGCATAAACACTATTCACGGGTAGACAAGTAGGTATTTTTCTTTTTTACATTCCACACACAAGCGAGATAAGTCATTTTACTCAATAGATAATGTGTGCATAAGTGATTCCCCTTCTTAGTAGCGTCCACCGACAAAAGTCATTTTAGTAACATGTAATGGTCATTTTAGTAACATGTAATGTTTATTGCGAATATGTGAGATCACGCCGTAGTTAAGTGGCATGATACCAAATCAGTCGCACTAGCCTGACACCGGGCTAACAAATCCAAGAAATACCATATACTGTGCACTAAGCCGAACAATTTTAAAGACTTTGACACATGCAGCCGGGTAACTAACCCAACAGCCACGGGATGGACAATACTGCCCACCCAGCCGTCGAGCCCGATTCTCCAACAACAACAGCAATAATAATATCTTCATTTTAGAGGATAACATATTTTGCAATATGCCATTCTTCCATATGGTCCTCATTACAAATAATTATATAGTACAATATGTAGGTACTAAAATTGAAAAAAAAAATGACTCGCTACCCTGACTACTACTTTTTGTTGTTTGATGAGGATTTGAAGGTACACAATAATGTTTGAATAAAAATGGGATCTTTTCTTATATCTATGGCTGTTGTGATCACAGTATTTATATATCAGATGAAGTTCTAATATTACGTAGCAGATTTGTTAGATTTGGGTTTGAAGTCACGTCGACATATATACTGCTGCCTCATTGTGATGCCATGCAGTAGACAAATCACATAATATCAGTCCCACTATCCTTACCCTGGGCCAACCAGTAATATACGCATCTAAATTTAATGAGAGTCACGAACCCGAAGAATATGCCAGTAACACTGAGGTACCATAGTGAACAGTGCATGTCAAGGCTGAGAACTGAACCAACGACCTCCCGGTTACGAAGTATTTTTCGAAAGCAGTTTGAGTCAATTGAAAACATTGCACATTTAAAGTAAAACTTGAATCTGGCGTAATTTATTAGAATATTAAATATAGATCTCCACGTCTTTTAAACTGTTTATCAATGGTGATACAAAAGCGTTTTGTGTCGAACAATATTAAGTGGTCGGAGAGTCCGATTCGGAAATGACTAAACTCAGCAGTGTATCCTTACTGGTACTCTTAATTGACTTTAATCTCTTTTTACTGGTTTGCTGATCTAGTTAGTTTAATAAGTATTAATCAAATACGATACTGTAGCAATTCATATGCATGTAATGCATATTAATAGAATTAAATCGAAAGATGATTGTGTATCGAGTTTTTCTCCTTGTGAACTATGGCCAATTTCGCAAGACAACGGTCATTATTTATGTCTATTTGCGACCATGGTTATTATTTTATAAATGTTATGACCATGGTCATTATTTAAAGTATATTAGTTACCGTGGCTATTATTTAGGAGTATTAATGACCACGATATTTAAGGCCACAGCCATTATTTTATCTATATCAGTGACCATGGTCATTATCTTATGGATATAAGTGACCACGGTTTCAATGACCACGGTCAATATTTATTGTATTATTAATGACCATGGTCATCATTTTCTGGATATTGGTAACGACGGTTTTAATGTGTATATGTGACCATGGACATTATTTAATGGACATAAGTGACCATGATCATTACGTTATGCATATTAGGCACTGACAATGGACATTATATAATGTATATTAGCGATCATGGTCATCATCTTTTTAAAAATATTAGTGACCATGGTCATTTTTTTTATATTTTTATTGATATCAATGGCTTTTGTATTATGACCATGTTTATTACACATTAAATCTATGGATAGTAATAGCTGATTCAAGTATTAAATAAACTGTATGTACATGTTTTTTATTGTAACATCTCATATGTGAACTGTGTTCAATAATTTTGTGAAATACAACAAAATTTCGTATAGTTTATGTAAGGTATGTGAAGATAACCCCGCCCCCACCCAAACAAACGCCCAAGAATAGATAAGTCACGCTGAGTGAATAACAGGGTTACTAATGTGACAATGTCGCATTTCTTTTGTTTATCAAAGTCAATTTGATAATGAGGATCAAATTTTCAAGCAATGTCAATTAAATAAATGTTAAAGACCTGCTTTAACCCTGCGTTAACACGGTCGTTACAAAAAAAAGATGAACATATCATTTTTTCATTGGATTGCTGTAAATAATTACATTGCAACTTTTCCTCTCCCATTTCTCTTGCTTTCAGTTTATAACATTTATATCAATATGTATATCTAAATCAAAAGGAGTTAAATATAAAACAACAAACTTTCATTATTATCTTTATGTATGATTTTTTTATTTCATTTTATATACACATGCTCTTAATATGGGTTAAATGACAAGGTTCTATGTTACAAATATTTACAAATACATGTACATGTATATTCAATAATGCAGAAAAGAAAAAATAATAATAAGATAAAAAAAATTCTCGGCCTAGAATGTTACCTTCTTTTGCAACGTACTGATGTAAATTATCTTAACTTCTTACCCACTGAGCTTTATATAGGAACTGTATTATTTTTATTCGGTTATCTTATGAATTTCCAGCCATTGCGATTGACTTGCTTGTGCAATTTAACTTTCTCATTACACGTTATCTCCAGCATAGATTATTAACACATTTTAAGGGCAAGCGTATTTAAAACTGCTTGTTTACAGATGGTCATTGACTAAGAAATTGATTTCAACAATATGTGTGTACTACGGCTTTCAATATTTATCTACAGACGTACTGTCACCCAATGCAACATTCCGTGAATGTAAGAAAAATGGATGGTTTCTCCATCACAGGCAATAACGTTACGAACGGTATTCAACATGTGTTAAGAATGATCCAACCTTTATTATTATATTATTATTATATTTACTCTTCGCGCATGCGCTTATTCAACGATCATCTTTAAATAAACATGAAAATCATCACCACCAAATGATAAAACAGAAAATTTGGAACTCCGCGGAACTGAGAAAAAAAAATAAGTGTCTAGATACAGTCTCGAATTGTTGCAATTTAAATTGATGTTAGATCATAATATTGAATCATGATAGTATCACAATGTGCATGCGTACTAATGTTTTGTTTCTCCAGTTCCAAAGAGATGTGAATCAGATACATTTATAATCCTAAGAGGTGAAATACAGTGTTAACAAAAAGGTATCCTCTTTATTTTGTACATGCATGTACATGCATTAAAATCACAAACATTTTTCTTGCATATCAAATATGACTTTCCCGCGATTTTAGTGTGTTACATGATATTTTGAACCAAAAAAAGGTAGATTTTTAATCAGATTTTATTTGTACGATAAATAATACTAAGAAGAAATGGGTACATCGTTATGTGTTTATACTTCATGTACTTTTATATAAAAAGAGATATGTATTTGTTCTGTCTCTTTCTTCCGAAGGAAACAAATACTCTGGATCGAACGAACATGATCCAATGCTCAGATTGTCGGCTAGAAACCCCGACACACGTTTTGAGTAATCAATACTAACTCTCTTGGATTTAGCATTTCGACGAAGCTGAGCCAGTTCCTCTTTTCGCTCATTCAGACCTTGCTCAATTTTCCCGTAACAGGCGTACTTTGCTTCAAACTCCGCTCCTTCGCCTTCGATTATTTTCAAAGCACTTTCTCCAACCTGCGATTTCTCTGTCAAATCGTTTACAGTTTGAAGAAGCTTAGTCATGTAACTACATTGGTCAGCCTCTTCTGTCTGCGCTTTATTGACAAACATCTTTTCAGTGTGGTCCAATGTGTTATTAAACTTATCCCTTAGCTTTTTAATTTCTGACCGGATTTTTGTTTCATATTTTCCGCGTACTCCGTCTCGTTCCTCAATGATTTTTTCTCGCGTATCATCCAATTCTTTAGAAAACGCCTTGAAGTCATCTTTAACGTTCGCTAGTTTTTCTTCAGTTTGTTCGGAACTTATATCGAGCAAATCTCGGACATCAATGCAGCCTCTGTGTTCTCTCTTCATGCATGAGGAACAGCAGAATTCCGAGTGGTCTTCACAGTACCATTTCACGCGCCTCGTGTCATGTCGTCTGCAAAACTGGACATCCGCAAGGGTGAGGAAAAGGTTCGGATTCGTCCGCTGTAGTCCAGCATTAATCAAGATGTGGTTCATTGACATCCTGCTATTCATATGGACGACCTTGCAAAATCTGCAGAAGGATTCTTTGCAAGACGTGCAATAAGAACGCGCCCGGCGCTGAATAGAAATACGTAGACAGGGGTCACAAAACATATCGTGACCTTCCCCTTCCTCGACTGTATATGCTATCCTCTTCACGAGGACCTTCGACATTGCTCTTCTATCTGAAACAGGAAAGAAAATAATTATCAGTACCCATGCTTTGAAATGATTCAACTTCGAGGTCTGTGCAAATAGTAGCGTATGAAATTTGACTCCTTTGAGTGTTTTCCCACCTCTGTTGTTTGTTTCAACTAACATCTCCGCGAAAAATAGGGTCGGTAGGTCAGCTAAACCTTTTTTTATTTTTAACTTTTTTCCATTTTTACCTTATTATTTTGACAAAATTGACGAAAAACAGCGTTTTGCAATTGTAATAGCCCGAACGCTGTGAAAACAGTTTAGGGTCGGTACAAAAAAATAGGGTCGGTCGAGTTAGTGGAAACAAGTAACTTTTTTTAATACGCCTTAAATCCAAATTTTCTTAGTGAAGATGTACGAATTAAAGCATAAAACTTAGCAAACTTAATATAAATTAAAAAATGAAAAGGGAAAGTATAATATACATGTATGTGAATCCCGAAGAGAATGATAATGAGATAGTCACTTACAATGATAAACACTTATCTTATGAGTATTTAATCAATTCACGGCTCACTTATCCACCCCTCTCGGCAATACAGATGGCAAATAGCCGAGGTACTCCGAATGTGTTATCTACATACACAGCAATTGTTCACACTAGCTGTTTGGAGTAATAAATCAATGCGTAAAATGCATTGAAATTTGGCAACGTAAGTTATAAAAGCAAGGGTATAGAATACATGCACGTATCCAACTGGGTTAGTTGCCATGCCAAGTTCCAACTAAGAAAATCACAGTACATGAGGGGGGTGGGGGTTTCTTAAAATCACAGTACGTAGCAGGGGGGGGGGGGTCAAACCAACTATGAAAGTTTGTGTGTGTGTGTGGAGGGGGGTATACTTTATTTCTAGATATCTAAACTTAATACCCAAATCCCAGGGGTAGACATGCACCTCTTTTATGTATGTTTTAAGCATAAAACCCAAATCTCAGGGGAGGGGATGCGGGCCCCCGGTACCCCATCTGGATCTCAGCATGGAATATCCAATTACAATTCAAAAGCTGCACTCTCACAAAAGAAATGCTTCTTCTTAGCATGAACGACGGACGGGCGGCAGACAAAAGCTCGCCTTGTGGTAAGGTTTAAGCAAAGTTTATTTGAATAGCCTAAATAAAAGTGTCTTCCTTATATGGTCATGGTAATTATACTGTTTATCATAGGGGACGGGTATGTAATCTTGTACGGAAGATATATATGAGTATTAAATTAGGGGGCCTCTGTGGCCGAGAGAGTAAAGTCGCTGACTTTAATACTCACTCAGCCCCTCACCGCGTGGATTCGAATCCCGGCAGGGTCATTCGGATTTTTATGTGAGGAAGCCTTCCAGCTGGCTTTCGGCAGGTCGATGTTTCTACACGGATGTCTCCGTGCATTCGGGGTCTTCCTCAACCTGGAAATAGCTGGACGTCGCTGTATGCCTGAAATACTGTCGAAGTGACGGTAAACTCAAATAGTCAAGTCATAGTCAAGTATTAAATTAAGGTTTATTTGCAAATTTCATGCCATTTATGACAAAATTATTACCAAAGAATGTAAACATAAAATTAACAGAGCCAATGTACATATTCATTCATATATCATTTTGTAAAGAAAATATTTTTTGTTGAAAGAAACATCACACATTTAACTTGTACAACTTTGAAAAAGAGGGAAATAGGGATACAGAAAACAGTGTGACAAGGAGAGTGTGGTAAGAATAACGAAATGAAGAAGAGTAGGAAAGAAACAGGAGAATTTTGTGAGATTCTTTTTTTTTTTTTTTTTTTTTATTAGATTACAGACTGCCTCTGTACATAACATTTAAACTGGTCTCGATGCAGAACACCACAAAATTTAAGGGACATATACATTATCTAAGATATGATGAGGTTTTATTATACTGACTTGTGATATACAGCACGATTGTGCAAACTAATGAACCATTTGCAAGTCAAAATTGTATTGAAAATTCACCGCTCCCCGTTACCGATTGCTAAGTAGGCCTACGGTAGTATCGAAACCGGGAGGTCACAGGTTTGATACCAATCTATCTATCTATCTGTCTGTTTGTCGGTCATAATTCATGGATAATGGAGAAGAAAAGAAGGAGTAGGTATGGTGGCATATTTCTGCCAGCCACTTATCCACTTAGCTATGTCGAAACTTTTCTGAAAAAATGTCACATCTGGCAAGTAGAAAACTTTCGTGTTATCCTCTTATGTATCTTAACAGAACAAAACTGCCTGTTAGTGCCCACTACTGCCAGCCATACATTCACTTAAGATAACTGGTTATCTCGCCTTTTTTCAAGTTAGTCAGTTAAATTATGTGAATAACAAGCATTTTTTCACATAATTATCTGGAAAAAGGCATGATATCCAGTTAAAATAAGTGAATATGTGATTGGCAGTAGTGGGCACTAACAGACAGTTAAGTCCTGTGTTAAGATACCTAAGTAGATAACTTGAAAATTTGCTACTTGCCAGATACTAACTGAATATGTGACATTTTTTCAAGAAATATGCCACCATAAGTAGGGATTATTTAAGCCTGAAAAACAGTACACCATGGTTTATAGATCCACATAATTATCAACTATATTCTCAACTGTTTATAATTCGGATTCCTATAAAATAAACTGAAAATGAAAATGAATAAACACTTACTGTTTGTCTCACAGTTAATCCGAGTACTTGTGACTTGTGTTTATCTACGATACCAATCTATAAATAGAGATTGTGACGTTATTAGCTTGCTACCCGGAAGGAAATACAAACCGTCTATTTTTTTTTTTTTTTTTTTTTTTGAAAATTGATTGTTCGTAAATTGATTTTGTAAAAAGAGATACAAGTATATAGTGGATGAATGCGTATCGTTTACTGAAATTATTTAACGCGATTGATATAAAACGTGGCTGTGCTTTAAAGTCAACGAGTTAAACAGTCTAAAGTACAATGAGTGATAAATGATACGACGTCTACCAGCTACCCTTACATATGTAGAGTTTGTTTGTTTTGGTTAAATATAAAACGTCCCATCGACCATATGTCACTCATTTTGGGGATTTTTGTAAACCTGAAAGTTCATGTTGTGCATTTATACAGGGGCTCAAAGGTGAATGGGTCGAACTTTATAGTATATAATGGTAACATTAAACTCAAACTCAAACTCAATTTATTTGGCATATCGGCAAATAACAATGCCAGTCACCCAAACTCATACATAATACAATGTTTGTGCATGACACCATACAGACAATACATAATAACGAATCAGTTGATAAGAATCAAGAAGAATAATACGCTGTGCCGAATATAAAGACAATGTATTGCAAAACAGTATACTCATAAAATATACTGTTAATCTGAAATATAATTATTTTAAGAGAGATACTCTCAAATCCATTGCTTTTTTAACATATTTTGCAAGATTTAGACACTTTTTTCTAGACTTACTTGACATAATATTAATAAAAATGATATTCTGACTCTTTTTTATAATAAACAAATTCTGTCTTCCCTATTCGTATTGGTAAATCTACCAGACTCAATAGCTAAATTATGGGAACTTAATCGAAAACGTGTAAGTGATATTCTCAACAAATTAATGTTATATAGATATGGCTCAAATTCAAAATCTCTTTTAAATCTAACATAATATTCTAATTTTCTACAAGTAGATACTTGCATTCTCCACGATTGAATAAACTGGTCTCTAACACGCTCAAACAGTTTTGGATAGAATTTAATATTAAGATTTTCACTTAACCAAAGATTTGAAAAACCAAGGTTATCTAATGTACTTAAAACACTGTTTTGAGACCAAACATTGGAATCGGGTTTTTTCTTTTACACAACTATGATATTGTAAATGGACAAAGTTATGTTTAAAAATGAAAGAAATAAAAAAAAATCCTTAATGTTATTGTGAGGGGTTTTCTCTTATGATATAGCATCGTGGTACCACGTGACCGTCACGTCATTAAAGGCATCAAAACAAAGACAAAAAACTTTCAACATTTGGCTCCGCTTGAACATAGAAAATTACCCGTAAGTATTTCATTTCTTCATCGATTCTGATGGGACATATGTCAATCATTTATCATTTAGATAGCAACTGGTCTTGATGGCATTGGGCTGCGAATTCTCAAAATGTGTATAGAATAGTATACAATTTCCACCAAATTTCCATCCAAATTGCTAGCATAATCAATAACAGTATCGTATCAGGAATTTCCCCAAGCAAACTTAAAGAAGCATGTGTAACGCCTGTTTTCACATGAGATCCAAAAATAATCCATCTCAATCAAAGCGCTGAGGGCACTGAAGTTGTGTATGTCTCAAATGAATGAGTGTTTGAAGAGCTGCAAGTCGATCACCATTCACTTTGATAAACAATAGAAATGCGGCATTCCTGTTCTCTCAACGCTATCACAGCTTGGCTTTGTATGCATGCAGTACCTTATCTACAACAAACTCTATTTATAGATTGAAGTAATTATGCAAATTTTCGGCACAGGTCAGAGGCTCCGAACTACTTTCGGATAGTAGATATACAGGTTTCGGTCATTTTTTACTGTAAGAAATAACCCTTGGAGATATCTGAGGCTGATAGATTGATGTTATTATTAGTATGTTATAATGATTTGTTTTGGACTTCACATAGGTTATTATAACAGCCTAAAATGACCGACCACTGCACATGTACTATCTGTTCAAAAATTATTTGCGAGCCACCTTTGCATCGAAACAAACTATATTCGTGCGCTTGGTAAAGTGATCACGTGATAAAAACAATTACATCATTCGATTGCCGGTATTTCAGTATAGAAAAATGAGTCCTATAATGTTTTCATGTCACAGGCGATTGTTGTAGTCTGTAAGTATTTATTTTTGACACAGCATTGATTTTTCAGCATTTTTGCTTAATTCTAGTATATTTATGTTGTAGAGATATGTACACTTGTTCGATCATATTTACACTACTGAGAGGTTATTCGGTTTTAAAGCTAGGAGAACCTGAGTTGAAAACGAAGCACTATAGTTGGTGTGACTGACGTCACACACAACTAAAAACTTGCATGCAAAATTATTATAAAGTTATCAACTAGGTCAAACTCACATAACCTTTATATGGGACTGGATAGTTTACCGTTCTCGTACAGAGTGAAATTTCATGTAGGGGTATTAGTCTACAAAGTATTAAATAACCTAACGCCTGATTATATTACTGAACTCAAGCAAGCAACACATTACAATATAATAAACTGAACACAGAATTCTTAAAGAAAAGTTTTAGACATACGGACGCTTCAGTATGGAATGGTTTGCCTAATTGTATTAAATCGGCAACAAACGTGCAGTCATTTGAAAGGTTGCTTCATCATTATTTCATCCAAAGCCTTTAATTATTATTCCTTGTTTCGGGTGACGTAATTTAATCAATATGATTCATACATTTGTACCTAAGTTTGTCAAACTAATAACATGGTAAAAAAAGAGCATGGACATCACCGAAAGACGGGGTATAATGTATTGTGTATATATGCGTAAACGTCCAAATGATATGTACAATTCGTTTGCTATTAACGTATCAAATAATACGCTTTGATTCTTGTTCTTGATGTTAATATTGGGTTTCTGCTCAGAGATTTGAAATATTTTCAATGATATGTAAGCAGTAATTCCTCTTCCATTCTCATCATCACCTTTTACACCATTAAGCATCATCATCTGCAAAAATATGAAAAGTGATTTCTATTGAGAACTTAAGACTTGTTGGTATTTTGTTTGATTGTTGTTATGACATTTTCTTTTATCACCATTGTACATAACATTGATGTTTTATTTCAGAAGGCCTCGTCTAAAGAAGTTATACTTACAATGTCTGTAAACTTACTGAGCTAACTTCTATAAATAAAGATTTTTATTATTATTATTAATATTATTATTATTAAATTGAGGCTATCTACATGGTTCTTGTTCGCGATACATTGTCTTGTCGAAGTCGTTTCGAAACGTGACTGTATACAACAAAACAAGTATTTATTTACGATAGCCAATAGCCAAGTGAACAAAAAGTTACACTGTGACGTAAAGGGAAATTATATGTCGAAATACCTGAAGTTGAAGGAGAGGTTGTTATCAAAGCAAATATTAGAAGTATTCTGATTCCCAATTTATATGAAATAGTAAGCTTATTTTATAACTGATGTACATACATAAACTTCAACTTAAAGCACATAAGTTTGATATTTCACTTTTATGCACCTAACTATAGTCTTGTTTCGAACAGAATTTAGGCAAAGTTTTCTTCAAAAGTGTACTTAAAGCTATAAACTTAGTTACTCCTTGTCGATGAGAAAATTATAAGCTGAGAGGTGAGAGGTGGAATAGGGAATGCAAGGAACAAAGGGGCGTACTCCAATCGAATCAATTATGCGACTACCAGTCTAGCAACATGTACTTCCGGTAGCCTTTAACACAGTCCAGATTTCCCAGCGTTCAAAGCAATTTCCCCAGAGCTTGTTCCCGGTAATCTGATCTGTTTATCTTTTTGCGACCGACTGAGAAGGAACCTGCTTTTCTATTACGTCAGCGGTGTAGGAGTAAAAAGTTACTTTCTTGCTCGATAGCATAATATCGCCGCCCTGGGCCGACGATAATTACAACATGGGCTGAGACTAACACGTACACAGACGGACACACACACACATAGGTGTAACACTATATGCCCGTTTCGTGGCGGAGGCATAATAAAATTCGCCCCTTAGAATTTAAGAATATTATTTAGCTCCAAGTAAAATTGATGAAATCTGTGACAGGTATACATGTAGTTGATAGTTTTTATCATCTGCAGTTGTGCAGCCGTTATACTTCCTGAAGATGTACGGTCAAGTGGTTCGCTATACAATGTTAGTGCTTTCGATGCATTTGCGCATGAAAAGGTAACCATGGCAAATTACGTGATATTTAAATCATTGAAGAGATCTCAGCTGGACGAAATTGACAAGTGAATAATCAAACAAGATTCGAATTCCAGTAACCATACTTAGCGCTAAGTAAAACAATGATAATGCACGTGTCGTTGATATTTCGGTAGGAGGGGGAGCTGCCTTTTTTGTATTATACTAGCTACTACGGCTTTAAATTATTTACGGAACAGAATCTCCAACTGTCATGAAATTCAGTATTACTAAGTATTTCTGGGTGCACTAGCCTATTTGATATGATTTACATATTTTTTCGCCTATATATTCAACATGTAAATTCGTAATTATCGGTCGTGATGGCCGAGGAAATAAAGGTCATGAGTTCGATCCGCGGCTGCTATTTTCCAAAGCACATGTATAATTGCTAGAAGTAGTGCTGGTATAGATCCCTTGCTTGGCGCTTACTGCAAAAAGGATAATTCCATGGCTAGTTAACCCGGTGTCCGGATAATACATGGATCGGGTCCGGTTGCCGAGGGGTTAGAGCATCCGTGCCCTATTTCCAGAAGGTCGTGAGCACGATCCCGTGGTGCGACAAACTCATGCCGTTAACAATGACATTGTTATATGATCATGCCTTTCTTTCCAGTATATTTTGGTTATATCAAAAATAACTCCTTATCCAGCAAATTATGAAAATGTTAGCTGATTTCTTTACATCTTGCTTATTTTCAAGCTCTTCACGTGTGTATTTTAATAACGAAGGGAAGAAAAAAGCTTTGGTTGTTAAGAAGTTACCAACAATTTATACATGTGTATTTTTCATTTTGAGATGTAACATACAATCGACACCAATGTATAAAACAGCCATTAACCCAAACTAAAACAGATATTGTATAAAATTATTTGTACCATTTCAAGAGCACATTGCATGTTCTAGCATGTTATGTGTTTCCTTTAATTACCAGAGTTACAGTCAATGATTGATGGTCTTAGTTACATGTCGGGATACACAACTTGCAGAATATATTTTAGATGTAATCAAATAGTACTGGCCCGAATTCTACCAACAATACTTAGCGCTAAGTACATTTCTGTAATACTTAAATACTTAGCACTAAGTACATTTCTGTAATACTTAAAAACTTAGCGCTAAGTACATTTCTGTAATAGTTAAATACTTAGCGCTAAGTACATTTCTGTAATACTTAAAAACTTAGCGCTAAGTACTTCTGTAATACTTAAATACTTAGCGCTAAGTACATTTCTGTAATGCTTAAATACTTAGCGCTAAGTACATTTCTGTAATACTTAAATACTTAGTGGAGAATTTCATCATTTTTGTTTTCCTTATAAAAATACCCAAATATCTAATACGAAATATTCAACTGTATGACTTATATGACATATAGTAGTATCTTCAAAAATAACAATACATGTATTTTCCAAGAAATGAAATATTTGGATCGCTTAATCCGAGAGATAAATAAATAATGAAATTAACATTTAAGTTTTGACTGGTACTTAGCGCTAAGTATGGTTGGTGGGATTCGAGCCTGGACTTTTAAATAATATCTCCCTTGACCTTGGCGCTTAGCACACTGATCTCTATTACTTCATCTTTCTTATGCAGATGACTAAAATACTGTCGGTGGGACGTTAAAATAAAAACAACCACATTTCTTATTATCAATTTCAGTCTATGATTCTAAGTTAAAGGACAGCTTTGCTGCATGGTAGGCATCATCCAAAGTATAAAACACATTTTCTGTCGACACTACATCAAAGAAGTCCGAGTGTTTCAGACATTTCCAAACATACGGGGTGCATGCCGCCAGAAATACCACAATACCGACTCGTCGGTATTCCTCAAATACCACTGACAACGTATTAATCCCTTGTAAGTCTATATACCCCATACAGCTGCAGTCAATGATGATGGTCTTAACTTCATCAGAAATACAATGATTGTCACTTACATTGGGAGCATCTTCAGACATCTCGATATCATTGCTTGATATGTAACTGTTGAGTGAACCTTCCGGCTGGTTCATGTTTTTTCCTTTCGAAGTGTGCGGAATCAACAATGGATTTACTGTCAACCTGAACAACGTTCTTCGGAATCGTTCTGATGTCGCAAAGTATAGGCCCGAGTTCATTCGAAACACAGCGATTTCTTTAGAGGTGCTCTTATTCATGAAAAACTTTTCCGGTACAAATATCTGTTCATTTTCTGAACGAACAAAGACTGTGGCCTTAACGTGCTGATTCTGAACAATAACCATGAAGCAAGAACTTCCTACACCGACTAGCAGCCCATAAGGAAGATCCAAGAAGATTCCAGAAATACAGGTTATCAGCCATATTGTGAAGTCATACTTACTTACCTTGTACAATTTCGGCAAAGTCCGCACTTGCATGAGTAATGACTTCACAGAGCAAAATATCATAGCCGCCAGAGCTGGAACCGGAAGTGACGTAAACAGTTGTCCCAATACGAGGATGACAAGCAGCATGACACAACTGGTAAATAATCCATTTAAAGTCGTCCTTGACCCCATAGAACTTAAGATCATGTTTCTTGGCGGTGAAGTGCATGCCGGGTAACATGGGAAGAATGAGGAACCAATGTTTGTCAGTCCGTATGCCAGTAACTCTTTGTTGTCGTCTAACTCATACTCGTGTTTCTCGGCGCACACTTTTGCCATTGAAATTGTTAAAAAGAATATCAAAAGCGATATTTGAAAGCACTGCGGTAAAATTTCAAATAAAACAGACAGGTTAGGAAAAGACGGGACCGGAATCACATTTGGAATGTTCCCAACCACTTGAACGTTATGGTCTTTTAAATGGGTGAACTTCGAAACGATTGTGGCAAATATGACAAGCAACAAATCAGCAGGGATGGGCATCTTTAGATTGTCTTTATATCTAACATTCACGAAGTCTTTAATGACCAAAATAAAAACTACACATACAACAACGACTGCTAGTGACAACATATGTGTCATGTGTATAGCTCTAAAAATTGAAATATACAGAACAATTAACTTCCCAATTCCTTTAACAATAGGTACTTCTATTCCAAGGGCTTTTGGAACTTGACTAGTGAATATGTGAAACGCCGCAGCCGTGGTGAATCCTCCAATGAAAGACTTTGACTGATATGTAGTGAGACAACCCAACTGTAAAAACGCCATGGCAAATAGTATCATGCCACACACAAACGTGCATCCGGCTGCAATCCCTGACTTATAAGCTAGAATGTCTTCAGCTGTTACAGTTACATTAGCAACTGATCTATTGAGTGATGGCAGAAAGTTCTCTTGCAACTGCGTTTCAGTAATCTCTGCTGTGAGCATGGCCACCACGGAGTCCGTGCCGATAGCCATGTGCTGTGACGTTCCAAACACCGTGTAGAACAGAACAGGAAAGAACGACGTGTAGAGACCCTGTACTGGAGACAGTGAGGCAAGGATCCCGTAGGCAAGACCCTGGGGGAAGTGGAGACAAGCCACTGAAATACCGCTTAGGACGTCTCCTGGAGAACAACGGTTAGAAAATAAATGTCAAAATAATTATATGATTTCTTCTATTTGATATCATAGGAAAACGAATATATGTATTTAACACCCTGCTGTCTGATATTTAAATTATACTCTTTGATAAGATAACGGTGGCCGAGAGGTTAGAGCGTCCGCCCCAGAATTGGTAGGTCGTGGGTTAGATCCCCGGCCGCGATATACCAAAGTCGTTAAAATGGAACTGGTTTAGCTCCCTTGTTTGGTGCTAAGCATATAAGAATAGTTCCATGACTGGTTGACCCGGTGTCAGGGTGTGGTATCATGAAAAAATGTCAACGGCGTGATACTTCAGTGTGGCAGCACTTTATCTGTGTCAAGTAGACACCAGGGATTTCTTTTGGGCACAAAATTGCCCATCTCAACCATCAAATAGTGCAAATGACCCAACTAGTCCATACTCCAAATGTGTCTCTTTTCCTTTATATTCTAGAGGTCATTTGTCCCCCATTTGAAAATATCAAGGGAATCGTCTAAAAATGACTGAAATATGTCAGTGGGACGTTAAACCCAACAAACAAATAGAGAAGCAACATAATACACTAAAATTGATTATTGTTAAAGTCAACACTAAAATACCAACTAATCAAATTAATTAACAATTTTTATGAACGGTAATTGCGTTCCAAAGACACGAAACTGTAAATACCTCACCTATTATAAAGCGCTTAAAACTGTATCTTCGAAACACTGTCAATATTGTCAGAAAACTTGCCAGAATGTTGAAGCTGATGAACCATGAACATTGCAGATTTCTCCTTAACCATGAAACTTTCTCCGATTTTGCAGCGTTTTTCATTGATTCGATGTCTTCCTGTGTGAATATGTCACGTGATATATTCACTTTGTTAGATTGGTCAGTCTGAGTTTGAACTTCCCTGTGATGAAGTGTGACGTGACTGAACTTTCCTTCGGGTTCAACTTGGAACAAGTCTAAGCTCGGTGAAACTGAAAATGATAATAAAGTATATCTTTTTTTAAATGATATCTAACGATATATAGAGAATATTTGCTTGTTTTGATTAGATATGGAATATAAGCTTTACATAGCTTATCGATAAGTGATACAATGTTAATGTTTTCATAACCATCTGATGAATCCACGTAAAAGGAAACAAGGGGACGTAACCAGTAAATACTGAAATACTACATATCCTTATACATATATTTACCCAATTTATCTCCCTTGGTATGTAAACAGTAAATGTGTCTTTAATTCAGTATTCTTTATATGTAAGAAAGTAGTTCCAGCAAACCATTATCGTTCACAGTGTGGTTATCAGTAGATGATATGAATTTTATTTCACTGATAAACCAGTCAGTTAGCATAAAAATGAATAATTATGTAACATCATAATTAAGAAAGTCTAATAAACCACTCTTACCGCATGATGTAAGTTATTTTCACATGTTTATGTTATTAATATTAATGTAGTTATTAAGGTAGCAAGTAGAAAGAAATCCCACCTTAATTGCTTACTACCCCAATGGTCTGGTAGCAAAAAAATCTGCTTCTTGTAGAAAAAATATCAAAGTTTGGTGTATGTAAAATGTTTCTGTTCATATTTGTCTTCATACAAACATACATCCATATTGTAATCGACAATAGAATTAAAAGGTGAACACTTGCTTATGTTTGGTTATTTTTTTTATATTGCTATACCAGGAAGACGTTTTTTTCTGTCCAATTTCAAAGAGGTAGAAAATTTGCTATATATACAAATTTCAAATCATTTCAAATCGTGATAGAGGGATTATGTCGATTCATTTGTATTTAGTAATATATGAACACTATACTATGGTGGCATATTTCTGCCAGCCACTTATCCACTTAGCTATGTTGAAACTTTTCTGAAAAATTGTCACATATTCAGTTAGTATCTGGCAAGTAGCAAATTTTCAAGTTATCTACTTAGGAATCATAACAGGACTAAACTGTCTGTTAGTGCCCACTACTGCCAATCACATATTCACTTATTTTAACTGGATACCATGCCTTTTTCCAGATAATTATGTGAAAAAATGCTTGTTATCTACATAAGTTAACTGACTAACTTGAAAAAAGGCGAGATATCCAGTTAACTTAAGTGAATATATGGCTGGTAGTTTTTTACCATTTTGTAAACAGTAAGTTATGATTTTTATTATAATAAACAAAAAGTAATGTGTCTCCGTAAATGGTTAGAAACATGTAAATTTCTTGCAGTATACAGACTTTCAACTACTACGCTTATGCTTATCACCCCATGTCAACCAAAAAACGTTTTATTGCATAAATAATGAATTGACAGACTCGACAAATGCTGGATTTTCGTCTGCTGCATTGTTTTATGAATGATGATTGTTTTGATCACGTAGCGACACCTGTAGGTGGAGACAGCGGTTTTTTACCAGAGAATCATGGGAATTCTATGTAGGCCAAACCTGGCGAACTTTAACATGTTTTTAATAGTTACGTTATTGGAAAGCCTGAAAAAAATGTTTACACATTATGGTACAAAGATGGAATAAGAGTGACATACAGAAATAAATTTCAGATAAGACTTCACTGATATTTTATTCCCGTTCATGTCGTTAATACCGCGATATCAGGGAACACCATCCTCATTGTTCGACTGTAGGCCTATTCAATTTATCTGCACAATATGAAAGTATATAAACAGGTATGAGCTACTTCAAAGTGAGATTTTACATTTTCTGTTATTTATAAAATATCCACTAAACAGCCAAAATTCTTTGAAAATCTAACATATTTTCTAACCAACTTATTCTTAACCTAAACAATATAATCAAAAACCATTGTTAACTTTGCAGGACAGCTCATTAAACGTCACAGAAAAATTCTGATGATGGTATTTGATCTAAAAATAATCACAAGAGGGTGAAGGTTCATGCATTGATGATACCCTCCCCAAAGTCAATCATTTTATTCGTGCTCAAAGGTTCATTTCCATTACATATAGATATAAAAAATCCAATTAAAGAATATTTAACATAGACTACTAGTAATGCAAATTTTCACTCAAATGAATTCATAATTATGTTAGTCTATAATTATGCTTACTTGAGAAATACGACATTTCGCATCTGTTTGTATCGATGTTCAAATAAAAGATGTCCGATATGTAAATAAATAAAACATGCTGACGTCATTAAAACAAATCATGACGTCATTTAACTTGATGTTTTAATTGATACTTAAAAACTCAGTCCTGAAATGAAGGCAAAATCTAGTTTATGAATAATCCATATCAGTATAGTTATAATCATTTGTCTTATATGTAAAGTAAATAATCACTAGAAATAAATCAATCATAATGAAGGACGAAAGTGACTATTTGAAATATAGGAATCCTTTTGGGTAAAAAATATATAACTCAGGTAATTCATGGACAAACAAATTTGATGTACTTACTTTCACTATCTTGTGTACCTTTTTTTTTCGTTCTAGATCTATATTATGCGGAATAATATGAAATAATTTGTCATTTGTATTTTTTTCATTTATTATTATTATTATTTATTTTATTATTATTATTATAATTTTTTTTACATCGATGAGGATATGTTATTTACAAGGGCTTAGCCAGTAAATTTCAACTTGTAGGACCATAGAAGGGGTTTCAGTGGTCGGTAAGGACTTCTGGGTGGCTTTTTCTCGCAGAGGCAGGAAACAAGCGGATATTAAAAAGAGGAAAATGCGCATTCCAAAGTATCCCTTTCTAGTTTTATTGCATATGGGGGACTTTTGAAAATGTCATTTTCTTAACTCATACATGATGTTTCTGGCATCATCATCATTAATATTATTATAATAATTATTTTTATTATTAAATTATTGTTCCTCGCTATCTTCCTCGTTTCATCCAACTGGCAGATAATAGAACATAACATATATTTTATTTTGCTTGTACATACGGACATCGTTATGCAAATATTTTATTTAAATTAGAATACATGACTATGGATGTAACAATCCACATCTGAATACTCTAGAAGTAAAATGAAAATACAGACAGATGTGTGAATTTGAACTGTCAAACTACAATCATGAATTATAAAATAAAGATAAAACAGACACGGTATCCCTATGATATCCCTAACTTTAAATTGTGTGATTTTCTATGTTAATTTAAATATATTTAATAACATTCAAAAAAATATTTATATATGTCAAGATTTGAACATATAGAATTTGTACACGCAATGTGTCGAGAATTGATTTTGCTTATATTTGTGTATTTCTGTCAGTTTGCAGTGCGAGCACTTTCAAGTTATGAGATTTACACTCAAGGCGGGAAGCTTGTTTTGCACGCTTATCACGATGAAACTTTAACTAATGGGTTGTAAAATTCAAGTGTCTGACACTTTCTAATCGTAAAGATCATTCACTATCTCAAATAATATGAATAGACACTCTAAATTTTGTTTGTTTTCTCTTTTATTTACTTTTTATTTTTATTATTATTACATGTATTTGTCGCTGTTTTTTAGTCTTGTGGTTTCGTTCATTCAAGGGAGATAATGCAGTTTTAGTTATATATAATCATTTGGTAGATTTGTCTGCCTTTTCAATTCACATAGCCTCTTTGATTTCATTAAGTGGTTATATTATTACATACTACTGACTAAATTGTGGTCAGCCTCGAAAGGTTCGAGTTCAAACGTCGTGGAGGGCAGGAATTGTTTTAATCTCTTCAAAAAGTTTAAACTTTATTTATTTTACATTTTACGAAAAAACTGTCGTAACTTATATTAATCACTCTCGATAGCTCAAGTTGCGGTGTATGTGGTAATTATTGTGGGAGGAAACCGAAGAGCCCGGAGAAAACCCATGTGTCTGGACGGGCGACCACTGTACCTTCTCACGTACGTGACCAGGAATCGAACCCGGGACGCATTGGTGAGAAGGAGGCGCGTTATCATTACGCTATCCAGGTACCTAGGTTAAAGTACAGGGCTCCATTTTAGATATAATAAATGTATAAATATGAATTGAAGTTCTAAAGATGTCTAATTATCCCTTCATCGTGTCAACATCCATGTATGTCGCGGTCAGTGATCGAACCCGGGCTATGCTTTTACCGAGATTCATTGCATGTCCAATTCGGACAATAGGCCTACATCTAGGCTGTAAAGTCAAAATTTAAATTCATTCGACCAGATCAATTTTCCATTTCTTTTTGTAAACAGAGGTACGACTACTCATAGTTAGGGGACAAATTTCATCATTTTTGTTTACCTAATAAAAATACCAATTATTTACATGTAATTTCTTAGCAAATATGGTTTACTTTACGCCAAGAGTTGTTTGAATTCTACCCAGATGTTTTGCTTTTCATATTTAGTTGATAAATACTTTCTGGTTGTCATAATATTGGTTAGTTTTGATAATAACCTAAAGTTAAGAGTAAATCTTGAATTAAATGAAATTTAAGATTACTATGTGGGTTTTCATGTATTTGAAAGTCAAGGAATCTTTTGCTATTTACGACATACCAATCCGGATAGGATGCGTATTTTGCACGCTTTTCTCGACCTGGCGTAGTAACGTCAAGTGTAAGTCACGCACGTGTTACACTGTGTACATCATGCTCAATTGATGAAAACATATTCATGTATAACGACTGGAAGTGATCCTGTTAAATTGTTATGGTGTAAGGTCAGTCTTGTTAATAAAAGCTTTAAAAAAACTGGGACATATTAGACTAAAAAAATAGATATGAATTATAGAAAGAAATAAAATGAGTTAAATACTGTAGATATCCTAATTGCAATTATATTTTTAATTAGTGAAATGCTCTATTACATTCATTGGCCTTAACGACTTACTGACAGTATTGCAGATATGGTTCCAAGCAAAAATGGAACAGAACAGAATATCAGATCTTTATTTTAGACTGGTACGTTGTATGACTACAAACATGTATTGTCTGGTAATATTGACCCGAGACTGATTAATCTCCGTGGTGTTCTTCGTTAGTTTCCGTGAATTAAATAAAACGATCCAAATATTTGTTTTGATTGTAGTGCGGTTTGCAATGCTTTACACTTCAACTAAGTCCGGATGGCACAGTGGTAAGTTCAGCGGTCTTGTAATCACAAAGTGGCGGGTTTGAATCTTTGGCGCAAATATTTTTTTTTTTTTTCATAAATCTTCTTATATTTTTTTCTTTTAATTATTTGCAGGGTGAGTGGATTTGTGAATAATTTGTTTGATTTTATTTTGACTTTAATTGCTTACACGACGTGTTTAATCGAGCTAAAATATAAAATACTAAGTTATGTGTGATTTACATGTGGTACATTATTAAACACAGTGTTCAAATTCATTTAAAAAACATAAGATCTGAGCAAGATTCGAACCCACAACCATCAGTTTCGAACTCGAGCACATTTATCATTGAGGCTAGAAAGGCGTGTGATATACGCGTACTTATAAGTAATTCATATACCTGTTGTACCATACTTTCAAGTCTAGACCGACACTTGCCGAAGAAAGGTCACTGAATATGTAGATGTTTCATTTTAATATTGCCAGACAATATTATATTGAAATGTAATACAAATAGTACATAAAATAATAATAGGTCAAGTGATCGCACAAGACTATTATTTCAGTTTAATAAAGGGTTCATTCCTTATTTTGTAATGAAGATGAACAAGTAACTTTGGAAAAGTATGTTTTATGTGAATATTTCGTTACAGAAGAACCAAGGCGTATACATGCCGAGTGACATTTCTGACACTAGCACCAGCCAGTCACAGGGGTAGCCTTATTTAATTTAACTGATGAAATGCTGGGTTCTATCAGAGAGACAGAATTTATACCTCACAGTGTAAGTGATACAGGTCTACACAAAAATCATCAGAATCAATAATAAGATTACATACATAGCTTCAAAACTTATATTGATTATTACATAACTGCCACTGAAATCAAGAAAATTACTGCGCAAAAATAAGTGAATCTGAAATAAATAAATTCTATTTAAAATATTCTACTTCTTTAATTATCGTTCGTTCATAATGGAAGACATTTTGGGGGAAAATTGTGCTTATTATAAACATTTATTTATTTTAAAGTGTCATACTTTATATAAGAAATTATTTATAAATAATGATGAATAATTCACTAGGATATAAATTTTGGAAGAAAATTATTAGCTAGGACTTTGGTTAATCAAAATAAATCTTTATGTTAGACTCTTTGGCTTTCTTTAACATCAGATATTTATTGTAATCTGCGTTGAACCATTACCTCGTGACGCTCAAAATACATAAATAATATTTAATATAGGAACGTGGTTTTGAAATATGTCGATAATAAATATAATAATTCCCCTATCGCAGTATAACTTCAGGCGCCTCACAATGTTGAATTTCTGGATTAAAATATATTAAATGTGTTGTGCAGTATATATATATTTATTGGAATTAAGATTTAAATCAGAAATCTAATATTTATTGACAATGCGTGAGTTAATCTAAAATGCAGCAATTTATTTTCTGTGCGTGATATTTACACGCCGTGATCATGTGATTTTATGTTATCAGCGGTGATAAGAACATCGCAAAATCTACTTCAATTAATATTTTCAAAGACAAAAGCATGCTCAATGACGGTATTTATATCATCCTTTTAAACTATACACCTCGCAATTAAACAGACTTGTGGTATTTTTATAGAAGAAACATGTGCGATTCTGAGATTAAAAATAAATTTGTCAAAACGACTGTTTTAAATATATCTACACTTAACGGTTTAATAGGGTCATTGAAATTGGATATAGTGCAGTTTAAAAGGATGAACTTCAGAAATCTTCAATTTTTATCCCATTTAAATTCTGTATTAAATGTTTATGAGTTTGGTTATTTGGGATATCTCTGTTGATATCTACATAATGTCATTAACGGTTATTAAATGCGTGTTTATGTGACATTATGCTAACTGCATTAAATCATATCACTTAGTACACCAAGGAATTCTTTGCCTCCTGAAGTGTAGACGATCGTGCCTCAAACGCTAAAAATATCTCCTCGCCGCCAATAATAGTTTATGAGTTGAAAAAATAGTAATGACTCTTACAGCACTGGTCGTGATTATTTTTTCTTCTTTCTTTCTTTGTCTAAAATAAGATAAGATCGTTGAGTGACCTATGAATTAAGAAATTACATAAATGGGCAGTAAATACATTCCATAGATATAATCTTTTAAAGGAAGTGTATTTATTTAGTTAATAAACTCAAGTAATTTCTTGGAGAACAGACGAATCCTTAACATAATGGCGCCGTGGTGCAGTTGTAATATACCTGACTGCGAATTCGACGATTGTGAGTTCGAAACCCGTTGGGAGAAAGGATTTTTATGACCTTCCCTGGCTGGTCGAACCCAATAACCGTCGAGAGGGATTAGTATAAGTTGTAAGAACTTGTTTCCCTAATGACGTAAAATAAATAAGCTTCAACTACAACATATATATATATATGGACAGATAGAGTCAGTTGATAAGTAATCGCTCATTTTCTGCATGTCGTGGGTTCGATTCCCGTTCGGAGCACCTCGGATTTTCACCCGTCAGCCTCTCGTGTAAATATTACTGACACAGACTCAGGAATATTTTGAATTGCCAGTGTCTTCCTTGATAATAAATAAATGTACAAATACTATATAACATGTTAAAGTTATAACCTGTATGTATTGAGAAATTAAATTCTAGCATTCGATTTATCTAAAAATATATAATGAAACATGACATTGAGATTTTCATTTCTTCACTAGGACTAGCTTAACGTTTGTGTTCTCTGAAACTGAAAAATGTTGATGCAAAGGAGTCTTACTCCGCCTATGTGTAATGAAAATCTAGACAATACTGAAATCAAAGACTTCTAATAGCCTAACAGAGATCGGCAACTCTGATGTAGGTAAAGAGCTGGTGAGGAGACGCTCTCGTTAAGTTTACTGTGCGATCATGTTTGAGATGTGAAAAAAATTGCTCATGTCAATTATAGATGTAACTGTGCAGTGAGTTTCTTTTTAATTTATTGCCAATTAAACCAAATATGCATGTCATTAGACCACAGATCTTTTGTGAGCGATACTGTAATGCGTCTGTCTGTTATGTGCCTGCAAGAGTCTGCAAGATTTAATTGTCTCAGTGAGATCTCACTCAATCCCGATCACCTGTTGATGTTGTTGTTGTTTTACATCAGGCTATCAAGTATTGGTTTATTCAGGTTTAGGGGATGAGTCGTCCCCGGTAGTCTTGGGTTCGATCCCTGGCCACAAGGACTAAATATATGAAAAGTAACACTAGTATTGCAAGTCGTAGATGGACGCTCAGTATATTTAGGTAGTTCATAAAATAGTTGGTCCGGTCACTTCGTCGACAACCGTGTGTAGTGAAAGTGAACTATCCTGTACAAAAGAGATGATTAACAGCTTGACATTACTGGAGTTTCAGCGTTTTTTTTTTTTTGTTTTTGTTTTTTTTTCTAAAATTTTGTACATAAGTACTTTAGGCTATACATAAAAAATATTTGAATAAATATAGGAGTCATCACGCTCGTTTTAGATATATAGTTTAATATGGTAAGATATCACTGGTGGCAAAATTTTGTTGAAAACATTGCATTCTTAATGCTTCAATAACATCAAAATACTATTTTCTGATTTACTTAATCACAATTTGTAACTTATTAAATGATTTATAAGTTACATGTGAAAAATAAGTTACATGTGAAAATACTGCATGGAAAATAGAAAACAAGCAAATAATAATATTTTCCTAATAAAAATAATTTCAACAGGCAGATTTCCATTATTTTTTCAGATTCATTCCTCAGAAATAAAGGATTTCTGAAAATATAAAAATGAATACCTCATCACGTTTGTTTTTTCACCTTTTTTTATTGAAATTTAAACCAAATTTGCATTGAAACACTTAAATGTTACTTTTTGGAACCTCAGCATTTGGCAAATATACTTTTAATGTTTTTTTTAATATAATTATGAATCTAAAATTTGGGTTTTCTTTTATCATTCTACTGAAAAAAAAGATGATAATTTCCCCCAAAACATTTATAAAAATTAAAATCAGTGGTTACCCGCTGAAACGTCCTTAAAGACAACATATGCATGTGATATCTATATTGTCCCCTAAGGGACAATAATGGTTGACAGTCTTGACTTTAAAGACTTTAAGGAGACAAAACGATGGAAGGGGAGTGGCCCGGTGTCAGGATAATTTGGCAGTGTATTGTATCATGTTTGATATTGTGGGTGAGCACTTAAAAGACATAAAGACCTATTTATTACGAAATCCCGTAAGACCTATCGCTTTTGAAAGCGTTGATCCGATAATCGATAGTACGATGATGAAAATGTGAAATCACGGCAATACGATAACGAAAACACGATAGTACGATAATGAACATGCGAAATCACGGCAATACGATAACGAAAACGCGATAGCACGGTAATGATAAAGCGACAGTACGCTAATGGAAAGGCGACAATACGATAGTGCGGCCAACTATCGTGTTTTCACCATCGTACTGACGCGTTGTCACCATCGTACTGACGCGTTGTCACCATCGTAATGTTTTTTTTTGTTGTTATTTTAATGTGGCAGTTTTTCTGTCAAAGCAACGTACCGGATACATTTGGTTACAAGCGCATACATTTCATGGTCACTGCACAGAATAAATTTATCTTCACTGGATTCTCGTTACATTCCGTAGGGTTTACGGAAATAAATAAGCAAAAGGAAAGTATATGGATATTAGGATTATAGAAGTAGTACACCGCTGTGGCATAGTGTTAAACGCTTTGCATCCATTGTTGGAGGATACAGGTTTGGTTCTAATTATATATTCATTCGTTTTCATTCACAGTGTGTTTATGTTTACATTTTAAATATCTTTAATTCAATTTCATTTTTTTCATAATTTATTTCTATTTCAATCTAAAATGAAACATTGTTTTGATTTTTAAATTAGTTAAGCAGCAATTCTTACTCATTTTAAACTGCTTTCATCGCCTGAGTCGGATTAACAGTCTGTTCAATTTAAGAAACAAAACTTTCCTAATTCTAAGATTATTCTAAAAGATGATCGCATATATTCAAAAGCGTATGTTTAGCTTTAGGTGTAAGAAGTCCTTTAAACCTTTCCTCAGTTATTATCTTGTTTAAGAGGACTACACACAACTAAACCTTAATACTTGAAAATTATGAGAAATAGGATTTCCACGTGATTCCAGTGGCATGATGTAACTCTTAATCAGTTACTAAAAATAGAGGGGGAGGACAAAAAGAAGACGGTTTCGAACCTGTTTCATCTAGAATTACAGGCAATGCATACAATTAGAATTAACAAACATTCTCTGTAACCGAAACAGAACGTAATAGAGAGAGAGAAGGAAAAAACGAATAGAAGATTAACTGAGACGGTATATTTTTTGTATATTTTATTAGCTATTTTAAACTTATGATAAGAAAAAAAGATCTTTAGATTTCTGTAAACTATTTTGAACTACATGAAATAGGGTACTGTATGTTAGATATAAGCAGAGACTTATCAACAGAGATTGGCTGCTTTCCGAAATAATATAATATAGCGTGCTTCGAGGATTAACGAGAGCGTGGCCACCTGTCACACGGGTACAGGACTCACTGGCGCCAGAATCGAAGAATGACAACACGCAATGAAATCTTGATTAATATCAAAATGTAATTTATACGATTTAAAAAGTTCGTTCTCCTTCGCTGTATATTGAAACATGGTAAGGAACGGAATCTGACATTACTTGATTACGAAGGTCGTAACTTTGTATAAATGTATGCTACAATGTACCATGTTCTATGCACGGTTCGATCCGTCTGGTATTCAATTAACACATGGTATAACGAATCATTGTCAAATGGCAACCTTACCGAAGAAATAATGCGAAATGTCAACAGTTTGTTCATCTTTGTAAGTCTGCTCCACTATCAACTTCCGTATAACGGTTTATGTTCGGTCGATTTTGAATCGAGCGATATGATTAGACGATGTGAACTTGACATTGTCAGATTGTCGGGATGTATTACGTCATCCAGTGGGAATTGCCAAAAAAAACAAAAGTTGAGAGTGGAGCAGATATTGAAAATGTGTAAAAATTGTGACTTTTCGCTTTATTACTCCGTTAAGGTTGACTTTTGACAAAGATTCCGTTACACCATGTGTTAAATGAATGTCAGACTGATCGAACCGTGCATAGAATATAATGGAAGCATACATTTATACAATGTTACGACCTCCGTAATTAAGTGATGTCATAATTTACAGTAAAGAGGAATAAAAATCGTACTTCACACGTGAATTTTGCCTGTAAGGATCTTCTTGTTCTCTTGACTGGTGTTAGTAACACAAATCTTCAAACTTTAAGGCAAACATGTAGAATTGATTCCCCTTAACTGCGTCTCGCCGCGTTGTCGATCAACCTCACTGACGTTTGTTTATGTTAAAAGTAATCGAACAAATAATTGGCTAAACAAAATAACCATACCATTACTATATTACTTTAAACTGGAACTTACCATAAATATGTATTTAATTTCCAATCTCGTCCGAGTCTCGTTGGCCTCGAGCGACTTCAGAAAATCGAATAAGCTGCCGATCTCTGTTTATAAGTCTCTGATAAAAGTGATAACTGTTTATTATTCTTAATTAATTACCAGAAGGAAACAATCGAAAGAAAAATCATTACGAATTATAGCAATTATAAAATATGAAAAATATATGGTTGTTGTTGTTGCGCTGGAGTTGTCGCAAGCCAACTGCAAGACTTCCTCAAATTTTAATATACAGTCAAACCTGTCTTAAGCAGACAGTCAAGTGAGCAAGAGAAAAATGACCGCTTAACAGAGGTGACGGCTAAATTTAGGTTAACTGTATAAGAAAATGTAATAGTTTGGAAATAATAAAATTGACTGGTATGCAGTTTGACCGCTTAACGCAAGTGACCGCTAATACAGGTTCATCTGTACTATTAAAATGAAATTCTTGTATAAGGAAAAGGCAAAGAAATTAATCAAGTTATTAATATGATGTTTGTTTGTTGGGTTTAACATCCCAGCGACAGTATTTTAGTCATTTGGAGACGATGTCTACTTGAGACAGATATAGTACTGAGCGCCAAGCAAGGGAACTGTTTTAACGACATTGGTATGTCGCGGCCGGGGATCGAACCCACAACCTCTCGCTTCCGAGGCGGACACTCTAACCACTCGGCCACGGTGACGGTTATTGTTAGATGTAAATGTAAAAAAATCATCTATAAATTGTTTTATTGTTCAGAACATTAAATAACACACATTACATTTCTAGAATTCTCTGCAGTTGGAGCAAAAAGTTATTTTGTTGCAGGGTAAACAATTCGATTCATTTCCACATGCAAGTCGTAAAAAATAATTGCATTGCATGGTACACGACACGTGAGAATGATCAAAGCGTTTGGTTTTATCAAACTAGTGTATACTGTGGTGTTATCATGCCTCCTGCTTCCGGTCTAATAATGCATGATTAGTTTTTTTATGGCCGCAAGGGCGTTGCGTACTCAGAATCCGACAAATACAGGTTCATATAAAGCTTTTCGGCGAGAGAGAAATATCAATTTCTCCCATTTTTTACTCCAATCGCATAGTCTGTTTTCTATCTGGATGTTTTCCAGCACTTTTTTTTTCAAGTTTCAACAGATAATTTCGCCAAATTTAGTAGACTTGTTCTATGGGTTATTAGAAACAAATTAAATATGTATTAAACGTTTTGGTTATTCTGTTTGATCAGCCACTGACACAATCTCTAGTATGTGGCCTCCATCAAACAAATTAACTAAATGTCACTATTACAATTAAACAATCAAATTAAAAAAGTAAGTTATACCATAAAACGGAACACCCTATATGTTTACATATTTATTAGACACTATTGCAAATATGTACGTGCCATATCACACACTTTTGGCATTTGCATATAAAAATGTAAAATATTTTGGCTCCTTTTTATATTTTAAAAGATATCAAATTCATGGAATTATTTTATAGATTTTAACAGATTCTCAAGAAAAAAACTAAATAAAAATAAGCTTTGTCGGGCTTGATTCCGTGACATGGTCTTTATTATTTCTCTTTTCGATGAATATACATGTTTATGAATTCATAAATAATGTAATACGCAGTTTTTTCTGCACAAAGTTAAATGAATTTATAAATAAACATTATTTCCCACAACAAAAGATTGAAGTGGAATATTTTTTATTTGTTTGTTCAAGTTACACATCAATTTAGAACTTATGACAAAAAGTAAGTTAAAGTTGTATACTTTTCTTTCTTTGTTTGTTTGTTTTTATTGTTGTTGTTTTTTTAAAGAAAGACTTACTGCAAACTCATTAATAGGTAATACAGCATGCTGAGATATTTTGATGACCATAATTCGGTCAAAATCATGATATAGGTCATTTCTTATGGATTAAACACTAATATTCAAACAAACAATTTCTTAGCTCATCCTTGAAATTTGTTCTCTTGGTTTTCCATCAACATTTCTTTTCCTTGAAAAGACGACTATAAACCTGTCTAACCCATTGTGATTTACTACTAGCAAATTCTGAAGGCACGGGTCACTACTTGAAATGACACACCTTGTCTGTAGGTAAACAAGCTAATGTTGACTTGTTGTATTCACCAGCTTTGTCATATTGATATATTTTTATGTTAACTGAGCATGATGTGGTTTTACTAGTATGCTGGCCGAATCATTATTACTGACAGTTGTGTGAAAATCCCATTTTGATGGCTTTCAAATCAGCCAAAGCACCATGGGCTGAATATTGGACATTGAACATCCATGTTGAAACTAAACATTGTTGTCTCCAGATTTGATTATTTCCATGTTCGAAATATCGCCCGTGTCCGTGACTGTGTATTTACTTCTATACAAGTATTAGCAATTGCCAGAAAATGAACTGTTTCACAAACACTAATACCGTTACGTCGAAAAAAAAACAAAAAAACAACAACAACAAAAAAAACACACATTTCTAATGTAAACATTGTTTAAATACTTGAACTGTTTCGATATGGAGAATTCTCGAATCTATCTAGAACATACGCAAAAATGATTCCAAAATGATTAAATGCGATCGTATATAAGATTAAACGTGCCTGCTTCCATGCCCTGCTTACATTCACTTAATGAAAATTCTATGCAACCTTTTGCTTTTATTCATTATTTTGAAAACCACTACTGTAAAATCATTAATTTTCGTTGACATTAAATTTAATTGATTTTCGTGGGTACATTTATTCGTGCATCTATGGTCTAAAAACGTTAGGTCTATATAATATACAAGTTTTCGCGGGGTTTAATATTTATGGATAAACCCTCCACGAAATCAACGAAAATTAGTGTCCCACAAAAATTAATGATTTCACAGTATTCGAATATACTTGAACGCTCACATGAATAATACATACAAAATGTATAGGACACATTCTGTATAATTATTTCAAACGATCCACTGGTTATTAAACTACACTCGTTCAAACATTTTAATAACTTCCAATATCGAAAGTCGCAAAATATGTCGTTTTTGCAGTGTGTTAACGCATGCATAAAATTCAATGTTTTGCGTGTGGTCACATTAAATTGTTGTTCGAATTTATTCTTCATTGACTGAATACCTGAAACTTGTGATTTTATTTCAAATAGTTTATGAATTAACTATTATAATATTACTGTTAAACAATGTAAAGAAGGCATAACATATTAAAATATTGATTTCAGCCCTATGGAAAACGTTGTTAGTTTTTGCAACTTTCTTTTTCAAGGGTACATACATTACACAAGTGGTAAAGTACGGAATCCCGTAAGGACCATCGCCTTTGAATGTGTTGATCTGAAACGTGATACTCAACAGTATGATGATGAAAAAGCGAAATCACGACAATGCGATAACGAAAACGCGATAACACGATAATGATAACGCGACAGTACGTTAACGAAATTGCGGTTATGCGATAGAGCGTTGATGACAAAGCGATAGAGAATCAAGTTTTTCAGCATCGTTCACTCTTGATTTCACTATCGTTATATCGCACTGTCTTACTATCGTGTTTTCATCGCACCTTCGTGTTTACATTATCATACTATCGCGTTATCATCGCACCTTCGCGTTTTCACTATCGTGCTATTCCGTTATCATTACCGCACCTTCGCTTTTTTATTATCGTGCTATCGCACTATCATCGCACCATCGCATTTTCATTATCGTACTATCGCGGTATCATCATCGCACCTTCGCGTTTACATTATCGTGCTATCCCGTTATCATTACCACACCTTCGCATTTTCATTATCGTGCTATCCCGTCATCATTACCACACCTTCACATTTTCATTATCGCGTTATCCCTTTATCATTACCGCACATTTGCATTTTCAATATCGTGCTATCCCGTTATCATTACCACACCTTCACATTTTCATTATCATGCTATCCCGTTATCATTACCACACCTTCACATTTTCATTATTGTGCTATTCCGTTTTAATTACCGCACCTTCACATTTTCATTATCGTGCTATCCCGTTATCATTACCACACCTTCGCATTTTCATTATCGTGATATCCCGTTATCATTACCACACCTTCGCATTTTCATTATGCGTTATCCCGTTATCATTACCACACCTTCGATTTTCATTATCGCGTTATCCCGTTATCATTACCGCACCTTCGCATTTTCATTACTGCGTTATCCCGTTATCATGTCCACACCTTCACATTTTCATTATCGTGTTATCCCGTTATCATTACCGCACCTTCGCATTTTCATTATCGCGTTATCCCGTTATCATTACCGCACCTTCATATTTTCATTATCGCGTTATCCCGTTATCATTACCACACCTTCACATTTTCATTATCGCGTTTCCCGTTATCATTACCACACCTTCACATTTTATCGCGTTTTCCCGTTATTATTACCGCACCTTCGCGTTTTTATTATCGTGCTATCCCATTATCATAACCGCCCCTTCGCGTTTTAATTATCGTGCTATCCCGTTGTCATTACCGCACCTTCGCATTTTCATTATCGTGCTATTCTGTTATCATTACCGCACCTTTGCGTTTTCATTATCGTACTAACCCGTTATCATTGCGGCACCTTCGCGTTTTCATAATCGTGCTATCGCGTTATCATTATCGCACTATCGCTTTCCTGTACCCATGCGTATAGAAGGGGCTTTAATGGTTTAGAGGCACTGTGGTGAATGTGGTGGATCACGCACAAGTTTGAAGAACATATTTTGTAGTTTGCACAGCATTTTCCTTTATTTCAATGCATCAAAATCTGGCAGTTTTCTGATAAAAACACAAGTGAAAGAGTTAACGCCCAGAAATTTTCTTTCAGATTTAAAAAATGTCAAGTTTACTGCTGTTTTTTATTTAACCTTTCACATGGGCATACATTTCACGGTCACTGCACATTATATGTTTGTCTTCGCTTAATACTCGCTATATTTCGTGGGGTTTACAAGAATTAATAAGCGAAAGGTAGAGAATATAAAATTCGGAGTAGTATCCGCTTGTTTATTTTTCTAAATATGATACGTATGTACTTATAAACATTGAACTACCATGCCATATTATGTGATATATATTTTTCTTCATGGGACTATATGCCTATATTGGTGATGCAAACAAAATACTGTGAAATCATTAATTTTCGTTGACATTAAATCTTGTTGATTATATGACTAAGGGAATTTTGTGGGTACGTTTATTCGTGGATCTGTTCTAGAAAACATGAGGTCTATATAAGAGACAAGTTTTAGTGGGGATTGATATTCGTGGATAAAACCACCGCGAAATCAACAAAAAATTGTTTCCCACGAAAATTAATGATTTCACAGTATATATCCGTCTTTCTTAAAATCATGTTGATTAGAGTTTTATATGTCATTTGATACGAATATAAATATTACTATATAATGTATAAACATATATAGACTATAATTATTATAAGAGTTTAATTCGTAAGTTACACAGTGTGTTTGCAGTAGCTTACGTAGCTTCCTTTTGTTTTCTTCATATAATTAATTCTAAATCAAATAATCAGATTTTGTTTATAACGATAGAATATTCTTAAAAAAACGCACAACTGATTAATAAACCCGATTTAAATATAGGTGGTCTAAACCCAAAACCGGATGTATCATTATATCCGATTGTTTCGTTTAATTTGCGGTGTCTCCCATCCCCGGTCCGTATTTGATATCAAGATTTCATCTGTATTTTCCACGTGGTCCCAGGATCTGTATCTACTACGTGGTCCCAGGCTATGTATATCTCACAAACTATGAAGTTTAACTCATTATTCATCGTTGATATGCTTCTCAACTTGAATTATAAATGAGTTTAGAGAAGTAAAGGTTTGTATGTAACCCCTGCTATCATTTCTCGAAAATAGATCGTGAGCTATTTTTAGATTTATCAATGAAAATCATGTCAGGAAATATAAAAATTACTCATCTTTTACTGCGTTCCCACAATGCTCAAAATCACGTGATTGTAAAGGTTACGCGGTTCTCATTCGGAATACTTTTGTGAATAAGTGGTGTGTGTTTCTAAGTTAGTTTCATCTGTTGTTTGTCGAAGTGTGCAGTTTTGTGCGCTATGCATCAGATATGGCTATTTTTATCTCAGCTGATAAGCCTAGCCTAACAAAAGCATGATTATAAATCTTTTCTTCCCGGGAATAGTTAAGTAAACACGCTGCAAGTCGAGAATGAAGTTCCCCCGAATCCATTCATCAGGCACATAAAAAAGATATGAATAAATGCATCATTCACAAGAAGCTGAAAAATGAATGAAAAGGGAGGGGCACTATCGGTATTGTTAAAGTTTTTGACAAAAAAATGACTGTAGTAGTGTTTCACAACGTTTTAATTAAAATGAATGAACAGTTTTATTTCCCTGATTGTTAGTTTAATACATTAATCTGTATACCGGCCCTTGTGGCCGATTGGTTGAAGCGCCCGCCCCGTAAACGGGGCTTCGTTGCTTTGATCCCCTGCAGCGACATTCCAACGTCGTTATAAATGGTACTGGTATAGTCGAATATCTTCAATGTGCTTGTTCTAAGGGTTGTTCCAAGAGAGTTGGCCCAGTGTCTTTCTAAATTGACAGGGAGTGGTATCGTGCAACTTTTCCACGGCGTGATATTGCGGTAAAGTAGCACTACATCTGTCTCATGTAAATAGAAGTGTTTGTTTATTGGACTTAACGTCCCTCCGACAGTATTTGAGTCATTCTTAGACGATGTCTACTTGAGATAGATATAGTGCTGCCACACTGCAGTATCACGCCATAGACATGTCGCACACCTAGTCGCATTTTCCTGAGTACGGGCTTACTAGTCCTTTAACTACCATCATATGCTGAGCGCCAAGCAAGTACCCAAAATGACTGAAATACGATCGGTAGGACGTTAAACTAAATTACAGAATCACATACTCTTAACATCATACCGATATACACATATATATGAGAGTTCATCCATAATTCGTCTTATCGTTTTGTCAAACATTATTTTCTCTCTTGACGAAATCCTCGCTTATTTAATCAACGATTACATAAAAAGAAATTAAAAAAAAAAATAATAATAAAAATCATAAAAGTCCAATATAGACACTCTCACCATAACATCGACAGTGTAAAACATTACGAACTTTTGGACCCGACTCCATTTCTTTTCTTGTATACCGTACTTAAACTTTTCATTTATTTTTCAGAGGCGGACAAACCAGTAAATTATCCACTGTATTAGGGTGCTGCGTGACGTACTTGACACAACGTCTGAACCAATCAAAATAACTCACGGTATATTACTACGCTCCTTAAAGGAAATAGTTCCAAAAATCGTTTAAATTTAAGATTCCCGCGCTGGTATAAATAAATAATACAAACATTAGAAATTTAAAATACATGCAGATGCAGATTAAGATATCAATGATCTATGTTATATTTTCAGAAAGGATAAGAAAGTTATTAAAATCGTTTGATGAAAATCGCCAGAGCCTCGTTTTCCGTCATAAGCAGGTATTCTTTATAATGAAGATTAGATAAACTTCAGTAACTGATTCACGAAATCTAGTTACGTATTCCTTGTCCATTTCCCTACGAGTTTATAACAAATGTCAAAAATCGTCTATGAAAAAAGAAGTTATTAAGCTATTTAACAAACAGAAATGCAATCATGACCTGCTTGTCGGAAATAATATCTTGAGATTCATTTATCTTGAGACGCATTATTAATAAACACACATTATACTCAGGAAACTGATGCTTCTTAACTATCGCATCGTTAATTTAATGGTTTTTATGTCAGTTTGCGTTAAATATTTTACGATAATTAAACATTTTAATCGAACGTTGAAGCAGGTCTTTGTTCTGAGCTATATTGTTTTCATTTAAATGAATACCTGATTAGATTAGTTTTATCTCAAATGAATGAGGAGAAAATCTGAACAGGAAACTCAAACGTTACCAAGCGTCATTAGAACAACGTGTTTGGCACGAGATTTGTCGAGACTTAATGAGAACCAGTGAGAAGGGTCGGGGATAACAAACCTCTCGAGAGATAAGGTAATTCTTACACCTAATCTACAAATGGGTGTCTCGTTAAGCTCCTGGGTTTCTGCCTCAAACCAGTAAGTTTTTTGTTTTTTGTTTTTTTTTTAGAAATAACGTTCATTTGAGTACATGTGTATATTTTAGTAAGTAAGTGGTATTCTTATACATTCCCCAACCAGTTTTAAATTGTTTACGCAGATTATTTCAAATATCACATTTACTTATAATCATATGTTTGATAAGGTAATATGCTAAAATAGCTGTATCCTGTTTCGAATATGCATCACATATTTACTTATACTTTTGGTCGAATTTCTGTATTATTCCGCGTCATTAAATTTATTGGATGCAACCAACTTTGATTGAAAAAATGTACAATTAACTGCTATGTTGATCATATATAAAACTACGCACACATTAAATCGTAATTTTCAGCTATTGTTTGGAACTATTTTCTTGATGTAAGATTACAAATAGTCGTTCACAATCCGGTCCCCCTATATTCATGATTCATGTTTTAGTTTTGTCGTTATAATCTAATACTTAGTTTAGATCATATAATAAAAGTAATCTGACATGAGTTGTCGTTTTATATCAACTTTTATATATATATGACACAAACAACAACGTTTTTTCACTTTTTCACTGACATAATAAGAAGATAGAAACAAAAAACTTTAAAGAGTTATAAGACACATTTCTTACCTTACATACTTTATAACTTTTCATGCGTCATGTTTTGAAAGTAATAAACAATCCCACTGTCTCTTCTGACGTGTTTTATTTATTTTTTTATTTTTCGTTTGTTTGTTTGTTTATCTCATGTAGCCTTAAAATTTTCTTCAAAACAGCTTGTCATATGTATATTATCTTAAAGATATTTGCTTTGGTCTATATGATTTATTTTAATGTTACAGGGCATTTGATGTTACGCGTTTGAATTTCAGAAAGAATAAATCAATATTTGCGATGAAAGATTTATTGCATTTCTTTTCTTAAATATAGGATACGATGGGAACGTGACGTAACGAACGTAGCTGAAAGCTGTGTGTTCTTTGTTTATTTTCATATCACGTTATGGAGAGCGAAACTCTGAAGGATATCAGGTTGAAGACAGGAAGAGGCGAACGTATGTCTCGCCTGCGTATGATCAGAATGATGTATGTACAGATCACATATGTATCATCGGACCTCGATCATAAACATGAGCTGTCGCGTGAGTTTTACTAGCTCCTTTAACAGCTATTGATATAATAAATGCTTGATAAACAAGCCGAAGTCACGTAGGCAATCTCGAGGTGTTTTGGTCAAGAAAGAAAACACTGAATTGCATCGTGATAGCAATATATTAATTCAGTTTTATTGTTTTTAACTGAAAAATCGTTCTAAGAAAGACTTAAGTAGTACAAGGACATACGTTTATTTAAAGTGTGTGTGTTTTTTCTTGATATATTTACCCTAATCCATGTCGCATCCTTTATCAGACACTACAGGATATTACAAACCCGGATCCTTTTTTTTTTCTGAACCCACACCGACGAGCTTAATCACCAAGTTTAGACGTGTTGCCATCAACATCAAACATATGAGATATATGTACGGTGGCTTGTTTTCGTCATTTAGTATTTGAGGTAGCAAAAAAGATACATACCTTGTTGTCGCGTCAAATTTCTGTTCAAATGCATTGAGCCGACACAACGTCGCGCACCCATGAAGCGACAAACGAAAATTTATTCACTGTTTGGCAGAATTTTTTCAACTAACATGACTTTGTATTTTACTAAAGGGTGCGACACGCTCCTTATTAAAATCTGCAGTAACCAGTGGGTGCTACTCCTGATAAGCCCCGCCTATACTGGCGTTGCCAGCATCAGTTCATGAATCCCTCGCAGAATGACTCTAGACTGTTAGATATACATGTACATGCATGTATGAATTATGTATGTATTAGTTATCGTTTATATATTAAATTTTATGGAATTTGTCGCAAGCGACGCGAAGCGGAGCGCCGCGATAAGTCCATAAAATTTAATATATAAACGATAACATATTTACATTTTGTCACGTACGCCATACATCTTTACCTTTGACCTCGCGTTATGGAATCAATTCCCGTTTGATGGACAGTACACGTGATGGTTCAGAGTCAGTATTACTGGGTATGTTTAATAAGGCTACATGCAAAACATGACGTAATCATCCGCTGCCGCAACAAGCTCCGCCCATTTAGCCCTACGATCACGTAGGCAGCATACACTCATATCCTTTTCATATTAAGACCTCACGGATCATTTTATGCAATATTTTTTACAAATTTTGAACGAAATGCAAATATTTCATTGGACGAATAAGTCGGACCTGTTAAGAATATTGCAAAAACATCAACACGGAATGGCAGAATTAAGTCACCATAGAGACTACGTGGGCTAATGCCCTCCATCCTTGTCAACATAGCTTGACATATCAGTTCTTATCAAGACGGTGTCAGTTATTTCTGATAAGAGATGTTCTCTGAAAACTTAAAAAGGTGTTTTCCCTTCTAAATCAAAATACATATAGGCCAATAAATTTCATTACAAAAATATATATTCTTATACAAATACGAAGGTTTATTGGAAAATTCAGACATTTCATAATCCCTTCACGTGAAGTTACCTTGAGCGAAAACTACATTTTATCTGCTATAAACCGGTCACATTATTTTCAATGGGAATTGTGTATATACGAAGTGTTTAAAAAAAAAAAAAAAAAAAAAAAAAAAAAAAAAAAAAAAACGCAGGTAGCAGGTGTTTAGGCTTACATGGACTCTTTGATGAAGGTATGGATATGTAATAAAAACTCCTGCTGTTAGATAGTAAAGGACCTTGGCACAATTTTCAAAGGTTGCAGAAATGTTTTTCTTAAGCTTGCATATTCCCGTCAAAGCTTTTATTGACTTTCTGAACAGTTTAGGAAGGGCAGGGCAAGTCTATGTCAGGGGTACCCGCTGAGTCAGTTACCCCTACAATGATGGCAAAAGGTTATGAATCGCAGAGTGACGCTGCGGGGGGTAGCTAATCAGGGTAACATCATATTTGCACGAACATATAGGTATGAACAAGGTGAGTGATGGATTGCTGCAAAACAGCTGATAAAAGACTAAAAGGTATTCAATGTGATCGTTGTAAAACAAAAAAATAATAATAATGAATGAAAAATAAATAAATGGGAGAACTGTTTTTTGGAAACAATAAATAAAAAAAAAATAAAAAAAATTGAAAACTCGTCCCTGTCAAGCCAAGGAAAATGACATTCTTTTGCATAGCAATCCCCTTTCTCACTCTATCTCAGCTACAGTAGAGTATTTAAGTGGCAATATTTGTCCAACAACCCTTACAGCCCAGACCTTGACGCCCTGGACATTTATTTGGACAACTAGCTACAAACAAATTTGATATCACTGCGGCTTTGATTTCGGCTGTTGTTTGGTAATTCACGGTTTGCAAGATGGCAAAAGTGTTTCGACGTTGGTGGGGAATACTCTAATATAGAATAAAATTACTGGGTTTTGTATATACAACGAACCTTGAGAAAGAGCAAAACGTCCGGGTATATTTCGACCCAGTTTCAAAAATCTCCTTTCCTGCTTAACTTAATTTTAAAAGAGCAGTCAGTGATTTCCCTATAGGTTCTGCTATTACATACTTTATAGTTACTCAGTTAGATTATACATATGACTAGTATCACATAAGCTAATGGTTAAAATCAGTTCGAGCAGTCCTCTGCCTCGTAAGCAAGTCGTTGCCTCGATCCACGACATATCAATTTCTTTAGAGCCCCTTGCTTGGCGCTCAGCATATATATATAAATTGCTAACCAGTCCTGGAAATACCCTTATATGCTAAGCGCCAAGCAAGGGAGCTCTGTAGGAGCACATTTGTCGAGGAGCACATTCGTATTACGTAAGACCGATGTGGTCTCATTTGTCTCACATTAAACAAATAGGACCTTAAATGACTAACCAAACAACACTTTTTGTGTGACAAATGTGCTCCGATCAAGTTTTTTAAGGGACAAGAAAGCACATTTTTCTCATGTCATATTCTATTAAATACAAACACATTTATCACATATATTTCCACGGCAGAAAAAAAATCTTAGAATCGAGGTTCGCCGTTTTAACTCATGTCAAGTGTAATCACCAATATTCTTTTTCTTAAACCTAAAAACTGCAGTGGAGCTATTAATTCTAATATCTTTTATTCAAGAAATTTGATTGGCTGAATCTTAAGGTGTACACTTAAACATACAGAATCCCTATAGTGTCATTTGGAATATCGTGCCTCTCATCTTAGGGCGAGACACGAGAATCGGGCGAGACCCGATATTCTGACGAGACACTACGCGAGACATAATATTGTAACACGAGATCTCGCACTGTCGCAGTATCCCATACCAAGAGGTCCCATACCATGAGATTTCGCGGTATTTTACCGAGAGAGATGAAGCGAGACGTGATTTTCTACCACGAAATCTCGTGGTATTTGATACTGCGACATTGCGAGATCTCGTGTTACAATATCGTGATTTGCTTCGTGTCTCTTTGGAAAGTCGCGTCTCGCCTGATTCTGCGAGGCCCAATATTCCATAATTATGTCATTACCCAGATTCTTTTGGGAACTAAAACACGTTGTAAGTGCTTTTTTCAATGGCGGATCTGAGAGCAGTAATTCTCGGAAATGGCAATTTTTTTTTTATTTCTGATGGAAACAAAATAGGTGTGTGAAGGTCTACTCATTTTCTTTCTTAGATCATTTAGGGGCCTCCGTGGACGAGTGATTAAGGTCGATGACTTCAAAAAACCACTTGCCCCTAACCGCTGTAGGTTCGACCTTCCCTCTTGGCGTCGAACTCTTTTATGCAAGGAAGTCCGTCCAGGGTCCAAATGCGGAAAACCTTTCGCGTGCGCACGTAATAGCTATCGCGTGGCCACGCAATAGCTATCGCGTGCGCACGTAATACCATCGCGGCGCCTAATTTCTACGTCCGTTTGGAAAAGCTTCGTAGCTACGTGTGATTTAATACCTATCGCTAGCCACGTAATAGCTATCGCGTGGTTTGTTTGTCGCGTAGCCACGTAATAGCTATCGCGTGGCTTTGTTATAGCTATCGTGTGTGCATTTAATACCTATCGCGTAGCCACGTAATAGCTATCGCGTGGCTTTGTTATAGCTATCGTGTGTGGATTTAATACCTATCGCGTAGCCGCGTAATAGCTATCGCGTGGCTTTGTTATAGCTATCGTGTGTGTATTTAATACCTATCGCGTAGCCGCGTAATAGCTATCGCGTGGCTTTGTTATAGCTATCGTATGTGCATTTAATACCTATCGCGTAGCCACGTAATAGCTATCGCGTGCGCATGTAATGCTTATTATTTATTTAGCCTTCACAAGTAAAAATACAGTGTTTCCTTCTGAAGGACTGAAAGAACAAGAACTTTCAAGTACCCCCTCATTCCTATCGTCGACGTACTTTTTTCAAATTGATTACTAAAATAAAAGAATAAATTAATGAAGAATTGATATTAATAGAAATGAACTATTCGATAAAACTAGCATAATAATTAACCGAATATGAAGGACTGACAGCGACTGACAGCGGTTTCTTAATCGTGTAGACTTCAAGTGAAGACTCTTTTCGATTAAGTGATTTATAGTACATCTAGTAGGTCTGCTATCGCAGATAATATTCAGGTTGTATATGTGGACAGACAGACGGACAGAGAGACAGACAGACAGACAGCTAATTTCTATATCCGCCTCTTCGGACAATTACAATGTACTAAGCAGAAACAGTTTTCCTTTTGAGTAGAATTTTAGTAGGATATGACAGAATGTGAGACAAATGTGCTTCGAGTGTCCTTCCTATTGTGTGTCGAACACATCTGTCTCATTTCTAATTTTTCGCAAATATGAATGTTTACGAGCACATCGGGCACACTTCGTGAGACAATGTGCTCCGAGACAAATGTGCTCCTACAGAGCTCTACCAGTACCATTTTTTATGAATTTGGTGTGTTTTGACGGGGATCGAACCCTCGACCTCCTAATTCCTGGCATGACGCTCTAACCACTTGAAGGATGCCGTCGTCAAGGGGGGGGGGGGGTTTGAACCCCGTTTTGGGCAAATATATTTGATGAAAGTCGCAAAGTACTGGTCCAAACCAAGAACCGTCGAGAGGGATTAGTATAAGTTTTAAGAACTTGTTTCCCTATCGACGTGAAAAGAAATGTGTTCAAGTTAAACTAATAATGACTAGAGCTATCATATTTTCATTCTAACATTTTAGGCACTTTTCAAACATCAAAATGCTTTTAAAGTCATTTGAAATAAAGATAACGAAAACAGATACATGTACATATATATATTTTATACACAAATCATTGTTTGCAATGTTTTTACATGTTTATGATGTTTGCGCGTGCATAAATTTTATAACCATAACTTTAATATTTTATATTTCTATTTCAAAGTTTTGTAATAAAATCAAATGACTTTATGGCATACTGATATGGTACCTGCACACTTGAGTGAAATAAAATAAATCATTTCTCAATGAATGTCACCTGAATTTAAAGTATAAAATGGAAATGTTTAAATTTTGGCACACAAACTCGGTATATGAACATTTGAGATACATGTTTGACTGCACCCACTGAAGCATTTTGTAAACTATGAACACATACATATGTCCGCCTTGGAAGACTGAGGTCAGTCATAGGTTTGAATCTTGGTCAAAGACTTCGACAATAAAACATCTTATATTCTGCATGTTGCAGTACAGAACACTGCGATCATACAACATTTTACATAGATTTATGTAGCACTTGGTTTGTTTGTTTGTTTGTTTGTTTGTTTGTTTGATTGGATTTAACGTCCCGCCGTCAGTATTTAAGTCATTTGAAGACCAGTTCTACATGAAACAAATGTAGTGCTGTCACACTGTAGTATCACGCCGTAGACATGTGGCATGATGACACACCCAGTCACATTATCCTGACACTGGGCCAACCGGTCCTGGAACTACCCTTATATGCTGAGTGTCATGTAGCACTGGGTAGCACAATATACACCATTCATACTGATGGTGTAGCAAACCAAACAAAACTAAATTTGAAAACAATCGGAACCCACCTGTTTATAAACAACGAAACTGAACGCCTTTGAGGAGTCGCTGATTACGAATGATAAGATGGTTTAGCAATTCTTTCATCCAAATATTCCCTCCCCTCAGTATCATTTTATTCCACTTACGAGATGTTCTTTCTTCACTGACACGTGTTAGCACGTGCAAACATGCGTATAATTACTTGCAGTCGTTTAAAGTGCGGTTTAATTAGGTCTTTTGTCAGTAGAACAATTGACATTATCATGAAGAAAGCAATTTCTACAATGTTGTGGTGTCCAATATTGTTGAGTGCGTTTTAAATATCAGCATACCATTATTGCATTTAAGATATTCAATTTTTTAAATGAGCTGAGGCAACCTTCAAATTGTGAAAGAATGAACAAAAAGCACCGGGAAAGTGAAATCTTCCCGATACAAGCGAATGGATCCTGTATGAGAAATTTACTTGAAAGAAAAAAGGAAAGTATATCCTTCCGTGCAGTTTTCTCAAATTGCATTCGATGATATGCAAATTTGTGTGTAATTTCTGACAGCTCAGTACACATGACCTTAAATGCTCATTATATTTCATAATGATACAATGTTCATGAAAAAGGAAAGACGAAGTGACATTTACATATTGCAGACGCATGCAAATGGTACATAATATGCAAATATCTGCTGTAAAACAACAGTTAAATGCATTGAAAATGTTGGTCAAATCACACCATAAGTATCATGTAATAGATCTTCTGATATTGTTTACATTTTGCATTAGTGAATATTTCCGAAGACGGTTAGTAATCGGAAATAATTTGAATTTGAAAGACGTCGCCAAATCACAATTTGTTTATCTGAGCCCTACGTCATCAATTTATATACTGGCGATTAGTTAATTGAGACATACGGAAACGTCTGAAAATTCACGAAGATATGCGGAATATGCTAATCAGGAATTCTTGTAAACAATTGAGCAATCATTTACGGTGGCACTGAGGTGACATGTGCAATAGTTTTTTTTTTGGTATTGTTTTCCCGAGTTAATTTTTTTTTTTAACTCAGGAAAACAAAAAAATATTGTTTTCCCGAGTTAATTTTTTTTTTTAACTCGGGAAAACAGTCATTTTTGTTTTCCCGTGTTAAATTTTTTTTTTAACTCGGGAAAACAAAAAAATGTTTGTTTTCCCGTGTTATTTTTTTTTTTAGGAACTTTTCCCGATTAAATTTTTTTTTTAACTCAGGAAAACAAAAAATATTGTTTTCCCGTGTTATTTTTTTTTTTTAACTCGGGAAAACAAAAAATTAAGTCGTGCGCACGACTTAATTAGCCAATCAAATCCGCTTATTATGTTGTGGCCACGACTTAATAAGTTGTGGGAACGACATAATTGGCCAATCAGAGCCCTCCGCCAGAGTTAATGTCTGAGTTAAAATATATATATAAATATATATTATATATTATTATATATATATATATATATTAAAAATATATTTTGAATAATTGTAGTATTATACCTCCAACAAGCTGGCCGTTGCGTTTACTGGTCCAGTCCGGCTGTAAGAATTTAAAGCGCCCACCATTTCCATGCATTATGTACTCAGCAAAAAAGAAACTTTACATTTATTGACTATATTCCTTAAAACACTTAGGATACAAGTAATAATCACCTGCAAATATGTTTGAATTCGCTTATAGTCACCAACCAAAAATCATTGTTTACAATGGCGTATAACTGTTTACGTGAAAACATTTTACAGTCAGCTTAAACATTCCGAGGGATCGTGTTTTAGCATTATTCTTGCACTTAACATCAAACCCAGAGTCTAGGTCAAGAAAAACAACTTCTGGGACAGGTACTGAGAGCTGTTTGTAAATTAAATTATATAATGTATATATTATGTAATATTATGTAATCATAAATTACACCATCCATTTGAATTGAAATAAGAAGGATATTCCTTCACCGCGAGACTATGAGAACGAATTGTGTAGGCAGCAGCATTGGTCATCGTTATCAATAAGTTTAGGCTATGAAGTGATCCAGAAAGTTTCGACAACGATAATCAAATGGAAAGGCATGTAAAGATGCTTTTTTCTGAGTATATATTGCATGTCCGATCTGGTTTTAGCTTTTCATTTGGCGAGATAGTCTGTTTATCAAAGTTTGAATTTCTCTGTTAATCCTTTTCGTTCTTAAAATATGTATGAAATATATGTCTTGAAATTTCAAGATAATTCTGGGAAACTATCACACAGAGTTAATGGAATTCGGTCAGTTGGTAATTCTTAGGATACAAAAGGCAAAAATCCAAGTCTCAGTCCGATACCCTTTCTAGTTAGTGTAGTTTACTTGAATTATCTGAATTTTTCAAGATTTTATCTCGAATTTCAAGGATTTTGTATCTTGAATTATCGAAAACTGATTTTGAATAATCAAGATATTATCTTGAATTTTCAAGATCCTGTTTAGAATTCCTAAACCTTATGTTGACTTTTAAAGATCTTATGCTGAATTTTTTATGCTTCCCGAAGGGGGAGCATAAAGTTGCCGCTTTGTCCTTCCCGTCCGTCTGTTCGTCATAATTTTGTCCGGAGCATTACACAAAAAATGTAAAATGTATCAACATGAAACTTCATAGGTAGATAGATCTCAGTGTGGAGAAGTGCGGTGTACAATAACCATAAATCTAGGATGACTAATTTAAGAGTTATCGCCATTTGAATACTTGTACATGTTAGACCAAAGGGTGGTCTCTTAAGATTTTCCTCAGTTGAGGTGTTCTCTTCAGCAAGTTTAATAGTACATTAAAACATTTTTTTAAACAACATGCATCTTTAAAGGTTTCTAGATCCCTTTACAACACTGCTTCTGCAAACTTACTTTTGCTGTTGCCTTTTAGGCACATGATGAATTTCTATATCAAAATTATAGACTGTACAGACACTGATCAGATGGCTGCTGTAGGAGCAAGCTCCCTCATATATGTATATTTTGTTTGCAAATGTCACCAGTGTACAAGTACTGTGTAAATAAGTAAACTGTGTGCGTATAAATAAATACTGGCTACAGATATGCAGTCTGTGAGTGTGAGTGTATCTGGGGAGATGGGTTGGGTGTTAAAAAGGAAGACAGACACACACATATTAGAATTTGTATTGCCAAATGTTATTTTTAGCATAATGCTTACAACTGAAAGAAATATATCAACATTATGAGCTAAAAGTAAAAAATAAGAGTGGGCGTCAATATCTGACACTGTTGTGTTTGTTGTAAAGTTGTTATTCCAGAAATTTAACACAAATGAATGAGTGTTCAATGATTATCACAAACAATGTTGGTAATAAATAGCCAAGTGAGAATCCAATTAGTGACAAAAACAAAGATTATGTCAATAAAACAACACCCCCCCCCCAAAAAAAAAAAGAAAAAAAAAAAAGATAAACATTTTTAAACGTTGCATCTCTTTTAAAGCTATTGTTTTGAATTTGATAAATTATGATTGTATAACTTAGGACAGAACTTTGCAGCCCTACAATAAATGTAAAGTTTCTTTTTTGCTGAGTACATAATGCATGGAAATGGTGGGCGCTTTAAATTCTTACAGCCGGACTGGACCAGTAAACGCAACGGCCAGCTTGTTGGAGGTATAGTACTACAATTATTCAAAATATATTTTTAATATATATATATATATAATAATATATAATATATATTTATATATATATTTTAACTCAGACATTAACTCTGGCGGAGGGCTCTGATTGGCCAATTATGTCGTTCCCACAACTTATTAAGTCGTGGCCACAACATAATAAGCGGATTTGATTGGCTAATTAAGTCGTGCGCACGACTTAATTTTTTGTTTTCCCGAGTTAAAAAAAAAAAATAACACGGGAAAACAATATTTTTTGTTTTCCCGAGTTAAAAAAAAAATTTAACTCGGGAAAACAATATTTTTTGTTTTCCCGAGTTAAAAAAAAAAAATAACACGGGAAAACAAACATGACTGTTTTCCTGAGTTAAAAAAAAAAATTAACTCGGGAAAACAATACCAAAAAAAAAACTATTGCACATGTCACCTCAGTGCCACCGTAATCATTTCTTATTTATGGATTGTGATAATGCTGTCGTTAACGAGTATTTATAAACTGCATCGCTTAACAAATCAGTAATACTCATTATGCTTAATATACACTGTTTTTGGAAGACTAATAGGCCTCTAGGTTAAAAATGTCGAAAAATCTCGTCTGAATCTTCCAAATTTAATAATATTTTCTTTAAAGGCCGCCATGATGTTAATCATAACAAACTACATTTTCTTGTATTATACTTGGAACATTTATTTCAATTTCAATTCTCTTTGTAATCGACTTCCTAGTGCGATAATCTGAAGAAAAAAATAATAAGAAAAATAACAAACAGCCATATGCACACTAACCTGGAGAAGGTCACGTAATCCCCGTGCTTACAGGTGTGTTCAATCTGCTAGGAATGTCGGTATATCATTAATAGGTTTCTGTACAGATAGTAAGGTCTCTACTGTCGTGATATGCGTGCATAAATCATTCAAATATCCCAGGCTCCGGGCCTGTGTTATTCAACACATCTCAAGCTGAGATTTCCTCAACTCAAAAAAAAAAAAATCTCAGATTCTCTTTTATATATTTTGGAAAATTGCAAAAACAAATAAATTAATATTTAAATAAATGTTCATTCAATGGGATTACTGTCCCACCAACAGTATTTCAATCATTTGGAGACGATGTCTACATGAGACAGATATAGTGCTGCCACACTGCAGTATCACGCCGTAAACATGTGGCATGATACCACACCCAGTCATATTAATCTGACACCGGGTCAATCATTCTTTGAACTACACTTTTATGCTGAGGGCCAGGCAAGGGAGCCATGTACGACTTTGGTATGTCGCTGCCGGGGATCGAATCCACGACCTCCAGATTCCGTGGCGGACGCTCTAAACACTCGGCCATCGGGGCCGGTTTTAAATAAATAAATAAATAAATAAGGCGACATTCTTTAAGACAGTTTATGCAGTAGTAAATGTTATATCTATCAAATGATAGAACCCCCTCTCTATCTCTCTCTCTCTCCCTGTCTTTATGAGAGACAGACAGACAGATGGGGAGCCATAGGGAGAGACAGGGAGTCAAAATCGTATCTGATAAATAAAACAATTTGTAAATTTCGAGTTTAGGAACGTTTTTATTTGTAAAACTGTAAAACGCAGGTCTGCGGATTAATACATGTATTCACGTGCGATTTACTCCATGTATTTAACTTCATATATTTACAACTCCATTTACTGGCAGAGAGAGTGAAACTATAAACCACACATTTTGTTATCAGCTTATTTCAAACTTGTAGTGATACAGGAGTGTGAAATGTTTTATTTGAGAAGGAAACAACTCGAATATTTGAGATACTTCGCACAACACAGGAGGTATGCTATATCCCGCCATGTAATTTTAAATCAAAGTCAGATCGTTTGTTCGTTTGGGTTTTACGTCCCACCGACAGCATTTCATTTATTTGGGGCATTTTATCTAAATGAGATACGTATAATGCTGCCTCACTTTGTAATAATTACGTAGACACGTGGCATGATACCACACAAAGTCAAATTATCCTCACAATGGACTAACCAGGACATTGGTTTTCACTCAAATACTTAGCGCTAAGTAATACTTAAATAAAATTATTCTTAAATTAAGAAGAAAAGAATTCCAAAATGCCTGCTTTACTAAACATCTAAGTAAATGATTAAGTCGAAAAAAATTAAATTATTACTTCAATAATTAAAAAAAAATATTTATTAAGAAATTAGGTAATCGGTTATTTTTATAAGAGAAACTTATTAATGAAATTCGCCCCATGCAACACAGTTTTGGAAGTACCCGTATGTGCTGCGTGCCAAACACAAATGGGGTACACCAATGTATCTTAATGATACTGAGATGTCGCAGGTAGGGGACTGAACCCATCACCTCCCGGTTACGGGTGGACACTCTGACCACTCAGATCACACTGACCTTCATTCATTGTCGAACAAATCTTGAAACATGCAGAAAAAAAGGGTTGAAGAAAAAAGGTGATCGTAAAAAAAATCCGAAATTGAGACAGGCTGATTATGTTCAATGGCTATTACCTGATAATCATTCCTTGTAGATTAAAAGGGATAAATGATTTTATCTAGTCGGGTGCAAAATGAATACAATACGATATATCACGCAGAATATGCAAATATTTATATTCTCAATGACATTCAACTTTAAATTGACTCTTAATTCTACACACAGACTTGTGATAAGTTATGTAATAAACACCGATCTAATCAAAACATACCAGCTGAATTCAAATGTGTTTATATTTGCATAGTTTATGAGAGTAAAGAAATTATATCTATATATCTAATACTTCTATCTAGTAGTATAAAGTACCTTTGATAAAAGATAC
>CM037795.1:38473364-38523364 GCA_021229015.1 Solen grandis | reverse complement strand
AGAGATTTTTTAACAAACAGGATTTGCTCATATGTAACAATGATGGAATGTTCATGGTACATTTCTAGCAGTATTTATGTAGTCCCACCTACCTCTATGCATAGATGTATTAACCAGTAGACCTGTACTCTATGTACACAGGTGAACCATTTGAACAAAACAGCAGTAACCTGTCAGCTGACATATAAGGTAATCCATCTATGGTCCTTCAAATGCTTAAAAAAGACTTCATTGCAGATGCAAGCATCCAATGACTAGGAGTTATAGGCTCTCTTGTTCAAAGTCTATAAAGGCTTGCATTTACTATAAAATTCCATGACACTTGATGGACATGACCACAATTAGATGATGGATGGATAACTTTAAGTTAAAAAGTTAAAAAATTAAAGTTGTAATTATATATAGTGATAAATATTGATGTTTCTTTATTCTTATTCTATCATTTCAGCTCTAACCTTTTTCAGGACAATTAAAACTTGTAGTTACATCTGTTTTCATATTAAAATTTGGAATTTTAAACTTAATTTTTAATTTAAAATTAATGCATTCATTTGCAACCATAAATTGTATTTTAACATTAAAGTTTGATATTCCATTCATTCACAATTGCAAATTGCCTTTTCACATAAAAAACTGCAGTTTTATTCATTTACAACATTGGGCTTTTTTTAAATAAAAGCGTCTGATCCTGGTCTAAAGGAATACCAACATATCTTGATTGCAAGCATTGCATAACATATTTTTACAGTAAGCCCTATTCACTGAAGGTTGTAAAAAGGGTCAAAATATGAAGAAAATTATGAATATACAAAATATTAATAAAACTGCAGAAACTGTACATTATCTAAATATGGTGTAATAACAAATTTAACTTTGGCAATACTGTGTATACTGTGTATAATAAAATGAATATTTGTATAAAACTATTTTACAAACGAGTATCTCATCTTAATAGTAACAAAACTGTACAAATGGATCTCATATTTTTGATGGTACATCTTAAAGACTCCAGGTAAGTATATGCAAAGATTTTTTAAACAAAGATTGGTAACTAGTCTCAAAAGCAAGCAGCATATTGTCCAGTTATCGCAAAGTCACGTTTTACTGAAGATATATGAAAGAAAATCATATCTTACAATAAATCATTACATTACCATCAAAATGATGCCTTATTTACTAAAATTTGTCAAGAAAAAAAAAAGTATTTAAAAATTTAAAAGAATATGAGAAAATAAATCAAACTGAAAATACTTCCTTTCATAAGATAAATGATTGATTTATAATAAGGTTACATTTCCTCTATGATTTTCCATACTTTTTTTTTAAAGTTTGCAAAATTCAATGATTTTTTTTTTTTTAATTAAATAAATATTCCATAATTATCTGTTCCCAAAATCATTCACCTGAATTCATATTAAACAAAAAGTAAGCATATTTGATCCCATTATTATTTTAACTGCCAATCTTTCCAGTTAAAGTCTAAAACAATATTTATAAACCTTTCCTTAACTGATTCACATCTATAAAGTGAACACATATGTGCATGAGATTCTTTCAGCCTAAAACAAATTTACAGGAATACACTAATACCATTCCAAAAGTTTCAGTTGCTGAATTTTATCCTTTATTTACACGACAAAGGATCAAATCGTGAATAAAATTCGCGACATTATGTAACTCGGTACTCGGCTTTGCCTATAGATAGGGGAAGACAGTTATGCTGGATGCAGAGGAAATCACAAACTTGTTTATGATAAACAAGAATAGTGATTACAAATGATAGATTCAGTCACTATAAACAACTATACAGTCACTCAGTTACATCACTATATGTCACATTCAGTATATATGTTACAATGATTATAGTACAAATTCATTTCATGCAGTAATATGGGCACTAGTTAATTATACGAATTTCAGATCCCTTGATTTCAGTGTAATGTTGTGCTTGTACATGTACATCAATGTACAACTTGAGTGTACAACTATTTCCAGAAATAATTTACAGTGTACATGTACATGAGTGTACAACTATTTCCAGATAATTTACAGTGTACATGTACATGAGTGTACAACTATTTCCAGAAATAATTTACAGTGTACATGTACATGAGTGTACAACTATTTCCAGAAATAATTTACAGTGTACATGTACATGAGTGTACAACTATTTCCAGAGATAATTTATAGTGTACATGTACATGAGTGTTCAACTTTTTCCAAAGATAATTTACAGTGTACATTACCATTTACATAATACACTAGTGTACAAATCATGTAATTTAAAAACTGTACTTTAGATGCTGAAACACCACTGAGTGTTTTTGAAACCTGAGTGATGCAAACTTACCACACATAGAAATTCAATGAACTGGTATTTCAAATACCTACTCATGTTAAAATTGAATGTCTACAGTATTTACCTTATGGGCTAGACCATGCTAAAATTTGATCACTGACCACGATGTAAAGGATCTTCCCAAACTAAATGTTATCAAGTCTTAAAAACTGTTACACTCATAATAAACTGTCACACCCATTATCAGCAGTAACATGTTTACAAAAGAGTTACACTCTCTATAATGTGTTACACTCGATATATAAACAGATACATTTACTTGTAAGTTTCACTGTATAATGTTAGACTCAAAGTATATATTACGACCCACAATATAAACTGTTACACTGATAGTAAAGTTACACACATACTCAAGAATAGTGACTTTCAAAAATGTCAATGTATTACATTCACTACAGATATACTGTTATATTTTTCACTAGCTACTTACAATACCTTAGCTACATGATATAATACCAGTACTTTACTCAAGTACAACAGATATCAATAACATATACTGGTTAAAAAGAAAAAGGGAAGATACTGTGACTAAAGTGATAATCACTGAGTGTCCAACAAACTTCTATAAATTTATTTATTGCATGATTTCATCAGCAGTAAATACAAGTAAAGTCTATGTTTGATTAAATCTATTGGTAATGTGAAGTCAAGGTCATCCATAACCGTGAAAAATGTATATAATTCCTCAATTCCATTTTCTCTTCATTTAAATTTTCTCTAATTTCATAATTATGCAGTGTGATTATCAATAAATGTACTAACAAAGCCTACATTTTCTGTACATGATTGTATGAAAATTTTAATAATTACACAGTCATAGTCCGTCATACACTGAATCAAACCATGCTTTGGAACACACAAACCCAATCAGTTCAGATGGATGGCTCATTAACAATTAAAAAAAATTATTGCTAGGCATTGTTCTTCTATAGACCATATCATATTCTTACAGTTACAACAATACCATGTAAATTTCATTTAACAATTGACTTTATAAAATTGATTGTAAAACATCTCTATATAGAAACATATTGGGAACTAATTTTTGCATTGAAATACAAGTCCATGCATTCCTTTCTCTAAAGTTTAACAAAGTAGCTTCCTATGACATGGTAAAGGCATTAGATAAACTTATCGCTCAGCATCATGAACTCTCTTCATGTTCTGTAACTCTGTACTGTTCTGCCCACCTGTGTGTGGACATGTCACATCTACACCTGTACTGTCATGGACTCCTCATCTGCATATTTTCCCTGAAATGAGAAGGAAAATAAAACACAGTCAAAACCTATACACCCTATTTCGATATTTAAACCTCTAAAATTGATGCTAAACATAATGGGATTGGTGATGTCAAATAAATTGCTGTCATCAGATAGTGGACATCATATGACTGACCATGACAGAAGAGACGAGGTGATTCAAATAGGTCAGTTTGCTTATAAAATTGTAAATATAACCACTTAAGCTCAATAACTCTAAGTCTCTAGAACACCAAAACACAACCAGGTATTATCTCCCTTACCTGTTCATCCAGTAACTTCTGCATCAGCAGTTGGGGGCTGGGTCTGTCTTCACCGTCATAGTGCCAGCAGATCTTCATCACACGGTATCTGGAACACAGCACCATTCATTACATCATCAGCTATTATGTGCCATGACCTAGATATCACTGATAGTGTGAAGTCCAGTAACGTTGGAATTTTACACAAAATGTGATTTTCATGCTGGATATCTATTTTACTGTAAAAAAGAAATTTTAGTGCCCTAATGGATTATTATTTTTTGTATTTAGACATACATTGTAAGAAAAAATAACTTTAAATGGCTGAGAATGCTACAAGAATTCTGTTAAAAAAAAATCCTTTAAATTTCAAGGACATTCAACAATGTACAGTCCTCCATAAAAGTTGCTGTCAGATTTTATCACAGGATTTTTTCTTTCTTGAATTATGCAAGTCGTGTTAAAATTGCTTTTGAAAGCTGATGTTCCTCTGTAGAAGACTAACCAAGACAGCTGTTTAACTAACTTCCCTGGGAAAAAATGAGAAAACAATTTAGCAAAGTAAAAGTTTGAAAAGCCACTGGACCAGTTAACTCACAGTGTAAAGTTCGCCATCTCGGGTTTCCGAGGCAGGACGTTCTGTTTCAGGGCCTCCCTGTGTCCATCCTCATCCAGGTTCTGGTACGGGGCCTGCCCCAGGCTGAAGAGCTCCCACATCAGCAGACCCAGGGACCAGCTGTTACCAGGCAGAACATGAGTTTGATAAATGTTACAACCCGAAACCATTGGCTACTTGCATGTCTTTTTGTTATTCTCAATTTCGAAAGCTTAGAAATTTCCTGTATAATTCTTAATTGAGAATTTTCATTGAAATTTTATAACATAGGAAAATTATTATTGTTATTTACTCTTTATTCTTCAAGATCATAATCATGAATACTCACCTAAAGAAAATCACATTCAAACCCAATGACCATTATATAAAAACTAACTTGAGTTATCAATGAATGTGATCAATATCCCACACTAGAACACCTTGATTATTCAATAAAATTAGATAGTGATTTTTTATAAAAATGTAACACAATTGGACATCACATGTTTTCCTATATATCCTCTACTCTACTTTGAGAGATAAATAATAACCATTAGCCAGGGTTAAGTGGGGCATTTACATTTCTGACTATCAGGTTCTGTTATTACATACCTGACTATCAAGAAGTGCACTTACATATCTATCACGATGGACACTTACATATCTGACTATCACGATGGACACTTACATATCTGACTATCAAATAGGACACTTACATATCTGACTATCAAGAAGGAACTTACATAACTGATTATCAAGATGGACACTTACATATCTGACTATCAAATAGGACACTTACATATATGACTATCAAGATGGACACTTACATAACTGACTATCAAGATGAACACTTACAAATCTGACAATCATGAAGGACACTTACATATCTGACTATCAAGAAGGACACTTACATATCTGACTACAAGATGGACACTTACATATCTGACTAACAAGATGGACACTTACATATCTGACTATCAAGAAGGACACTTACATATCTGACTATCAAGATGGACACTTACATATCTGACTACAAGATGGACACTTACATATCTGACTATCAAGATGGACACTTACATATCTGACTATCAAATGGACACTTACATATATGACTTTCGTCTAAATTGCTGTCTTTCTAGAATTTTGCAATGAAAACTGTACAAAAAGCTGCATTTTACGGTGCCAACAGACAAAGATTGTTAAGTTCTTTGTAAATCATGTATACATTTGCTTCATAATACATTTGGAGTTGTTTCCCACCCATTTTATTACCCCTCATTGACCATAATTGGACTGTCCCTCATCAGTGTCGCTCATATACTCTGATACATAATAGGTAGAAAATGCATTACAGCTACTAAAGTCTGCTGAGGTTTCATTGACTAAGGTCTTATTTACACAATAAAAGCGTAACTTTAATTTCTCTTGTAACATTTGCTACTGATTTCGTTCAAAATTTAACTGTCCCCTGGATAAGCGTCACTCCTGTAACAAAGATGTACAAATGCAAAATAATAACTGATCCCCCAAGTCTTTTGAAAGTGATCTCCCTTAAAACACTTTATCAACTTCCTGTTGTACAAGTGGAAAAGGCGGCATTTTGAAAAACTTTGAAAGAAGATGCATCTGATGCCAGAAAAGCAAGTACATACTATGCATAATTTTTGATTGGGTCACATCTGTTACACTTTTATCTTTTTTTTTCAACAGATATTGTATTAATATGTTTGTGCAATTGATTCAGAAAAGTTGTGTATTTTGTATAAAAAGTGTTTACCCCAACTAGTGAGACTTCATGTGGTTTGAAATAGGTTTTTATCACAAATATATCACTCCCGTAACAGTCACTCCCGTAACATGCTTTTTTGTAACAGGAGTGACTACAATTGTTACAGGTGTGACTTTTTCGTCATTTTAGCAGATATTTATATTGTATAATGACAAACTTGTTGATGTTTTGTGCAATTCTAGCTGTTGGGATATCATTTTTATATTAAGTGTATGTTATCCTCAGCTATATGTGCATGGGATCCAGAGAACCAATAAATTGATTAATTTCTGTTACAGGAATGACTGTTACTTGTTACAGTAGTGACATTTCTTTGTTTACAAAAACATACTTGAAATGTATGTTAGATTAGAAGATGAAATAAGACTCCTACTAATTCTCTATAACTTTAACCATTTCATACATATTTTGCATTTTATCTTAAGTCATGGAACCAACCTTTGGTGAAATTTGTTACAGGTGTGACAGGGCATTGTTACAGGCGTGACTTTCTATTCATTTTTCAGTTCATTTGCTTACCCTCATGTGGGGGTGTGTTTGCATATGGTTCAACTAAGAGAACAGCTGAATTAAGAGTCAGAATCATCATAGAGATGGTACTTCATGAAAAAATGTACCTAGACAATGATTTCCTGTCACAAGGACTTGATGAGAAAAGAAGGGGTAATTACCTCGCAAACAATATGCACAATACTCAGAATAACTTTGAATGATAACTTAATAAAAACAATTTATGAAATAGAAGTTATGAAAATAAGGGCAAATGGAAACTTCATGGGTATTTGGCAAATGCATTCATTAGCAAGTGTACTGAAATTGTTTTTTTTTCTTCAGTTTATCCAAAGCTTAAGGATGACCAACTGTCTAAAGAAATTTGAACAGGTTAATTCTTCCAAAACAGGTCAGGTGCAGCAATGCCCCAGTCTTAATAATGTGGAATTGGGTTCCATTTCACTTCATTGTACTTCTGCCTGTGGAAGTACATGTAGACGAAACTAACAATAAAGTAGGGTGACAGGAATGTAAAACTGATGTGAGGTTTGAGATTGAGCTGTGAGGAGCCTACAAGCATTGGGACAGAGGAGAGTAAGAGTGAGGGGGCTGAGCTTAGTAATGTAATAGGGATTGGAGGAAAGTAAGAGTGGGGGGGGGGGGCAAGGAGAAAAAGAGATAAGTAATATGGGGGAGTAAGGAGGGGGGGAGAAAAAGAGTGAGAGTGTGTGGGGGGGGGGAAGTAAAAGGGCAACAGGACAGAAACATCAAAGGGGCAGAGGAAATAAAGAAACAGGGGGACAAGGAGATTAAGAATGAGGTGGCAGAGGAATTAAAGTCAGGCGACCAAAGAGTTTGAAAAGAAAAGAGTCAGGGAACGAAGGTGAATAATAGTGAGTGGGTAAAGAAGGGGGGCCGAGGTCATAAGAGTCATGGGCAGGAGTAGGTCAGGGCGATTCAGTAAGAGTCAGGGGGCCGAGGTAAAAAAGAGTCAGGGGCCAAGATCAGTAAGAGTCATGGGGCTGAGGTAAGAGTCATGGGACTGAGGAGAATAAGAGTCAGGGGGTCAAGGAGGCTAAGAGTCAGGGGATGGAAGTCAGTAAGAGTCATGGGGCCGAGGAGGCTAAGAGTCAGGGTGGAAGTCAGTAAGAGTCATGGGGCCGAGGAGAATAAGAGTCAGGGGGTGGAAGTCAGTAAGAGTCATGGGGCCGAGGAGGCTAAGAGTCAGGGGGTGGAAGTCAGTAAGAGTCATGGGGCCGAGGAGGCTAAAGAGTCAGGGGGAAGTGTGAAAAGTACAAGAAAGACTTTATCCAGGACTAGTGTTTGACTCTGGTGTTGATGATCTATTTGTACAGTGCATGTATGAGGTTGGTAGAAAGAATACCAGCTGCTTTTTTTGGCCCCCAAAAATTGCACGACAGGTGCTGGTATGACTACAGTAACATATCCTTGATACCAGAGCAAGTTAAGATTCAGTCATCATCTTCTCATTACACAGTGAATGAAAGCCTCTGGCGATCCTTGTCTGAATTTCAGACTTCATAATTCCTGATGACAGTTTCCATTTTATTTGATACTTGAACCCATTCTCTTTTGTAGTGGTCTAGTAAATACTTTGTGACTACATATACAGTAAACCCTCATCTAACCTGCATTGATTAAACCTGCTGCCTCGTTATACCCGTGAAAATATATAAAGCTCTGAAATGACTTTTAAATAAGTATCTGAAACAGATACTTAAGACAGGTGAGCGCTTAAAACAGAAACATAGAAATGATATAAGAGTGCAGAAAACTCACAAGGAGCTGCCTGCACCTCTTGTTTCCTGCATTAAGTCTAATGTAAATGCTTTTTCAAAATTAGCCATATGAATCCTTTCATATTTGAACTCATTATAAACATATGTTCATAACAAACACTGTCGGTGTAACAAGGGTTCACTGTTTATGTATAAGAACTCCGGACGCTGGCATGTGGATTCTAACATAGGTTTGTTAAAACACTTGGATGTTAAGAATATTAACATATACATATATCTGACTATCAAGATGGACACCTACATATCTAAGTTCTGTAATTACATATTTACTATCAAGATGGGCACTATATATTATATCTTCTGTAATTACATATCCATCTTTAAAGTGGGGCACTTACATATCTGACTACAAAGTGTGTGTGTGGGGGGGGGGGCTACTTACATATACATCAAGTTGAGTACTTACATATCTGACTTCCAGGAGAAGCGATTATACAGGACAGACTCTGGTGACAACCAAGGCATATACTCTGGTGGCAACTCCACCTGTACACAGAAACAGACATCTCTTCAGACATGTGAACCAAAACCTGGGGAGTACATACACATACAGACAACACTGTATACACATACAGTACATACTTGTGGACCAAAACCTGGTGAGTACATACACATACAGTACATAATTGTGGACCAAAACCTGGTGAGTACATACACATACAGTACATAATTGTGGACCAAAACCTGGTGAGTACATACACATACAGTACATACTTGTGGACCAAAACCTGGTGAGTACATACACATACAGTACATAGTTGTGGACCAAAACCTGGTGAGTACATACACATACAGTACATACTTGTGGACCAAAACCTGGTGAGTACATACACATACAGTACATACTTGTGAACCAAAACCTGGTGAGTACATACACATACAGTACATACTTGTGGACCAAAACCTGGTGTGTACATACACATACAGTACATACTTGTGGACCAAAACCTGGTGAGTATATACACATACAGTACATACTTGTGAACCAAAACCTGGTGAGTATATACACATACAGTACATACTTGTGGACCAAAACCTGGTGAGTATATACACATACAGTACATACTTGTGGACCAAAACCTAGTGAGTACATACACATACAGTACATACTTGTGGACCAAAACCTGGTGAGTATATACACATACAGTACATACTTGTGAACCAAAACCTGGTGAGTATATACACATACAGTACATACTTGTGGACAGACACATACATATAGTACCCTCATTTTACAGATATATTACATAAATAAGATAAAATTCAAAGTCATAAAGATAAACATAAAACTTTGCTGTATCTGAGGTTGAAATAACTTTGGCCTGAATGTAATGCAATCCCTGATTCTAAACAGAATCTTCTTATTTATTAAAAAACTTGAGTCCAAGGCTACAGTTTCTGAATCCAGATGAAAGAGCTTGAATGTTACAGAGTGCAGAACATACGATTCTTATACCAAATGTAGATATATTACTTTATCAGGCATAAAACCAAATGCGTGCATCACTGAAACAGTCAATATTGCAAAATTTTTAAAGAGTGTGGGCACTTTTCACTTAACATAGTATGAAAAAAAAAAAAAACACTTTGTTTATGCAAAGATGTAAAATAGTTTTATACTTATGATTTTTTCTTTAAAACAAGAGGGCCATGATGGCCCTGAATCGCTCACCTGAGTACCATTGCTTCAACTGATGTCAAGGTTTTTAAACAGACAAGGATTCTGATATAACTTAATCTAAAACATTTTATCCCTGACAATACTACACACCAAATATCTAAGCAATGGGACATATGGTTTCAGAGAAGACTTGGGCGCAGGGTCATTTATCACCGTAGGGCCAAGACTTTGAAAATCTTTGTAATGAACCATTAGATGCTACTACATACCAAAAATCTTAGCTCTAGGCCTTATTGATTCATAGAAGAAGATTTTTTAAGATTTTCCTATTTAACTCTATGTAAAACAAGTGACCCCTGGTGTGGGGTCATTTATCACCATAGGGCTATGATTTGTACAATCTTGGTAGTGGCCCATAAGATGATGCTACATACCAAATATCTAAGCTCTAGGCCTAATGGTTTCATAGAAGATTTTTTAAGATTTTCCTATATAACTCTGTGTAAAACAAGTGACCCCTGGTGGGGGGTCATTTATCACCATAGGGCTATGATTTGTACAATCTTGGTAGTGGCCCATAAGATGATGCTTCATACCAAATATCTAAGCTCTAGGCCTTATGCATTCATGGAAGAAGATTTTTTAAGATTTTCCTATATAACTCTGTGTAAAACAAGTGACCCCTGGTGCGGGGTCATTTATCACCATAAGCTATGATTTGTACAATCTTGGTAGTGGCCCATAAGATGATTCTACATACCAAATATCTAAGCTCTAGGCCTTATGGATTCATAGAAGAAGATTTTTTAAGATTTTCCTATATTACTCTATGTAAAACAAGTGACCCCTGGTGCGGGGTCATTTATCACCATAGGGCTATGATTTGTACAATCTTGGTACTGGCCCATAAGATGATGCTTCATACCAAATATCTAAGCTCTAGGCCTTATGCATTCATAGAAGAAGATTTTTTAAGATTTTCCTATATAACTCTATGTAAAACAAGTGACCCCTGGTGCGGGGTCATTTATCACCATAGGGCTATGATTTGTACAATCTTGGTAGTGGCCCATAAGATGATGCTACATACCAAAAATCAAAAGGCTAGGCCTTGTGGTTTCGGAGAAAAAGATTTTTTCAAGTTTTTCCTATATTAGGCTATGTGAAATCAAGTGACCCCTGGGGCGGGGCCAATTTTGACCCCAGGGTCATAATTTGTACAATCCTGGTAGACAGTCATAAGATCATGCTACATACCAAAAATCAAAAGGCTAGGCCTTGTGGTTTCAGAGAAGAAGATTTTTTAAATTTTCATTTTTAAAATCTATTTTTAGCTCCTGTGACCTAATTATGCGATGGACCAGAACCATTTATACAACTTTAGTAGAGCTTCATCCAAGGAACATTCCTGCAAAATATTTTTCAAATTGGCCAAGCCGTTTAGGAGGAGATGTTGTTTGAAGCAATTGTTGACGCCGGACGCACGCACGCACGCACGGACGACGGACGACGGACGCCGGACAAAAGGCAATCAGAAAAGCTCACCTTGAGCACGTTGTGCTCATGTGAGCTAAAAAAAGTGACATGTTTGTATGCTGCAATCAAATGGGACAATTTTCCGTATATTTCATTGAACAAATAAGTAATAAGTAAACACAATGACTAGGACGACTACGACTACATACTTAGGACTAAGTACAAAATTAAGTGATACAGGCTCCTGGACATTAAATGTATAGAAAGTATGAGGACGGTTATAAATGGAGGCTCACATTGTCTGGAAGAACGTGGTCGGACTCCTCAGCCATGACCTGGGCCCAGGAAAAGTCTCCCAGCTTGGCTATGAGTGTGTCTGTCAGATACACATGTCCCAGTTGTAGAGTTCGGTGTACCACCTGTGTGTATAGTCACTTATCATATAATCTATTTTTAACAGTAAATAATTGTTTCTCTAGTTAAAAACCACATTACATATGTGACATACACTGTAAACTCTTAATAACGCGGGTTTGGGGGTCCAAGGTGGTGATCCGCGCTCTATGTGAATCCGCGTTATTGCTATTTCAGGTTAAATTCCCCCCCCCCATCCACTTATACTGTATGCTATATCAAGTAAAGCCATCCCCCACCCACCCGCTTACACTGTACCCGTAAAATCGGCGGTCAGTTTCTGTCTTATTCTTATTGTGCTTAATCGATAATCCGTATCAAAATGTGTGTTAATTTAATTAATTCAATTCGGCTCCTTTAATTATATCCTTTCAAAAACAAATGTGCGAAAGTAACTTAAAAGTCGGCGGTATAGTAAACGATAATGGGCTCTTAATTGTTTTACATATGACAGTTTGCCATCATTATTACGCTGACACGTGCTGAAGTGCGAAAACATAACAGGTTCATGTCATTAGTCGGGGGAAAAATAGCCGATATTGGCTTCTTAACTGTTTGACTTATGACAGTTTACCATTGTTCACGCACCTAAGTGTACTAGTGTGACTGGTTTTCAGCCTACAGCGAGAGAAACTAACACATATCAGGTAATCGGCGGATAACTGGAAACCGCTGTTTGTAAACAAAAATGGCGGCTACAATAGAATGATACATATGAAAAATACGAAAATTGCTATTTTTTTCCAAAAAAAAAAGGGGTCCATGGACATCCACGTTACATTAGATACAGTGTTGTTCCGAGGAGCGTTATAAGGAGTTTACAGTGTATGTTTTGAATAGTTCATATATTTGACTGTAAACTAATTTGTCTATAGGGACACTTCAAGTGTTTACACATGTATTCAGGTTGACTTACAGGCTATCAAATAGCTACACTGGGACAATTAATGGCAGACCTGGTTTACACAAATTAACACATTGTTTTGTTGGTAATACTCTTTGTAGGGTTTTAAACTTCACTGCAACAAACTGGATAAGTGCATTATATCTTCCTGAATGCACTTTTTTTTTTTGCAGTGTAAAAATGGTCTAACAATGTGAAAAGGAACAGTCAAACATGACAATGCCTGAACTTCTAAAGAATGACATGGACAGACAAGCATATACATGACTTCTTCTGGTCTCATATCTTAATAATAACAGGGTCGAATTCCACTATTTTTTGAACATTTCATAAAATAGTAATGGTGGAATGTATATCTACCTAGTTTAAGAATTTAAGTATTTCTTAGCGCCAAGTGTTGTTATTGGAATTCCAGCCAGAACTTGTTAGTATGTTTCGTTTACATGAATACTTTTAAAAAAATTAGACAGAAATAATGATTACGAAAATCAACTTATTGGCTCTGCTGTTGGCATTCGCATAAGCCTTAGTGTGGGTGGAAAAAAGTAGGACCCTGAGAAAACCCATGTGTTAAAACAGGCCACCCCTACCCTTTCACATACACAAGTACAACATCAGACCAACCTAGGATTGAACACAGGTTGCATTTGTGAGGAGCCAGGTTGTTAACCACTATGCTATCAGGATACCCAAGATGATTAGTTATGTGTTTGTTTATTGGATTTAACATCCCACCAACAGTATTTCAGTCGCTTGGAGACAATGTCTACTTGAGAAAGATACAGTGTTGCCACACTACAGTATCATGCTGTAGACATGTGGCATGATACCACACCACGTCACATTATCCTGACAACGACCAACTAGTCCCGAACTACCCCTATATGCTGAATGCCAAGCAAGGGAGCTATACCAGTACCATTTCTTACGAATTTGCTTTGTTGCGGCCCGAAATTGAATCCACAACCTCCTGATTCCGGGGCAGACGCTCTAACCACCCAGCCATTAGGACAAGTGTGTTTATAATTGACAAACCAATAACGAAAGGCTACCTTAAGTTTGTGGATATGGGATACAGCAGAACAAACGTCAATGGCAAATCTGACTAGCTGGCAGATATAGATGGGGTCAAGATTTGTCCCTTCATATTTGATCTCAAGGTCATGCAGGTAAGCGTGTATACCGGACAAGGCACACTTCTCTAAGGCAATACACAACACATCTGAAATTATAGAAAACAATGGAAATAGTCAAGATTGTGCTATAGTCCTGCCAGAAAATTTCCAAAAGAGGTTGGCAGTATATACACAGATACATTGCAGCTTAATTATAAATCTATTTTTAGCAGCAAAATTATGTTAAGTGTGAAAGGAAGTGTTAGCAAATGAATATTCAGAATTTAAAAAGAAGTTTATTGTAATACATGTAAAAAAAGAAATGTTTATAAAACATATATGCCCCCCCTCATATGCCATAATATCTATATAGCTATATTATATGTATAATGTTTGGCTAAATCAAAAGTGGTCATTTATTAGTCATGCACAATCTCCATACTAAGTTTGAAGTTCCCATGCCCAGGCGTTCTTAAGTTATTGATTGGAAATGGTTTAGTCACCATTTTAACATAAAATCCCAGTAAATCAAAGTCACTGTGACCTTGACCTTTGACCTATTAACTCCAAAAACAATAGGGTTCATCTACTGGTCATGACCAATCTCCATACTAAGTTTGAAGTTCCTAGGCCAAGGCGTTCTCAAGTTATTGATCGGAAACAATTTGATCACCATTTTCCAAATCAAGCCCAGTAAATCAAGGTCACTGTGACCTTGACCTTTAACCTAGTGACTCCAAAAACAATAGGGTTCATCTACTGGTCATGACTCCAAAAACAATAGGGTCCTTCTACTGGTCATGACCAATCTCCATACTAAGTTTGAAGTTCCTGGGCCCAGGCGTTCCCAAGTTATTGATCGGAAACAGCTTGGTCACCATTTTCAAAATCAAGCCCAATTAATCAGGGTCATTGTGACCTTGACCTTTGACCAAGTGACTCCAAAAACAATAGGGTTCATCTACTGGTCATGACCAATCTCCAGACTCAGTTCAAAGTTCCTCGGCCCAAGCGTTCCCAAGTTATTGATTGGAAACTGTTTGGTCTACGGACCGACCGACAGATAAGTGCAAAGCAATATGCCCCCTCTTCTTCGAAGAAGGGCATAACAATCCAGTATAAAATATAAAAATATTATATAAACAAGAGGGCCAAGATGGCCCTAAAGACGCTCACCTGAAAAAATTGCCTTCATTGCCTGTACAAGTTACTAAATTATAGCATAGTTGTACTGTCAGAATACATAATCTATGACATCATTTCAGTTCAATGAACAAAACAGTGCCTGTGGTTAAAATTTGAAGTCATACTTGACTGAGAGATAGTATGGCTTTAACACACAAATTTAAACATTAAAAGGGACATAACTCCTGAACTGTGGCCTTTAGTGTGTAAACAAGATTTTTCTAAGATTTGACCTATTGACCTACTTTTCGGTCCGGCCCGGCCCATTTTCGATCTGGTTCGAGATATCATCAAGACAAACATTCTGACCAAGTTTGAGGAAGATTGGATTAAAATTGTAGCCTCTAGTGTATAAACAAGATTTTTCTAAAGGGTTCAAGATATCATCAAGACAAACATTCTGACCAAGTTTGAAGAAGATTGGATCAAAATTGTGGCCTCTAGTGTGTAAACAAGATTTTTCTAAGATTTGACCTACTGGCCTACTTTTTAATCCAACCTGACCCATTTTCAAAAGGGTTCAAGATATCATCAAGACAAACATTCTGACCAAATTTGAGGAAGATTGGATCAAAATTGTGGCCTCTAGTGTGTAAACAAGATTTTTCTAAGATTTGACCTACTGACCTACTTTTTGATCCAACCTGACCCATTTTCGAAAGGGTTCAAGATATCATCAATACAAACATTCTGACCAAGTTTGAGGAAGATTGGATCAAAATTGTGGCCTCTAGTATATAAACATCAAAATTGTTGACGGACGACGGACAATCAAGTATCCCAAAAGCTCACCCTGAGCTATGCTCAGGTGAGCTAAAAATATATAACAAGGGTGTTCTTCCAAACACATGTGTTACCTGCTGAAGCGTGATGGTAAAAATGTGACAGACAGACAGACTGACCAAAAAATAGTGTCAAACACACACAAAAATCCAGTATAAGTGATTATCTACATCAAAGCCTGGCTGCACATTTTCTCTTCCATGGTGCTAATATGGTAATTGTTTAACTTACATGCCATATGAAATTGGAAAAAACAATATATCGTTACAATCAAATTTCTTCAATTTTAGAAAAGTATAAAGAGGATGATTATGAAACCATTGTCCCAAAACTTTTATAATCAGGAAATCCACTTCATCAACACAGGCCAATTTTCTCAAGATCTCTATCACTTTGCTTTGTCTCCACATATGCCTGTACAGATTGGTTTCCAGCTTCTTACCTTTGTTCTGGTATGTGGTGATGAGGTTGACAATGGTGACATGGGAACCAGCCAGGGTCAGGATCTCCACTTCCTGTTGCAGTCTCTGTATGACTGTCTCTCTGTTTGGCAAGTCTGTAACATTCACACATAGGCTTTCATAACATCTCAGTATTTTCAGATTTACCTACTGTCACTCAACTGTGCCTTTTTACACTCAGGCGTTTGTTCAGTATGCTAAACAGTACGCATGTGTTTGGTTACAGTTGGCTGTAAAACAGTCTTAGTATCATAAACCTTAACCCTTTCCCTCATATAGACTCATTTTGACACACTCAATAGGTACCACATAAAGCCTGATCTGCAGAAGACCACAGTTAAACCTTACCAAATTTAATTACAAAATCCTCATTTCCAGACCACTGAGGAGCAGCGAACAGCATAAAACCTGATCAGCCTGCGAGTTACTCGCAGGCTGATCTGATTTTATGCTGTTCGCATAGGTCTTTTCATGGTTTCCTCTATGAGGGAAAGGGTTAATGTTCACGTATACCTACAGCACAAGATACACGTGAAAAGCATGGTATATGTCCCCATGACATCTTCATGGCTGACCGTATGCGAATGATTGCATAAAATTTGACATAATGAATGTCTATCTGGTTTACTGTTCTGTATGCAAAGGTGTTAAAATAGGACTGTGTGAGATTAAGGATTAAACCAAGATCAAATTCAACCTCATGGCTCTCCTTGATATAAAAAACTTTCCCATTTTATAGACTAGATACTGAACATGGACACATCTATGTCTCCTCTGCGCTTAATGGTATAGGTATTTCCAATGGCAGTTCCATTCAAAAATGTAAATTACTTATCTTTGAAATATATGTACAAGTATTTAAAAAAAAAATAAACATTGATTATTTTGTAAGAATTAAAATAAAAAATATACAAAATTCAATTTCACAATCTGTTAATAACAAACACATCAAATATGTGTAAAAAAATGAAACATACATAATACTGTTTCAAAATCATTTTATATGCTAACCTAAAATTAATAAATAAATGAATATATCTCAAAGGAACAGACAAAAGCAAAAACATTAGGAATCAAACTGCACCTGTCAACTGTGAATATTTGACGCAACATTCCCTGGTCTGTTTCCCCTGCGAGATTACCTCCCCTAAATACAGGCTGCAGAACTTCCCATCCTGTATTTTCTCCTTTAGTTTGATTTGAGCTGCATTAAGGTTTCCTAGCAACAATGAAGTAGGCTCAGTCTGACTGAGTGAAGAGTGACAAGATGATTGGTTGTCTGCATCGCCATGGTGATTTGTGGAAGTTTCTTGATGTGATGACCTCGGGTTTTGCTACAAAAAGTTAAAAGACATTTAATTATTTAACATTATATTCCAATGTCAAACATTTTGCAGTAGTTAATGACTAATGTAAAAAACAGCAACAACAACAAAAAAAGTCTTAAGGTATTTCACACTGATGAGGTGTGTCACAACCTCTTTATTGCCTGAAAGCATTGGTGGTTAGTCAACAGTCAAACCTAATCAGCTTGAAAGAAATAACAGGACTTGTAAGTTGTTGTATATTGTTTCAAAAGTGATGTGATACATGTAGGAATTAGGAGAGGTATGGTTCAGAGATGATAGACACAACACATATGAATCAAAAGAAGATTTTTTTGTATGAGAATAATACATGTACAGTCAAACTTAGGTGACTCTAACACTGAAGACTGGAACACCATACTTTACTCAAACACATTTCAAGTTCCCGGCAAAACTGTTCTTTATTCTTTATTGTTCGACCTGGGATGAGTCGAACACTGATGGTCTTCAACCAAAATAGCACGACTTTGACCTTTGAAATATGGAATTGAGTCATGCACTTTAACAGTCTCACAATAATGAACAAGAGCTGTCTGAGGACAGCACGCTTGACTATTCAAAATGCTTGTTGGTAAATCAAATGAAATCTATTTCCCTACCCAGTAACAAGAGCTGTCCGAAAGACAGCATGCTCGACTATTCGGGTATTTGATAGTGACGCAATACCATTGTATTAAAGCAGCATTAAAATAATTTATGTGACTCAATTTAGCAGACATTAATTTAGTTCAAAAAACTTTGACCAAAAATGTTAACGCAAATTTCTAAGTCGAAAAAGGCCCATAATTTGAGTAAAATTCTAGCAAGAGTTGTTCATCTTGGTTAAACAGGTCCATTTTATGTTTAGGAAGACTTGTATGAAGTTTAAATCCAATACACCAAGTGCTTACTGAGTAATAATATTAACTTAGTTGCAGAAAAACTTTAACCAAAAATGTTAACGCAAATTTCTAAGTTGAAAAAGGCCCATAATTTGAGTAAAATTCTAGCAAGAGTTGTTCATCTTGGTTAAACAGGTCCATTTCATGTTTAGGAAGACTTGTGTGAAGTTTAAATCCAATACACCAAGTGCTTACTGAGTAATAATATTAACTTAGTTGCAGAAAAACTTTAACCAAAAATGTTAACGCAAATTTCTAAGTCGAAAAAGGCCCATAATTTGAGTAAAATTCTAGCAAGTGTTGTTCATCTTGGTTCTGCAGGTCCATTTCATGTTTAGGAAGACTTGTGTGAAGTTTAAATCCAATACACCAAGGGGTTACTGAGTAATGACATTAATTTAGTTGCAAAAAACTTTAACCAAAAATGTTAACGCAAATTTCTAAGTTGAAAAAGGCCCATAATTTAAGTAAAATTCTAGCAAGAGTTGTCCATCTTGGTTCTGCAGGTTGGTTTCATGCTTAGGATGACTTGTGTAAAGTTTAAATCCAATACACCAAGTGGTTACAGAGTTATGATATTAACTTAGTTGCAGAAAAACTTTAACCAAAAATGTTAACGCAAATTTCTAAGCTGAAAAAGGCCCATAATTTGAGTAAAATTCCATCAAGAGTTGTCCCTCTTGGTTCTCTAGGTTTGTTTTGTGCCTAGAAAGACTTGTGTAAAGATTGATTGCAATACACCTACTGGTTTCTTAGATATGACTGCCAACGCCAACGCCGACGCCGGGGCGAGTAGAATAGCTCTCATATTCTCCGAATAGTCGAGCTAAAAATGATATACCTTGATAGTCTGATACCCCTTAATATTTTTATGAAGCTTAAAATCAATCCCAGGCCTAGTTACTGAGACATAAGCATAATAACACTGTGCATGCAAAACTTTAACCATAAATCCAAGCAAGAAAAGGGCCATAATTTGCATAAAATTCAGTCCAAAAAGTTATCCTCCTTGGATTTCTGATGCCCCTGAAGACACTCCTTAACTTTCTAGTCAATTCCACAAGCAATTTCTAAGATATAGGCTGGATAGTAGATTGAATGCAAAAATTTAACCAAAATTCTAAGTTAAAAGGGGGACATAATTTTTAATATATTCCATCAAGTGTTATCTTCCTTTATAGTATGATACCCCTAAACACATCAAATATGCTTTAAATCAATCCAATGCCTGGACTCTGAGATATGCATGAAAGTACCTTGCATGCAAAACTTTAATCAGAATTTCTAAGTTAAAAGGGGCCATAATTTGTAATATATTCCATCAAGAGTTATCTAACTTGGTTGTCTGATGCCCCTAAACATATTCATAAACTTTCAAGTCAATACCATAATGATTATTGAGATATAAGGTTGCATGCTTTTACCAAAAGCTGCAAAGCCAATGCCGACGCCAGGGCGACCACAATAGCTCTCATATTCTTCGAATAGTCAAGCTAAAAATTGTATAAAGCTATTTCTTTTTTTCTAAAATATCATGATGCATCACAAAGTAAATGACTGGACAAAGAAATTTGATGAAATTTTTTTCTTCAAAAAACAGACGAGCTACAACCCATCATCATAAATCCTTCCTCCTACCAAAAATTCTTTAATTCATCTTCAGACTAAACAATTTTAACATTTCTTACCAATTTAATAACAAATTCTTCTACAACCATCTGTACAGTAAGCTCTGTATTCTGTACTGAGTCTCACACTATATATATATTTATCCTGAACGAGGGTTGATCAATAAATTTGTGGACACATTTAATAACTAACTTAGAAGTATAAAACTTGTATCAAATAAATATGAATGTCTTCCCTATCGCATGCTGAAATTTTGTTTAAATACAATCAACTGTTGTACAATAACATCTAAACACACTTAAGTAAAGTACATCACCACAGCTCAAAAAATAATGTCATGATGTTTACTTCGAAATCTAGATTTCTTCTTCTCTGCCATGGATAGAAGCCTGGATACCCATTCAGCATTTATCCTTTACCAGTGTTCCCAAATACCCCCAGTATTTTAGTCCCAAATTGGTTTTCAGTACCCCCAGTTTTGAGAGAAAAGTAACAAATCTTTTATAGAGAGGGTACAAAAATTCAAGAAAATCACAAATTTAACCCCCTTTTTCAAATCTTAGTGGGAACACTGCTTTACATGCACAGATTACTAGTATTAAAATAAATAATTTCTGCACTGTGCCAAAAGTATGTCATCTAAGTCACTAGGCTCTTGTATGGTGAGCATTCAGAAAATTTTAATGTCTTATATAAAAGGCTTGCACTCGTTCCATCATGTGTTGAACAGTAGGCCAACCGTACCTTTCTTCATCCCTTATACTCTGTCTGCCATCATTAAAGCATTCATGATATTTGTATATCAGAGATCTACATACACATATTCCATTCACCACTCGTTCCAATATATTTAAGTCTCCCAAACAAAGTTTATAACTGCTTTTTGTCTATAGTGACGTTTTCTTTGGAGACACCATCTCCATTGACATTAATAACAAACGTTTAAATTAATTGTCACAAACTTAAGTGCTTAATAGAAACGACATTAAGATAATCGTGAATGACAATGTCTGATTAAGGGGACTTTTTCAGCCGATCTATATGCTGGATTTCCAAGAACAAGCCAATTAGCAATTTCCAAAAGATTTCACCTGTGGTGGAGACTTAAAATAGGGTTGCTATAGCAGCCAGTATTAAGTACACCATATGACCTACCTGGCTGTAATGATACATGAATATAGGAATTTGGTTGATGATTATAACATACAAAATGTATGACGAATGATATATTTTTTACTGAATTACAGCACAGGTCCACAAATTTATTGATCAACCCTCATACATTGACCTTATTCAAAACTTTCTTACGATTTCCACACGCGTGTTGTGATACACAACAACGGGATCTTCTGCCTTTGGGGACTTCTTCTGCCTGCGATGCTTGAACCAGCAGACTATCAGTAGGATGGTCAGGCAGCAGACGACTCCGCCCACTGAGCAACCGATGGCTATCTGGATGGGTGTACTAAGGCTGTCAGACGGCTCACTACTAAGTAGGGCTGGAAATACAAGGCAAGCATAATACTAAAGGGGTTACAGTTAATTAGATTTGCATGATTTATACAGTATGAAACTACGGTACACCTGCACTTTCTATAGTTGTCATAGATCACAAATTGAAAATGGTTCAAATTTATTAAAGAAGGGCAATAATTTTTTTTTATTTTAAGATTTACAGTCAAGCCAACTCAAGTTTTCCCAAACCCCCCCCACCCCCCAAAAAATGTTTTTGTTTTTTTTAACTAAATTTTATTTTTTGAGCCAAAGCGGCAAACTGCCACATATTCCATGTATGTTGGGAGCCGTCTTTTAAATGCAACATTAATTCAAGCGTTTACTTACATTGAGTCAGTATGTGAGCAATACTGAGCGAAGTATGCAAAATGTTTATATCCCAAATGTATCAAAAAGCAATTATATGACATCTATATAGATGAAACAAAATGTCCACATGCTCGCTAGTCTTGTTTTTGTTTCTTAAATCTTTATCTATTCATAAACATAGAATGCCACTTCTTGGATAGATTCTACGGAGGTGGAGTATACAATACAGCTGAGGGATGGCTTGCTCGACTGTATCTGCGCACATAATTTAATCATCTTTTGGTTAAAATCAACAAGTGTTTTACGAAAAAAGAATTTTTTAAATTGTTTATTGCTTGTAAAAAGAAATTTAAATGATCTTGATTTATTAACGACACATCAGTCTAATACATCAAAGTCACAATATGTTTTAGTTTTAAGTGATAATCATAAAGTTAACAATGTTGATATCCTGTCACATTGAAATGAGTTGAATCGTAGCATGGATAACCCCAATAAAATTTGGTGGTTGGGTCTTGTGATTAATTATGGGAATTTTACCAGATGTGTGAAAAAACATTGTGATGGCAACTTATGGACAAACAGTTGGGGACATTGTTCAGAAAAATATGGGAAATGACTCAGAAATTAATGTACTAAAGTAACATATTAAAAGGGAAATTTTTGGTCCACATCTTATTTATTTTTATTTTCCTCCTCCTACCCTCAACTTTTAGAAAAAAATATCCGTAAATCTTTTAATAAAGAAAACTGGCCTAGTGCTTTTTAATCTCTAAAATATCAAGAGACTTTTTTTTTTACAAGAACATACGTATTCCCCTTAGCCATATGTCAGATGTATGCTCCTGTACAATTTCAAGATCCTACCTGAAATACTTTGTATTTATTACTGATAATATATTGCATAAATATATATAACTTATGCCTAATTATGTACAGTGTGGAGTGGGATGACCTCGACCCACACACACCTACTGACAAGGAAAATAAATGGGGTGATCCTGATTATAGGGACCTGAGATTAAAAAAAAAATACTTTGGGGGATAGGCTCGACACAAGATATTGTGACAGACTGCAGACTGACAACCCTGGCAAAATCAAAAGTGTTACTTGGAACACGTTTCACAGCTGAGGCATGATGGAAAAAAAAATGTAACAGACTAACAGAAACAGACAGACAGACGGCCGGACGGCCGGACGGATGGACGGACGGACGGACGGACGGACGGACGGACGGACGGACGGACGGACGGACGGACGGACGGACAGACAGACAGACAGACAGACGACATAGAAGTGATCCCTATTAATCACCAAATGTCTCTTCCCAATACATGGGAGGGATGGAGCCTGTGAATGCCATACCAGATGACCTGATTTTATACTGATCACAGGGGCCATTTCCTTGGTAACTTTCATGAGGTACAGGGCACAAGGCAAATAAGTCATCACTTACCCTGGGTACATGTTGGGCCTGTCCAGCCTGTCTCACAGGCATATGGGCACCGCCCATCCACAGGAAAACATGGGCTACTGTTCTTACAGTGTCCACACGTCTCCTTACAGTTCTCCCCATATGTGCCTGGCAGGCAGTCTGTAACATAAAATGTACCTCAGCCTCACTCACTGGTCACCTGGTTCAGGACCTGGGTTTAAGTTCTCGAGATATACTACAGTACAATCTCAGGCTCAAATTCAATTATCACACACTAACCCTTAACCTTATATATATTCATGTACCAATTTATGATTTGATGAATATTAATTACTTGATTTTAAATGGTTCATGAAGTAATGAAATTTTCTTAGCCACAGTTTACTGTGTAGGAACTGAGCTACAATATTGGATAAGAAAACAGAGTAGACCCTGCCCTGTTTGCCTATGTATTAAAATGAGTCTATATGAAATTACAGGAATAATGACACTAAATTTTAGAAACATATTTGATGAATGAAAATCATACTTAAGGACATGTGCAATACTTTTTGAGAACATGGGGTCTAGCCTGAACTTCATGAATCATCTCAAACTGAGATATTCAACAACAAAAATCTCTAATTCTGCTTCACTTAAGTTTAGAAAGTTTGAAATTAAACATAATTTTCTGTAAGAACATGCTTGTAATTGCAGAATGTTTATTCTCTTTGTCAGTCAGTATGGGAAATAAATAAAATTTGAAAAAATTAATTTCAGCGTTTGACACATTTCAGCCAGGTATCACGATGGAACACCCGCTTTGAAATTCAGGAGTTCCTTATGAAAATTTGAAGTCCCTGTCACATTACTCAGATATAGGATGGATTCCTTCACACAACCATTACTTGAAATGTTGCAATTTATCAAAGAGGGTTTTGGTGGTTCCTTAAGTTTGACAAACTTTCCAGAACATAAAAATCATTATGTTTTGGTATTAAGCTGCATATTTGATTCTCATGATATTTATATCAAAATGAGAGCAACTGCAATTTTTAGTTTCAACCATTTTGACTCATTGATGAAAAGAGCAGACACTGTCTGACCTACACAATCTGCACAACATCTTACACAATCTGCACAACATCTTACACAATCTGCCCATCCTACACAATCTGCTCAACGTCCTACACAATCTGCACAACATCCTACACAATCTACATAACATCCTACACAATCTGCACTACATCATACACAATCTGCACAACATCATACACAATCTGCTGAACATACTACACAATCTGCACAACATCATACACAATCTGCTCAACATCATACACAATCTGCACAACATCCTACACAATCTGCACAACATCCTACACAATCTGCTCAACATCATACACAATCTGCACAACATCATACACAATCTGCTGAACATACTACACAATCTGCACAACATCCTACACAATCTGCTGAACATCCTACACAATCTGCTGAACATACTACACAATCTGCACAACATCATACACAATCTGCTGAACATCATACATAATCTGCACAATATCATACACATACTGCATAATATCATACACAATCTGCACAACATCATACACAATCTGCTGAACATCCTACACAATCTGCACAACATCCTACACAATCTGCTGAACATCCTACACAATCTGCTGAACATACTACACAAACTGCACAACATCATACACAATCTGCTCAACATCATACAAAATCTGCACAACATCCTACACAATCTGCTGAACATACTACACAATCTGCACAACATCCTACACAATCTGCTGAACATCCTACACAATCTGCTAAACATACTACACAATCTGCACAACATCATACACAATCTGCACAACATCATAGACAATCTGCACAACATCCTACACAATCTGCACAACATCCTACACAATCTGCACAACATCCTACACAATCTGCTCAACATCATACACAATCTGCTGAACATACTACACAATCTGCACAACATCATACACAATCTGCTCAACATCATACACAATCTGCACAACATCATACACAATCTGCTGAACATACTACACAATCTGCACAACATCATACACAATCTGCTCAACATCCTACACAATCTGCTGAACATCTACACAATCTGCACAACATACTACACAATCTGCACAACATCCTACACAATCTGCTCAACATCATACACAATCTGCACAACATCATACACAATCTGCATAATATACTACACAATCTGCTCAACATCCTACACAATCTGCTGAACATCCTACACAATCTGCACAACATACTACACAATCTGCTCAACATCCTACACAATCTGCACAACATCCTACACAATCTGCACATACTATACAATCTGCACAACATCCTACACAATCTGCACATACTATAAAATCTGCACAACATCCTACACAATCTGCATAACAGAGAAAAAATTCAAAATAAAATATGAAAACAAGCTAGGTTCAAATGAACGCTATGCACTCGCACAGGGGGCTGGGGGTGGGGGGCTTCAGACCTTGGGGGGTAAAGTTAGACCTTTGGGGTAAAGTTAGACCTTGGGGGTAAAGGTCACAATAGAGCTAATCAAGGTGCATGCACCTGTGAAGTTTGGAGGCTGTATGTGGAAGGACTACTGTATTATGGTTAAGACAGACAAACAAACAGACAGACCAAAAACAATATCCCCCCCCCCCCCCCCAAAAAAAAAAAAAAAAAATAATTTTCATATTCCATTTTGATTTCAGTAAATAAATAAATACTCATCGAGTCATCAATTTTTACATTAATCTTCATGAGGTAAAGGATTAACCTTTTGTTTCAGTATATCATCAATTTGATCTCTGACAATGTTCAACATTTCTAACATGTACAGTGTTTTGCATGCCACAAATTAACTATGCCAATAACACCTGAAAACAAGGGTCAGGACTGCCACAAAATACGCCCATCATGGTATGGGGACTCTCAGAAATAGCTCAGAGAAACAAGCTACTGTCCATAAATAAGCAAAATAATTCCAAAATCCCATTAGTTAATGATGTTAATCATAAAAAAAAAATGTTGATACATTTCTATTAATTAATTGCAAGATCTGACAACACCTCATAGGGTCTAAGGACTAGGGACAAGCAAATTTTCAAGTATGTTGTGTACATCAAGGGCCATAACTTCAAAGTCATTCACATGAGAATGCTGGATATCGAACTCAGCCAAGATATTATGGCAATGCACATGTGTGGAAAGTTTGAAGAGGATTGGGCGAACAATATTGAAGTTAGAGCCCAGACAATCACAATATCAAGTATTTTGTGTACATCAAGGGCCATAACTTCTAAGTCATTCACGCAATAATGCTGAATATCGAACTCATCCGCGATTTTATGGCCATGCACATGTGTGAAAAGTTTGAAAAGGATTGGACTAACGGTATTGAAGTTAGAGCCCGGACAAACAATATTTCAAGTATTTTGTGAATCAAGGGCAATAACTTCTAAGTCATTCATGCGATAATGCTGGATATCGAACTCATACGAGATATTATGGCCATGCACATGTGTGGAAAGTTTGAAAAGGATTGGGCAAACGGTATTGAAGTTAGAGCCCGGACAACAAATGTTCCACGCCTGCCCGCCCGCCCGCCCGCCGTGAGTGTTCACATAATACGCCCCATCTTAGGATGGGCGTATAACAAAAAATAGCTGAAATTTTTTCTTTGAAAAATCTGCAATGGCTTTAACACAAACCTTGATCACAAAAGTTGCCATATTTCCCTTCAGGACAGGAATGGCAGAAGCCGGTTTCCATTTCACAGCTGCGCTGACTGCATGCATAGGAGCACCTCTCAGTACACAGGGACCCGTAAAATGTTGGCAGGCATCCCAAAGTGCACTCACCTTAAAAATGAAATTACAAAATTCTAGAACCAGTAAAAATGAAATAAAGTCTTTATATTTTCCAATAATTTAAAATAAACAATAAAAATTGCTATTTAAGAAGCAAGATATTCATTCTCTTAAAGCAGCTCGTTCACAGATGATCGGTAGATATTTTAACAAGAGGGCCTTGAAGTTGCTCACCTGAGAAACATTAGCTGCTTTCCCCATCACAGGTAAAACCATGAAAGACGGTATTGAAACTATCATGTATTTAGAATTATAAAACCTACATTCAGATTTTCAGCATTTCTTTCATTTGCTGTCACTTAGCTGATCACATTTACTCACTCTTAGAGCATGGGCTAATTTCATAGATTGAACTTATAAAATCGCTTCCCTGAATCATGAAGATGCCATGTTGCGGACATGTCACATGGTACTACAGCATCTGGTTACCGTATTATATATTTACGATTTTGCAGTCACATGGTACTGCAGCATCTGGTTACGTATTATATTTTAACCATTTGCAGTCACAGGTTTTTTTAACCGATTTGCTCACATGGTACTGCAGCATCTGGTTACTGTATTATATATTTAACCGATTTTGCAGTCACATGGTACTGCAGCATCTGGTTACCGTATTATATATTTAACCGATTTTGCAGTCACATGGTACTGCAGCATCTGGTTACCGTATTATATATTTAACCGATTTTGCAGTCACATGGTACTGCAGCATCTGGTTACCGTATTATATATTTAACCGATTTTGCAGTCACATGGTACTGCAGCATCTGGTTACCGTATTATATATTTAACCAATTTTGCAGTCACATGGTACTGCAGCATCTGGTTACCGTATTATATATTTAACCGATTTTGCAGTCACATGGTACTGCAGCATCTGGTTACCGTATTATATATTTAACCGATTTTGCAGTCACATGGTACTGCAGCATCTGGTTACCGTATTATATATTTAACCGATTTTGCAGTCACATGGTACTGCAGCATCTGGTTACCGTATTATATATTTAACCGATTTCGCAATCACATGGTACTGCAGCATCTGGTTACTGCCCAGTTTTTTATCAGTAAACAAGAGCTCCGCGAGGCAAAGCATAATATGCCTGTAATATGTGCTGTCCTAAAATGCACCATGTTCAAAGGAAAGAAGCAATGATCTTCTTAAAACAATCCCAAGCTTCACCCATGAACCAGCCATCCATTCATAAAGTTTGGTGACCATACATGTAAAGATACTAAAGTTACTGATTGGACATGTAAGTGCTCAGATATCATTTTTTCTATTTTTAGCCACATCGACCTTTATCTCAATCAAAGGCACACCAAATGCAATTTTAACCTTTGTCTGTGTTCCAGCTATTCGCTCATGAATTTTGCTGACCATACATGTAAAGATATCTATGTTATTGGTCCAACAATGTTTTTATTTTTTAAGCAATAACGACCTTGACGTTAAACACAGGTCTTATCAGAGGTATAAATATTCACACATTGTCAGCATGTTTGAAAAGGATTGGACGAAAACTGTTTGAACAGGAGTCAAGACACTAGTAATTGAGTATATTTTCAACAAGTCAAGAGCCATAATCTTTGAGTGCCTAGGGCAATTTGGCTGCTAATCAAACTTGGCCTATATATTATGCCCATGCACATTGTGAGCAAGTTTGAAGAGGATCGGATCAAAAAGGTTTGAACAGCTATTTTATATATATTTTCAACAAATCAAGGGCTATAATCCTGGCGTGCCTAGGGTGATTTGGCTGGTAATCGAACTTGGCAGAGACAATGTGCCCATATACATTGTCAGCAAGTTTGAAGAGGATCTGATAAAAACTCTTTGAGAAGCATTCCAGACACTGGTAATTAAATATATTTTCAACAAAGCAAGGGTCATATTCCAGGAGTGCCTGGGGCGATTTGACTGGAAATCAAACTTGGCTGAGATATTATGCCCAAATACATTGTCAGCAAGTTTGAAGAGGATTGGATTAAAACTCTTTGAATAGGAGTTTGGACAGTTCACTGGACACTGCTATTTAATGTATATTTTCAACAAATCAAGGGCCAAAACCTGAAAGTGCCTTGTGCGATTTGGCTGGTAATTGAACTTGGCCTATATATTATGCCCATATACATTGTCAGCAAGTCCGAAGAGGATCCAATAAAAAATATTTGAAAATGAGTCTGGACACTGTTAATTTCACATATTTTCAGCAAATCAAGGGCCATAATCCAGGAGTGCCTGGGGCAATTTTGCTGGAAATCGAACTTGTCTGAGATTATGCCCATACACATTGTCAGCAAGTTTGAAGAGGATTGAATTAAAACTGTTTGAATAGGAGTCCGGACTCTTCACAGGATGCCGCCCACCCACCTGAATGCCATGGGTGAAAACATTATACGTCCGTACAAAATTTGTATGGGCATATAACAAAGACTTAACACGCTGTAACTTTTTTTTTTTAACAGCCTGTGGCTATCTCATTAGGAAAATTAGCTACAAGTCAAAAATTGGAAAATCATAAAGTATTAAATGAAAATGTTTTGATTTAATAAAACAATCAACCTATTATAGGTGCTTTTTGTCGATAGAAACTTTCAAATCAACATTAAAATTACAAGAATAACACAAATTTCATTAAAATTCCATGATTTTTTTCTTCTGAGAAAAAAAGCCAATTCATTTGGAAAATAGGTATATATTTTGGGAAAAAATGTCAGTTATTGACTAGGAAAACCACCTGTAAAAGAATATATTTACTAAAAGAATATCACAGTGTTTGTACACACCTGTTTCTTTTTTACACAGTCCATCAATGCAGTTTCTGTTGCATTCCAACTTGCAGAACTTTCCCCAATACCCATCCTGGCACAGCCCACTGCACTCCCCTGAGTGACGATCACATGTCCACCCAGCACACGTCTTGCTGCATATCTCGATGCATGTGTTACCATACCATCCTGGCACACAGCCTTCTGAGCAGACTCTGGTCAAAGAGTGGCATTTGTCGTTCAGGCAGTTTGGGTAACAGGAAGTTGGACAGCGGTATTCACACTCATTTTCACATCTCTCACCATAGTAGCCATTCTCACAACCGTATGAACACTTTCCGCTTCCCTGGTTGCAGACGTTGTCCATGCAATTTTTGCTACAGTTGAACTGGCACATGTCCCCATAGTAACCTGTCTTGCAGCCATTGTCACAGATTCCAGTCACCAGATGACACCGTACTGACACCAAGTGTCTTGGATTGCAATTTTCTGGGCAGGGCTTGTCACATTTCTCCCCATACCATCCCAGATTGCAAGAACTTGAGCAGTCCCCTGTGTCCCTCTCACATATATTACTATCACAGTTTCGGTTGCATTTCATGTCACACTTTGTCCCGTGAAAACCAGGAATACACCCACTGCGGCAAGCTCCTGTTTCTTTATCACAAAACAAAATGTTACTATAACTGTCCTTCAAGCAATTGTCGCTACACTTTGAGTCGCATGCTGGTCCGAACCAACCCGGTTCACATTCCTTACACTCGCCACTGGAGAAGTCATTGCAATTTACACAATGTATCGGACACACTCGGTTACAGTATGGTCCGTACAAGCCTGCAGCACAACCATACGTACAAACTCCGGTTTTAAAATCACAGACGTTATAGGTACAGTGCTGGTTACAACCATAAGCACATTTTTTACCATAATACCCATGTTTACATCCATAAATACATTCTCCGCTGTTATTACAATAGTTTTGCGTCTGACAATTGGTACCATTGCAGCTACTTCCTTCCTTATTACAGTTAACGGGACACGGGTGACAACTGTAATTGTCAAGATAATATCCTCGGGCACAGCTTAGACATAGTGTGCTACGGCTACTCAAATAGATGCATTCTGTACAGTGCTGGATATTGCATATATGGTCACACCTTTTGTTTGTCCCATAATACCCCTCCTTACATCCACTCGGGCAGGAACCACTACTTCTATTACATCTGCCATCTTTGCAGTTCGCCTCAGAACATGGAAGACACGTGGTTCGATCCGTGGATGGAAACATTCCCTCAGCACACTCCTCACACTCAATATTTAAGGTTGTGGCACATTTAGTACAGTTCGAGACGGAGCAGTACTTTTCACACCAGATGCCAAACATGGAAGGAGGACATTGTGTACAGTGTCCGGAAAACTGGTCACATGACCCACCGCATGTTCCTTTACATGGGGTGCAAACTTGCCTTTCGTGCGTCCAATAGTATCCTGTAATTAAGATATATGCTTATATATATGGAACTAGATTTTGAGGTTCTTAGTCCCCAACCCATCATATTGTCTTGACTCAACAACAGAAAACTGAAACTATCATTTAATGTGATAAATACAGCAACATTCCATTTTTGTCTTCATTTAAAGTATCAATAAGTCTGATTAATACCGCAACATCCAATTTTTGTCTTCATTTAATGTATCTGTGAGTGTAATTAATACCGCAACATCCAATTTTTGCCTTCATTTAATGTATCTGTAAGTGTAATTAATACCGCAACATCCAATTTTTGCCTTCATTTAATGTATCTGTAAGTGTAATTAATACCGCAACATCCAATTTTTGTCTTCATTTAATGCAAGTGTGATTAACATACTTAGTTCCTACATAGCCCCAACTTCTACCAAGCAGGGAGTATAATGATATTAAACCTTTATGGCTGAAAATGTGTGTTATAGGTATCATAATGGATGTAAAATATGACTTAGGTTCCTATAGCACTTTCCAACTGAGAATTGGTGACGGCAGTCCCTGAGTGCACAGCCGAACCCAAGTTAAACTACTGTCATACTGCAAGCCAGCTGGATGGTTTACCTACATGAAAAATCCTAGTGACAAAACTGAAGCATGAAACCCCAGCAGTGATGCTAAGAAAAACAATATGTGAAAAATAAATTATTAAATCATGATATATATTTCTATTCAGTGTCTGTATCTGTATTTTGATGACGAAATCAATGATATTTTTCTAAAGACGATTTTAAACCAATCAAAAACAGGACGTATTCGAAAAAACAATCCCCTTGTCCAGTACAAACACTTTATAGCTCCACCCCAAGAGATTCAATATCAAATAAGTGATGTCAGAAATTCATTAAATGAGTAAGAATGTCAAATTTTTAACTTTTATCCCATATAGTAAATGAGTAATATTTTGGTGAAACTTACAAATACATAAAGGGAGATATTTTAAAAATTAGACCTTGTAAAATTCTAGTAATTCAGTAATTGGGACAGGCTGAGTTGTGATTTATGATTAATCTGTGACTTCAGTACTAGTATTTGTAAACTCTTATTTCATATACAGACTGAACTAAGAATTCAAAACTTGTGTAACTTAAGATAAATATCAAAACACAATAACAATATTACTGTAGCAATATAGACAAATATGCCCCCATTATATTGATTCAGGAACATAAAAATGTGAATTCCTCCAAGTTAAAATGACAAGATTTGGATTGTTTGTTTTGTTGGGTTTAACATCCTACTGACAATTTTTCAGTCATTTGGAGACTATGGCTATTTGAGACAGATAAAGTGCTGCCACACTGCAGAATCACACTGTAGACATGTGGCATGATATCACACCCAGTCACATTATCCTGACACTGGGCCAACCAGTCCTGGAACAACCCTTATATGCTGAGCGCCAAGCAAGAGAAAACCAGTACCATTTTTAACAACTTGTCGGGGATCAAACCCACGACTTCCTGCTACCAAGGTGAGATGCTCTACCACTCAGCCACTGGTGATGGTAGATTTGGATCGATGATGACCTAAAAGCTCAAGAAATCAGCTTACCCTGTTTACAACGTCTGCAGTACTGATACCTAAAGTCATTGACATCACACTCATCACAGTTCTCAAACGGGCATGAGACGGTTGTGCAGTTCTTGCCAGTGTAGAAGCCTACACATCCGTAAATACAGGTGCCATGGAAGTCACACACGTCATCTGTCAGCTCTGTTCCTCGGCAGTTCACACTGCATGTCTTCGAACAGTTTGACCCATACCAACCTGGGTAACATCTGAAATGTGAGATTTTCAAAGCTTGATTTGATATAAATATCATGTTTGTTTGTTTGTTTGTTTCTTGGATTATATGTCCCACTGACAGTATTTCAGTCACTTGAAAACTATGTCTAAGTACCTGAGAAAGATATAGTTGGTTTGGTTATTGGGTTTAACTTCCACCAACAGTATTTCAGTCATTTGAAGACTATGTCTATTTGAGACAAATATAGTGCTGCCACACTGCGGTGTCATGCCGTCGACATGTGGTATTATACCAAATCAGTCACATTATCCTGACACCCAGCCAATCCATCCTGGACCTACATGTACTTTTATATGCTTGGCATCAAGCAAGTGGGTTACATCAGTACTATTTTAATGACTTTGGTATGTCGTGGCAGGGGATTGAACCCACATCCTCCAGAGTCTGGGTCAGATGCTCTAACCACCGGGACCGATCTGAAATCATGTGCAACCATGGAAAAGGCTGAGCAAATTGAAAGCCATTTCTCAGTCTGTTTTGAAATTACAGAATTAACTTTTCATTTCAAAGGCAAGTCTTATAAGCCTTATAGTGCTACCAGACAGATGTAAACAAGTGACAGATTAAGTTTTACAGATAATGACAGGGGAACATGAAAAAATGTAAAAAATATGTAAATCAGTCGGCTAGACTATTTGACTTGTTGCATTGGTTTGCCAGTGTGGATACAGCACTGACCGGGAAATGCACCTAACAAATAAGATATTTGGGGAGTTGCACTTGTTCTAAACAAATAGTGATGGCAAAGGGAGAATGTATTTGCTAAAGCAATGCTAGTTGCTTAGTTTCTCCCCAAGGTCATTGTTATAGGCAACTAAATGGTTTTCATTCTAAAGTATGACACACCATCAATTTATGAACAATCTTTGAGTCTAGTATAATAACATATGTTTGTATTCCAAGAGGTTATATTTAAAGGCCAGCACAAATTTGGTATCTTAACCCTTTTGCTGCCAGGTCACCTATCATATATAAACAGGCTATTTGCCCAGGAAAATCTTGAGGAATTTCTTATAAATCACAGGCTATTACTGTACAAGGCTGCTTCCCTTTCACAACCAACAGGATGGGTTAACCTGTCCTACACATGAGACAGTATATTTGCTAACAAGACAGGTTAATATATCCGTTAAGGAGGTTTCCACATGGGAAACCCCCCAAAACAGAGGAACCCGTCTTGCTGGCAAATATGCTGTTTCATGTATAGGATGGGTTCTTCCATCCTGTAGGCAGTGAAAGGGTTAATTACTTATGACTTTGACATTCAGCAAATTACTAAAGTTAAAAGCCATAAAATGTTACCTATGTGCTTAGCATGACCTTATTGTAAGAGTTTGTAATTGGGTTTAACGTCTCTCAGACATTTCATTTGGAGACTATGTCTATCTGAGACAGATATAGAGCTGCCACACTGCAGTATTATGCCATAGACATATGACATGATACCACACCTAGTCACTCACATAATCCTGACACCAGGCTACCAGTCCTGAAACTACAGCTGAGCAAGGGAGCTTTAACAGAACCTTTTTTACAACTTTGGTATATTAAAGAAGGAAATCAAACCCACTACCTACCAAACTGCAAGAGTTTACAAAGATACACACTTGATAAAATTTAAGAACATAATTCTAAAAATGACAATGAGTCAAGAAAACACCACATATTTAGATAATAAACATCCTCTTTATCAAGCATGAAATTCAAAAGTTAAAAAGATATTGTAAGGAAGATTTGACCCTGAAAGGTATTTTGCATTTTAATACTTAGCCTGTAACCTTGGCCTTGAGCTTATGACCTCGAGTGAACATCACTATACACCCTATGGCCATAAGCAAACTTTCTACTATGTGACCTCTAGGGTCATAGTTTTACTGAGATATACAGTAGCCAAGATAAGAAACTGGGACATACAAATGGATGCTCCAAAAATAATGATTTCTGCTGCAGATTTATTTGTTTTGCTCATAGTATACTATACTGTATGCAAAAGATATGCTAACTTTATTTGTTCCAACCCCAACATCTAAGCTTACAAACTTTGGATATACAAATGTAACAATATGATGACAAACTAGATACCTGTACTATAATTCTCATATCTCCCTCCACACCCTATCAAGGCCTTATTTCCTTATTTTGGGGGTACTTTAAAAGAAAACCCCTGGAGTAACAGCAACTTGGATATGGATCCTCAAATACAAATAAATAACAAGAAGTGTTCCTTGGAACACATGCATGTGTCACCAAGTGAAAGTAGCATGACGGAAAAGGTGTGACAACAGACTGAAAGCCCGAAAAAGAAGTAATCCCTACATGTCGCCTCTGTTTACAGCAGGTGACCTAAAACGAACTTGACTTTATTAAAAAAAGCAGTATCAATCCGCTATATTACCTGGTGCATTCTTCTTGTCCATTTCCAATATCAGTGCATTCCTTACAATTTGACGTGTTTGAACATGTGCTATTACAATGGCTGCCCTTGAAACCAGACACGCAGCCAAACACACACACACCCGTGTCTGGAATGCAGAAACGGGACCCATACAGACAGTTGCTGCAAGTCGAGGCCTGGACTGCAACTGAAATTTAAAAAAAAAAGACCTTTTTAAAAAATGTTGGCATCTAACTTGTTTGGTGCAAAACTAGAAACTAAATAAACTAGACTATCAATACCCCTGCCCCCTGCATCTCACCTTGTCTTCATGGGATGCAACATGGGAAGCATGATTTCTATAAAGCCTCCACTTCTGTTTGTTTGTTTATTGGGTTTAACGTCCCACGGTACAAGCAGGGTTATAACAATAAAGAAGCAGGTACAATAGTTCTGTGATAAACACTTGTGATGTTCCAGGCTTGTTTCCTTTCAAATTGACACAATGACAAAAATAAAACAAAACGTGTTCCTTGGAATACATGTGCAACCTACTGAAAGAAGCATGACAGACAGGCAGACAGTGATCCCAATGTGTCACCTCTGATAACAGCAGGTGACACAGCCTGATCAGAATACAATTTAGTAACTTCCATTCTATTGTTTTTCATGCACACTTCTCTTTGGTGTCTCACTAACTAGATTGCTACTTTTCATTCAATTCAGTTGTGAGGATGTCAAATATGTTTACATGCACTCGTGTAATGATGAATTGTAAAAGGATACTAGTGCTGGAACAAGACTCGGGGTACAGTAGGTTTTTTTTACAATTTTTGCTGCACAAGTCCTGGGAATCACTAGGCTAAAAAAAAAAAAATGAGTTCCAATGTGGAAAGTATGCAACCTACTTTAATTTTGATAGCATTTTCCATATCCCTATTTTATGCATCCAAAGGGTGCATTGAAAACAAGACATTGCATCCACACTGAAACATTGCTTCTTGGATGCATAATGCAGAGGTAAAATCACTGTGTGTACCAGTGAAGAAGTAGTCATTACATTAAAAAACATGACATTCCCTTTGCTTGGATTCATACAACAACAAAAACAAAGCCAGTGATGTTTGAAAGACATTAATTTGGACTTTGTACACCCAAAATACATCTATCTTGAATGCACTTTAAGATATTTCTTGAGAGAATGAAGAATTATTTTAAAGGATATCAGCTGATGACGAGCATATTAATTTTGTTATATAGAAAAGAAGTACATGAGGTATCATAATAGAAAAGTCTGACATCGGGTAACAGGTAATACTTTTGTAAACTGTGGTTAAATAAACATTAAACACAACCTCAAAATTCCAATGCTGACACTCAAACCACTCAACCACAAGGGATAGTATTTGATCAGACATTGCAGAATTAGTCAAATGAGGCATATATAGTGTAGCTTTAAATTAGGCTCCAGACGAGTGAACATATCTCATCATGTTCTATAAAACCTATCATTAACTTGTGGCTGTAAATCTTAAAACATACATTTTAAGAAAACCCAGACCACCCTACTGTCTCCGCTAAACTCATGCCAATACAGACTACTTCAAATATTCCTTTCTTTCTCATGCTTTAGTATTATGGAACAGTCTACCTAACCATTATGCAGTTAGACCTAATCTAGAATCTTTTAGACAGACTGTGCCAGAAATCAAATACTAGATCAGTCTGTCCAAGTTTTTATAAATCTTAACAATCAACGATCTAATTCTCCGTAACACTTTGAAAAGGGGTATGGAAGAATCAAAAGGGATAAATACTGTAGTTTCATGATGTACTGATGAACATTTAAGTGACATGAAAGCACACCCTGTCCCAGTAAGTGACATGAAAGCGCACCCAGTTGATTTGCATTACCTAGCTACTGGGTAAAACAGTCCTGAACCTATCCTCACATGCTGAACACTGCAAAGCATGGGAATATACTGGCACAAATTTTGCTGTTTGTAATTTACTGATGATAAAACTCACAACCTCCAATGACCATCTTCTACTGTGAAGCTTTAATCACCCGGCCACTGGTTCACAAGTTTCTTTTCAGTATAGTCCACATTTGTGTACCAGTAAATGCATTCAGTCATCAATAAAGGTCCCCTATAGGTTTGGCAACTAGTACAAAAACAAATAGCATGTTGTTTTGTACAGCTGACTGAAACGGTCATGGTTTAGGCCTTAGCATTATTTCTCTGATAATTACATAATGATGAAATCACTGATCCCTTGGGAGCATTTAGTATATCTTAATTCCTAAAAACGCAGTATAGGAATATATAATTATTTATTCTTAACACCAGCTTGGCTATAATCAACTCAAAATGTAGCTTAGTCTACATAATTACATAATTTATATATATATTTTTTTTAATAATAATTGCATCTATCTTAAACTACCAAGATTATATAATAGTTTTCACCGATAGATACGCATGCATTGTGTAGTATAATGGCTAACTTCCTGGTAAACTAGACTGAATGGCTAAAATAAAAAACGATCTCAAAAAAATAATGAATTCATTTACTGTCATCTCAGCGGTTTCAGTACGTACCTTGACATAGTGACCAAATGCAGATGGAAATGAACAAATATCTTCTGGCGAGTAGCAAAAGATTCACTGCCATTGGAGACTCATCCTTGTGACACAGTATTGCTTATTACCTGAGTAAAATACAGGTGGGTTTTGACATTTATTTTTCATTAAGGTAAAACGGTGAGCTGTGTTATTCACACGCGCGTGAGTTTGTATTTCTGGTGCAGTTCAATACAAGAAATATCGATCGGTATTCGTCTACAATGTTTTATCAGATTCTAGGACTAGCATTGATTTGAATTCAGTCCCGTGTGAGTTTTGTCTGTGGTGGCGACCATAACTTGAAAGGAACAAGAATTGTATGTATCGATTATCCTAAAAGAGTCTTTTTCAATGTTGCAATATTAATATATATATTTTTACACATCAATGATTTTGTTTAATTTGGACGCATACAATCAAGGATGGAAGGATGGGTAGATAGCACAGATATACTCTAGCCACCTCTAAAAATCACAATACCGGGGTGGGTCCAGACGATGATTTGATCTCAAAACACTTTAAATTACCAAATCCCAGTGGGCGGGGATGTCATGCCCCTCTCTTATACATATTTAAGCATTACAGTCAAATCCGGGGGTGGGGGTGGTCATGCCATTTTCCCTTCTTTTATGCATTTTTTTTTTTTTGAAGCATGATAGAGAAATCTCGGGGGAGGGTCCGGACCCCCGGTACCTTCTCTAGATCTGCACATGCCAGGGAGTCTGGGGGCAATAACCTATCTCATTTTGTGAATAGACCCCTAGGTTCTTTTAGGTGCATTATATAGCACCGATACAGAGAGACAAGTCCTGGATAGAACAAGTACTGAGTTCTCCGACTTTCCATAGTAACCCCATTCGCAGAGAGCCAAGTAAGGGTGTACCTAGAACCAATTTTATACGTCTTTGGTTTGACGCGATCACCGAAGGAAAGTGTCACGGCCGGGATTCGAACCCCAGACCTCCGTCGGAGCTATATTGTGCCGGTAAAGTGTTAGGCTATATAAATGTGGTATATTGAGAATGTTGAGTCAACTAGACTAAAAGATAGATGCACAATGTATATGAAAGCTATACTTGTGATCGCTTTAATTATGTAATCCCCTTTTTCTCCTTTTTGTAGTGTATTCAATTGATGTACATGCTGATGATGATAATAATAATAATGATAAGGAGAAGAAGATGAGAAAGAATCACTATTTTCTTAATTGGCATCTGTTAAAATATCATTGTCCGTCACAAATTGTGACAAATTATAGTATGTACATCATCAATTTTCTGCATCTAATTTTTTATCAATAACTGAATGTCATGGTAAGATAATCATATAAATTATATATGAAATGAAAAAAATCTGATATAAAGTCATAAAATTGTTTCTTTTGAAAACTTTATATATAAATAAGAAGGAAATATATTTGGATTAAACCTGGTATAGAAGTAAAAATGGAATTAAATCAGGAAAGGAGGTACCTTTATCGTGACAACCGGCTGGATTTGATTCCTTTAGTATCTCGGATAAATCTATGAATATAATTTTACTGTTGTTTATATCATTTTAAGTGGGTTGCGAAATATGATAATTGCTAGACTTGTTTCGCATATGTTTGCTATATTATATAGAAGCGATTGACGCATATTCGTAAAATGTGGACAAGTAAAAAAGTAATGATAATTGTCCACTATGGCTCCACAAGAACATATAATGGTGATAGATTTTTATATATATATATAATATATAATGGAAGTGAGAAGTAAGTGCGCTACAATGTGTCCTTGGCATTGTGTGTTATACAACAATATGCAGTTCTTCCCTTAGCATATACAGTCATATACTTTAAACAATTATATTTCATCGACTTCATCTTGACACCAGTCCAACCAATCCTGAAAAAAATGACATGCATGTTGAGGAAAAGGCATCTCATATAGATCTTTGTATCTTCAAAAGTAATTCTGCAAAAGCAAAATAAAATAGTAATATTTTGATAACATTCATCCATACCTTGACTATATTTTGAATAGTCTCATCATCATTTATCATATATTAGTGATATAAGACCTTTTTTTCACTTTTAATACCTACAAGTTGTATTATATTATTGTTAACAGGACCATTGTCAAATATGTTATCCTCGAAAAATAAAGATATTATCATTATTAATAACTGAAAATATAACTGTTCTTAAGAAAAGAAATAAAAAGAAAAGGTGTACGTTGGTCTAATCTTAGTTTCATAGTTTCATTCGCGTTCTATCAAGCAAATAAATTGTCTCATTTCGCATTACATGGAATGCGTGGGTGACACGAAATGTAATATATATATATATATATATATATATATATATATATATATATAGAGAGAGAGAGAGAGAGAGAGAGAGAGAGGGGGGGGGTCAAACTTATTATCTAATGATAATAGCATATATGTATGTACATATTTTTTTAACTGAATAATTGATAAAAACTTAAATATGTTTCTCTGTAAACATGCATTCGTTTTATATGTTAATATAATTTACTATAAATGTTTTTTAATGTTTAATGCAATATAGTATATGTGCTATATGCATCTCTCTGCTTCAATGTCAGTATATAAAGCTACCGTTCCGTACGTTCGATCCCTGGCCGCTACAAAGTTTAAAAAAATAGTTCTGTTATAACCCCCTTACCAAGTGCTGAGCATGTAAGCGTAACTAGGTAAGAAAAATGTGAAGCCATACCGCAACTCGAAACCCGGACCTCTCGCTTACAGGGCGAGTGCTCTACCGAATGAGGATAAGTTCAAACTTACGTTGATTTGGAAACAAGGTCTTACAACTCACAACTCTAGAGTACATCTGGGTTGGAACAGTAGTTTGCGACTGGGAAGGCTGTGAAAAAAAATCCTTGCTTGCAGGGTTCGAACTCACAGCCTCCTGATTCTCAATGGGGAACATTATCACTGGACCACGGTGCACTAATCATTATTTGAAGAAGGAAAAATAATAAAGAGGGGGAAAAAAAAGAAGTCAGACCAGTATCGTTTAAGCTTTGGACAAGGTCTCGTCACTCAGCAGTAAAGCAACCATACTTCGACTGTATTATTTTTAAACCATTATGAATTGTTTATAAATGTTCGAGATTGAAAAAGTACGTTTAATTTCCTCCATATATATTCAAGCAAACACACATGCACGCACAGACGCATGCAAACACATCTGCTCAGACTGTTTTGTCCAATTATAGGAAGAGATTCCATTGTGTGAGATAAGATGGTACTACCAATCTCACCCTGTTTAAAAGGAATGTAGGGGACCTGGTACTTAACAAATGAAATTGTTTCAAACTGGCACGTGATTACTGTTAGAGTCTGGAAAAAAACAATCAGTCTAAAATTTGTCATATGTGTTTCTATGATACTATCACGCAAAATCAAAATGTTGTCAATTATTTTTGAATAAAAATCACACCATGTTAACTGTTATTTTGTAGTTGTTACAGTTGGGTTACAGATATTCTTGCTGCCAAAACGTTTGGGATAATTAGATTAATGTCGCGGAGCGGCTCTCCTCTACATCTGTCCAAGTACACCCAACAAAGACGTTTCATGGTAAATATTTTGTAATTAATATGTAATTAGATTTGCATGCATAAATTTGCATGCTAGCATGCGCCTGACGCATGAGTTGTCATATCAACAAAAGCGCTCGCCGTTTTGTTTGATAAATGGATGTTGGTGGCAACTAACAGAAGCAGTAACGCCCGTCACGTGACACTGTACCCGCCACGCGCGCTCGTGTCCCCATGGCAACCTACGACATGTCTGCTTTATGCTGTGCTATGCAATTTCTATCAGGGGTAACAATCAAACGGTAAAACCCGGAATATCCACACACTCGTGACAATGGAACGACTGTGACCCCATGGATATCAGATGCAACTAAAACATCAGAAATATGAACACCAGCAGCTTCAATACAAATATATGCGTACTGCAAGTACTTTTATGATCTCTGATGGAACATACCATAAATTATTAAAATACTGAGCAATAAGGCAGTAATTGCACATTTGTTTTACTAAATCTGCAATATTTATACGGAGGTCAAAAGAGATGACTCTTTTCATTTTACTTGATAAAACTGACTTTGCATTAATATTGAAACAATGCTTTTGCAGGAAGCGTGTTTGTTTTGTCATGAGCCGGTCGATAGTATTTTAATTAGTAATAAATGAATATTTTAAAATTCATTTGATTTCATATCGCTGAACGTATTGTTGGCTAAGTTCTGCTACACAAAACCGTCATTTTGATTACTGTTATTTATCATTATTATTTGATCATTTGTATGGACTTATTCCATTCTTTATTACGAGACTTTAAGCTTGGCCGTCAAAGTGAGATATCTAGGATGAAATTAGTGAAGGCTTTTTTCATTGAAGCTAAAAGCGCATCTACGTAATGTTTTGGCCTTGCTCCTTACAGTTTTGCCCTTCTATTTCTACAAACGACTAGTGTTAATTAATTTTATTATTGATTTGATCTTATAATTTTTATCAGAATATTTTTGAATAAATAAATAAATAAATAAATAAACTCGGTTGATATTCATATACGTAAACGTGGTGTGTTAATTGCATAATTTTATTTAATGTTATTTTTATTTATTTCGAACATGTTAGTGGCAAAAATATATATTTGCGTTTAAAATGGCACGAATTTTATATGCTGATTGTAATGTTTTCATAGTACGCGTATGTTTAGGTGAACTATAGGCCTATTTGGCCGGGTGCATATGGTGTTGTCTACTTGACATAGATATATTGCTGCCACACTGCAGTATCACGCCGTAGACATGTGGCATGACACCACAACCAGTCACATTATCCTGACACCGGACCAACCAGTCCTGCAACTACCCTTATCGCCAAGCAAGGGAGCAATAACAGTACATTTTTTTTACAACTTTAGTAGTATGTCGCGGGCGGGTATCGAACCCACGACCTTCCGCTCCCGAGGCGGACGCTCGAACCACTCAGCCACCGTGAACGGTTCGATTATTGTGATTACTTACTTACCTAATGTAATGTTATAATGCAATACTAGATCTACTAAATTATTACTGAAAATGTGAGTTTTCATAGAAGAATTTTAAAATAAGGATGACACATATGAATTTGCCTTCGATATTTATTTTTCTGTTGAGCACCCAGGTAGACCTGCTTCAAACAAGCTGTAAGACTTCCTTACATGGGGAAAAAAAAAAAAAAAAAAAAAAAAAAGAAGCGAACAGCAGTGAGAATGAATGCTTTTATTAACATGCATTAGCATTCCAAATATTGCTTTCAGCGCTTTAGATATTTAATAAGAGCAGTGGTATATAAAATTAAAAAAAATTCTCAGGCTAACAACATAAATTATATTTGTGATTTAGACTTTATTCTAATAAATAATATTTGTACAATATTAATTTGTTTATAACTTACATATTTTTTTAAGAAGAACGCATGGACACAAATCACATCTGTTTTCAAATTTGATTTATGAAATACCAAAGAATTGATGTTGAGGTGGAAATATTAGTATCAGCAATTACAACAAAATGTGCTAAAAAGTAAATTGCTATCGTGATTCTCGGAGGTTAAAAATGATAAAAATTTAAGTTTAAATAATTGCTACTAATTGTTTGTTATTTATCATAACATAAATACTTGCAAAGTCCCCTACCGGTCCAGCGACCCCCACCCCCTCCTCCATACACACACCAGGGTGTCTTAATACAGTAAGAGACCCTCAGACTACCGCCCACCCCTAACAACTGCGTCCCATCCATCACGTCTGACACCCTGATTGGGACCATACTTAAAGGGCGGAGACCTATTGTTAACTGACCCTCCGTGATAGCCACTTGAGGAAGGTCAATGGCAAGGTCATTTCAGTTCAATTGACCAGATGGTTCAGAAACGAAAGTCATCAAGTGAAATTGGATTTCCGTCATTTTCGTATCTGTGGTTTGTGATAAGGGACTTAATTCGGGGTGTTAAATTTAAATGTGACTCCCTGTGTCTATTATTATCAAATCCAGAAGATTCCAGTTGTACTAGATTAGATCAGTTTCAATGCAAAAGTTATTATGACAGATACGTGGATTAAACGCACCGTTTTTCCATGTCCTCCGATCCTGTTATTTCAAGAAAATGGTGGCTACAGGCTTTGGAACACGCATTGCATTCTCTAACAACATTAATTCCAATAGGCAATTCAGCAAAGAGAGATCACGGTTAAGTTCGCTAAAACCAATCAAAATTGACATTAATTAATCAATTAAATACTAATATATATATATATATATATATATGAACTCAAGATTTTCTGAATTTTTGTTTATAGATAGAACATGGAGAGTGTATGACATACATTTTTAAGATTTATCGTTCAAATATGGCATAGCTAATTAAATATATAAAAAAAACATCGTTCATTGAAATCCAGAAGGGCTTATCAGCATATATAAAAAGAAGGTTGATAAGCCCTTTCTGGCTTTCAATGGACGATATATACACACTTGTGCAAAACGCTTTTTGATTTAATATCTCCATCGTAGCCGAAAAAAGACATCGACATTGTATTCTTTCTCCCAGCACCATTTTAACAAGGAATGGCGCGCCTCGCTGCAAACCTACCCTCCGTTCATTATTAAATATTGCATGCATTCTTACACAAACTGTCTATTATGGATCTTTCATCTCCATGCTTGAGTCTGGAAATTGATCCGACAGTCCCGGGGATAGAAACCAATTTCGGGCCCCGGTTAACATTTTCGCCGCGATATGATCTTTTATGATGGCTAATGTGATATGATATATTGAATTCTTGTTCATATAAAGTAATCTTGTGATTAACTATGACAGAATTACAGTTTCGTCCCCACTCGTCTCCGCCAGGCTTGTTACTGGTATTACCCTCTCGGGACGAAATGAAGAGCGGAGAAAATTATATGCAAATTATGGTTTGTTTCTCGATACAAATACGTGATATTACGACTTCTCGACAGTTGTCCCTTTTACGACACTTTGAAATAGATTTCTCCAGTATTCATATCATACCGGGAAATTATTCATACGTTCTGCGCATGCGCTCCAGAAAGGAACACATCTTTGACAAATTTTATTTAACAAATATCGAAAAATGTTGTCACTTTTCTTAATGCGTGTTCAACACGTGAACGGCATTGAGTCTAACGGAAACTGCAGACGAGAAATTGAACTACTTCATGCACGTAACAAAGCTCCTTGTTGGCTTTAAAATTTTGATTTGGTTCTAAGATATTAGAAACGCTATTGGCATTTTGGAGACTGGTATACTAGATTTTGATTAACAATTATGGTATGTGAAAGGAAGCATTTTGACACACACACACACACACACACACACACACACACATATAGTTGTGCTAATTTTATGGTCTTATGAAATAATAATTATCAATAGAATGAATAATTTCACGTGATATTTGATACAGATATTTCTCACATAGACTTCCCAACGCGATATTATATCAAAGCTGTTAAAAACAACACTTTTTGCTCCCTGCTTAGCTTATTTATGATATGATAGATCCAAAATGATGGGCTTTTTGTCAGGTTAATTTGACTGGGTGTGGTATCATGCCACATGTCTACGGCGTGATACTGCAGTGTGGCAGCACTCAAGTAGACGTTGTCAGCAAATCATTGAATTTCATGACTGTACTGTCTATGTGACAATTAGCCTTAAAATACAACAACAATCAACAAAGAAACTATATATAAAGTTTATTTGTTAATTGGGTTTAACGCCCCACCGACAGTATTTCAGTCATTTGGAGACGATGTCTACTTGAGACAGATATAGTGCTGCCACACTGCAGTATCACGCCAACTGTATATAAAGACATTTATATGAAGTAGGTACGCATCCTGAATGTTGAGAAAAATACTATTAAGGCCCGTGTATATACCGTCATTTCGTTTTTCAATATCAAGTATGAAAAACGAAACACTAATCCATTTTCGTTTATCCTTTATCAATATCAAGCATGGAAATCGAAAAACAAACGACAAATCCATTTTCGTTTTTCAAATTAAAACACGAGAAACAGAAAACGAAAAACGAAATGACGGTATATACACGGACCAATTAATTAATCAATTTTGAATTTTGAATATAATTTTACATCGTATTCATTGAAAATGACTTTATAAACAACAACGTTCAGGTGTCATTGTGTTGTTTACCAATATATTCGTCTACCGTTCAGGTTTCAAGTTAATTACTGATAAACTATAGAACAAATCCATATACAAATAAAGTAGACTGATAAAATACATCACATTTTGATCGTTTGTTTGATTTTTGAGTTTAACGTCATACCGACTGTGTTTCAGTCATTTGGAAACAATGCCTAATTGAGAGAGATATAGTGCTGCCATACTGCAGTATCACGTCGTAGACATATGACATCATGCCACAACCAGTCACATTATCCTGACATCGGGTAATCTGGTCCTGGTTTGTTTGTTTATTTTGTTAAGTTTAACGTCCCATCGACAGTATTTCGATAGTGCTGCCACTCCACAGTATCACGGGGTAGACATGTGGCATGATACTACACCCAGTCACATTATTCCGATACAGAGTCACCCAGTCCTAGAACCACCTTATTTGCTGGGAGCTATACGATTTAGGTATGTCGTGGATATATACGTATCATGCATATATCCACATTGCAGAACATCAATGAATACTAAAGACAAACCAATCATATACAAACCAATCATATAACACTCTATAGCGGTGTAAAAAAGAGATAGAAAAAAAGAATGCCATAGGTTCGATGTATAAATATAATTCATTAAATTATCAAGTTTTATATAAAAAAAATACATACTTTCTGTATGATGGTATGATTTTAACACTGGTCATACCGTAACTGATGGTATTTTTTTTTTTTTTTTTTTTTAATTTTTAATATTTTTATCTTCGAGTACACAGCGAATATTTATAATATCGTTAGGTGCTAGTTTAATAAATTATTGTTCGCAGTTTTAAAATACATTTCTTAGATTTAAGAATTAAAAAATGGTCACTTATTGAAATCTAATTCACTTCACGTGTTTGATGGCTATAATTTTTGACGATTTTTGAAGATAATCGTTTTGATATCATGAAATATATTATTTTAAAGTATCTTTATTTGCATACATGTATAACATGTGACATGTATTAAATACAAATTACAGTGTATATAAAAAGGATTAGAACTGGAAGCTAAAAGTGTATTATTTTTATTCCGAAAATAATTATACAAGAATTATTGATAATGATATTTATCGATTCTTAAAATAAACATGTTTGAAAAATGAAATATCATTATGTTATGAAAATAGTATATTAAGTTAATAACTTATTATGTACTTTTATGAATATTATGGTATACTAGGTATGTAAATATGACTAAAGACTTAATAGCTAAACAAAGATCCGCAACTCTGATATGGGTAAAGAGCAAGTCAAGAGAAACTCTCGTTCAGTTACGTGTACGATAATGTGACTGCGAGATAACGTGAGATGTGTAAAACTGATCACTTATTGTTCCTTTGTTCCTATAGTCGTCCTCGCTACTTGCCGGATATAAGATTAGCACCTGATGAGATGTTTGCCCTCACAGTATCACTGTGTGCTTCATGATTCTTACGATGAGATGGGATCCAGTCTGAAGTCACGTGATATCAAAGTCCTCCATTTATCCGCTATTTTATCGGCCATTTTAGCTTTTTTTGATGACGTGCTGGTTTTCTGTCTACAGCGAACCAGTGGCGAATATTGGGTGTCAGGCTAGCAGGTGCGCGTAGTTTTAAATAACGGCTTCGTGTTGTCCAGATAAAGAAATCAGGATGCCATTCTAAATTGAACTTAGCCCTAAAAAAGTCATTGAATTTATTGCTTTATTTTCTGTGCTACCATGATTTAAAGAAAAAAATAACTAAAAATAGAAAGTTTTGACTTGGAGAAAAGTGCAACCATAGTAAACTAATACAGTGTGTCCTCTTCGTACTCTAAGGATATAGATACTTTCCATATGCAAATGCTGAAAAACAACTTTCACTTCATACTTCATAGCTTAGAAATGTCCAGGAAGGAACTTCTAGTAGGCCAAACTTGTAAAATAAATATACTGAGAATTAATTGCCAATTAAACCAAATATGTATGTCCCTCACAAGAGCGTAGGCCTTAAAGCGTCTCGGAAATATGTTAATTGTCTCAGCGAGATCTCGTTCAAATCTCGTTCACCTGTTGTTGTTTTTTTCGTCACGATAAAAAAAAAACAAAAAAAAACAACAACAAAAAACAAAAAAAAACACCCCCCGCAAAAAAAAAAAAAACAGCAACATTATTTTGGACAGGTTCATATCTCTGAATACGTCCTTGATAGTGAACGGGTTTGTTGGCGGGTTGAGGGTTAGACGGGACGGATTGTTGGCGGTTTGAGGGTTAGACGGGACCGATATCAACTGTCAAAACCTTTTACTTGTCTGGTATAAGCATCAACTGCTATCGAAGTTGAGAATAACCTCCAAGAATGGTGCACAGTATTGTGGGATATTTATTTAAAAATATCTAGAGAATGCGTCTATAATGTATAATGTTCTTTTTATATATTCACATACAATATTCCTTTGAAGTTTTTCAAATAATGCGTCAAAGCACATGGTTGTGACAAGAACCATCATCAGGTAATACCGAACAGCTCTTATAGTTTATTTGGTTGTTTTGGGAAAGACTTTTTCAATCATGGTAGTTAATCATTTCGGCGTTCTTAAAAATGGTCTCACCCTTCTCAAATTTTACTACCATATTTTATTGCTAAATTCAAATACATGATGTACACGCGCATTCACAATAATACAATGAATACACCAGCAATAACAGACAATAATATATAATAAATAGGTCTAAAAGAACCGTATCATCTTCTTACATTTATTTATTAAACACAATTACACTCGTCTATTTCTCAATAAAAAATACACATCATAAGTTAATATAATATTTACAAATAAGGTCATCGCAGTAAACAAAGATCAGGGAATAAAAACGGAAGGCTCCTGGACAGGTTTCTGTCATCCCAACCAAGATTCAAGACAAATGACCTGTACTGGACCTGAGACTGTCACCAATACACCCTTAAAAAGGGTCTTAACCCTTTCCCTCATAGAGGATACCATGAAAAGACCTATGCGAACAGCATAAAACCAGATCAGCCTGCGAGTAACTCGCAGGCTGATCAGGTTTTATGCTGTTCGCTGCTCCTTA